>WBNH01004309.1:87884-281920 GCA_013401255.1 Urocolius indicus
TATTTCGCTTCAGAAGGGGACTTTAATAACTTCTTTTTTAATTGGTGAGAAATCCATATCGACGCTTCCCCCCTCCCCGCCGCTGATGTGACGGCACAGCGGGGAGCGCGGGGGTTGGTGGTGGGGGGGGGAGCTCTCCGGGCGGGTCGTTGGGGGTTTTTTTCCTCCCCTTTATTTTTCGGTAACGATTGCTTGGAAGGGTTTCGGGAACAGAAGAGCCGGTTGCCGCGGGGCGAGAGGCGGGAGGGGGCTGCGCGGCCGCCCCCCCGGCGCGTCCCGCTGACAGAGCCGCCAATCTCCCCTTAGATACGCGCTCCCCGGCCGACAGCCGCGACGAGGACGGCCCGCCCGGGGACGAGCCCGGAGCCGAGCCCGCAGCCCCACCGCCCGGCCCGGAGGAGCCCGGCTCGCCGCGGGGCGGCAGGCGGCGGCGGGCCGAGACGGGGTGCGGGAAGCCGCGGCGGGCGCGGACGGCTTTCACCTACGAGCAGCTGGTGGCCCTGGAGAACAAGTTCCGAGCCACGAGGTACCTGTCGGTCTGCGGGCGCCTCAGCCTGGCGCTGTCCCTCAGCCTCACCGAGACGCAGGTGAAGATCTGGTTCCAGAACCGCCGCACCAAATGGAAGAAGCAACACCCGGGCGCCGACGGGGCGGCCCCCGCAGCATCCCCCGCGGCGGCGGCGGCAGCGGGCGGCGGCAGCCCCAGCCCGCCGGGCCCCGCCGCGCTGCCCTTCCAGACTTTCCCTTCCTACGGTGCCGGCAACGTGCTGGTCCCGCCGGCATCCCCCTTCGCGCTGGGCGGCGGCGCCTTCGCTCCTTTCCTCGGCTCCGCGTATCTCGGCCCTTTCTACCTACCGCACCTCTGAGGCGGGTGGAGGGGCGGCGGGGCTGAGCCCCACGGAGCCGGGAGCCCCGGGAGCCGGGCTCGGCCCTTCGGCCCCAGTGAGGCACGGTGGCTTTGCTTCTGGCGGTTGCACGGCCATTGGAGGTGTAAGAAAGTTGATTTCTTGTTCCTAGACGTCACAGCAGCATGTTTAAGGTACATTGTCGAAGAGGAAAAACCCCACTGTAACCACTGGATTGTATTAGCGCGTGTGAGATGTAACGGTGGGCGCTGGAGATGGGAAAAGTAACTCTCTTGACACATGCCTGACACTAATTCCATCCAGATCTTTCTCCAAGTTCCTTTCTAAAACACTCTTGGTTGCCGTTTGGCTTGCCGGCACATGCCTCAGCCCTCGAGAGCTCAGGAGCTGCAGCCCTTGCCACTGCTGTTACGCTGGTGCTGCTTGATGGTGCACACGGACGTTTCAGATCCCAAGGATGCGCGCCAGTGGAGATGTCCCCAGGCCCTGAATTTGCTCGTGGGGCTGGCTTGTGCCTCGTTTGACTCACGTTTTATTATTGTTTCTGACTTGGGACCCGAAAACTGCTGAGTCCCACCTGGAGGAGAGGTATTGTCTGGGAAGGTGCAGAAAACTGCATCTCCATGTTGTCAGGTGACGAGGAGAAAATGTGCCGGGGTCAGTGGGAAAGTGTTTCAATTGCCACTAATGTGGGCAGCCTCCCCGCTTGTCTTTCAGTTCATTCCCAGTGACTTCAAAGGTTTTGGATGAGATGTCTAAAGATCATTCTTTTTTTTTTTTGCAGAGAACAGTTGTTGTTGTAATAACACAGCATTAGTGCCAAATGAGGCAGAAAAGAAAACATAAATCAGAGAAAACGATTATGTTATTCATTTCTTTTAACATGGGGCATTTGTGGTAGAGGATTTCCAGCATGCCGAGACCTATTTTCCATAGCAGAGAAACCCAGGCTTTTTCAGCTGTGCTTTTTTTTTCTGGAGCATTTGTTAGAAAGGAAAATCACGTTTCATCTTTGTCGTTACAAGCACTGCAGTGCCGAGGAGTTTTAGCTGGGGGCTTATCTGTCCCTGAACGGATGGGAAGTAATTGGGTTAAAAAAATCTGTCTCATGCAGTTTCACAAATTATTACAACAGGCTGTTCCAGACTTGCATCCTCTCCCTCTCTTATGATGCTTTAAAGTACACATTGACTCCTCAGCCAAACAGACTTAAAGCCTATTTCGCTCTTCCTGTGTTTGTCTAAATAAAAAGTTTTTTTTTAAATTACTCCACGTTTAATTGTTTTTAATTGTACTGGGATGCAGCAGCATTTGCTTTGCCGGCTGCTTCCCCGCTGGGCGCAGATCTCCATGCTGCCCCGTGTTGCACCCTGACCTCCTGGGGGTCGGTGGGTGGAGGGATGTCACCCCTCTCTTTTGGAAATGGCCTTCCTGACTTGTGGCTTTCTAGGAGCAGAGGTGTGACAGCTGCTCGGGGTGTGGGTGCTGCCCGTGTGCTGCCAAATCACCTGTGGGTGTCTTTCTGAAGCGGAGAGGAGGAGGTCAGTGACTTAATTATTTGCGGAGCTATTAACAAACATGAGGTTCGCCTCAGGTGGTGGCTTTGGAAGGCATTACTGTGTGACTACACTTACTTGGAGGTTAGTTAAAGTCACCTTTTAACTTTAATTTGATGTGAGAGTTACAAAAGATGGGGTCATTGCAACCACCCTGCGTACATCCAGAGCTGCCTTGCTTCCCGGCCACCGAGTCAGCAGTCCCACCAGGATGCAGTGTCACTAACGGCTTGGCTGGCTGTTGCTGACTCCTGGTAGCCAGTGAATTGCTCAAGCCCTCCAGGAACTGAAAGGCATCCTGGCAGGCTTCTCTAGTCCATTTTCGCTTCCTCAGGCTAGGGCTAACCAGACCTATGTCCTCTTGGTTACTTGTGGCCTTCTGCTTGTGACTGGCATCTCTGTGCATGCAAAAGATGGCTCGATTTTTATTTGGCTGTCACTCTATGATGTTCCCAGAGCATGAAAGGGCTGGTCACTGGTGGCCTGGAGCTAGATCATCTTTAAGGTCCCATCCAAGCCAAACCATTCCGTGATTCTATGGAATTACTGGTGGAGAAAAAGACTTGTGCCCTGTCATATGAGTAGTTCTTTTCCTTCAGAAGTGTAAATTAGCAAAATGCAGGGAACGCTACAAATCAAAACAATGCCAACAGTATAAATTGCCTCCTTTAAGATCTGGTTTTGCTGCTCAAGAGCCTTTTCAAGGCTCTGTGGTTTGCCACCAGTTTTGCCTTTAGTGAAATGATGTTAGCTTCATAGGAAATCTGAATACTTGTTTCCTGTGCAAGAAATGTCAGCCCTTTCCCCTCTTTTTTATTTAGTCAGTTCTATAGCCTGGATTCACAAAAATGTTTTACAGTTGGTTCCAGAGAAGATACCAGTCACAGTTTCCACTCTGTGTGTCTTGTAACTCTGTGTAGCATGGGAAGGGGGATACACAGCAGTGGGGTCACCAAAGCTTTTCTGGTTAAATGCTTCTGAGCCCTTTGGACAGAACCATCCCCTTCTGCTTTGTCGAAGGGGTGGCTTCTCGGGTGGGTGATCCTTTTGGCTTCTAGTCAGAGATGTGGTGACTGGCCACTTATTACAGCTGTAATTGAAAGCAGTCCTGGAAATAGCAATTGCCATCAAACACCGCATCGTCCAGATTATGCTATTTGCACTGATAACACTTTTGGAAATGCCCCACTGAGTATCCATTATCTCTAACAATTCTGAATACTGATTTGTGCAATATTTTCAAGCATAGACAAAAATTGACTTTACTCACAGCTGAATGTAGATGTTAAAGGGAATCACAAGGAAAAAAAAAACCCATGTATATTAAATTAAAAAGGTTTTGAATTCAAATGCTCCAGAGAGAAGAGGGAAGTTGGTAGCCTCCCTCATTCCTACTCCATCAGCTGGAGTACTAGTGTCTGCAGGGAGCAGGCTGGGTGTCAGACTGCCCAAATGTGGGTAACTCCTGGGTCATGCAACCCTGGGTAGAGCTTTGCTTATACTCTCATATTTCCTGTTATAGGACATAAAATGGCAGCCAGAGTACTGGACTGGAAATCTCCCCTCCAGCAATGTTTAGAACTCGATGCTTCATAGGGCAGTAAGAAAGCACGTGCTCTGCTTCAGCCGTGGAAAGGGAAAGCTCTTGCTTGACTCACACAGTCTTCATTTCCAAACAAAACCCCTTAAATCTTGTCTCATAGTCTCATGCCTTCTCTCTGCATAGGTATTATTAGTGGTCCAAAAACCACAAAAGCACTTTGGAAATCAACTTCATTTCACCCAGTAATGAAAGAAATGCACGGGGAACACCATAACATCATGGTTAGGGAAACATTAGAACTGTCAGTGTAACGAGATGTTCGTATCTGTATTTAAGAAAAAACCCAAACCAGCTGACACAGTTGGGTTTGCAAAGTGAGGAATACACCAAACAATTAAATACATTGAGGAATAAAAGAGAAAATATATCTGTTGAAAATTTGTTGAACAAGTATTTTCCATGGAGGAAACCAATATGATGTATTGTGTAATACATGACTGGTGAATTAAACTGAAGTCTGTTTCCTTCCTAGCAATCTCCCTCTCTCATTGTTCCTTGCTAGAACAGCCATACTAAGCTATGTTCTACCTACACACTGGTTCCTGAGCTGAGGACAGAATCCACTGGTTTCCACCTGTGGATTTTTCCTTACTGACATCAAGTAGGACCATTTAGACAGAGCCAGGGATGACCCAAGACAAGGAGCAGGCAGGGAGAGAGCTCAGAGGCTTTCTAGTGCTCCCTGCTTCTGTCAGAACAGTTCCTTCAGAAGACACATGACTACTGATTTTTGTTGCCACTGTGGAACATGCCAGTCCCACCTCCTGATGGCAGCACAGGTTGTTTTTTATGTTGGGAGGCATGTAGCAATGTCTTCTGGCAGATGTCCTCCACCCACCCTCCTTGCTCTTACTACTGCGGATGTTGACTTAGAAGATCTGCGGTAGGAAATGTACCAAACGTTTCCAAATGAGTTTCTGTGGGCTGGATTCCAGGCTGCAGTTTTTCTGTAGAATGCGCATGAAGGAGGTTGAGACCCTTTTCAAGATGTGGGTATCTAATCCTGTGTCATTTTCTGTGACACATGGTACAACAGCAGGTATGTGCAAACCTCGACTTGGTCTACTCAGTCCAAGAGCTAAACCCTTTCTGTTTTTTGCCTCGTTTCATAAACCCCAATAGATACAGTCTTTATACCATGTTCAGAAAAGCAATGAAAGTCTAGGTACCTGTGTGTTTATCAATGGCCTCACAAAATACAACAGCTGATCTATTAAATGCCTCATCAGCCCACTAAGTGATCAGGTGACCCAGGAATGATTGAGAAGCATCACTTTGGTTCCATATTCTGGTTACAAATGAGATCAAAGTCTGATTTTCAGCCTCTTTACAACTCACAGGCAGACGAGACGTCTAGGAAAATATTTGGTGGGTGAGATCTTCATGAAGAAAAATTGATAATAGGGCTCTTGCATCACTAGACCTGGACACATTTTGTGTTTTCTAGTACGACCCTGTTATCAGCTCAAGTCACCTTGACCAGATCTTTACAGCACTTTCTTGACACAGAAGACTCATGTTCCGGGCTCTGTTTCTGATCATGTACTCAGTAAAAGTTTCTGGGAAGGTAATGATGTGTGCAGCTCATTTACAAGCTGTGTGTTCCAAGTCTGCTTCAGTCTCTCAGTTGTCATCCTTATTATTTTATTCACAAGAGATGTTTTGTGCTGGCTGAGATTCACGTAGCTTGTAGCAACCTTACCTTTGCTTACTACCATAGCACAAATACTAAATTCATGTTCTCTTAGATCTTCCCCTTCAAACACTAAAGAGTTCCCAAGTCAGCTTCTTTCTCAAGTTAATCATTTCATTGTCCGTGTTCTGTTTATACCACGTGAAAAAAAATAACCCCAAACTTGTCATTGCAGGGGGCTTAGGCAGGCTGTCACACTGTGGAGGGGTTTCAGTAGTATTCGAGATTCATGTTTTTCCACCAAGCAGCCTCTGACCCACTGAAAACAACATGTTCTGAAGATACCACACCTGTGTACAAAGAAAAGATTTTACTTCTTTCTACACATGCTGATTTGTTGTAGTAGCTTTGATCACTGAGTTTTTTTACTGCTATTGTTTGAAGAAAGAAGAACATGGTATTTTTTTTTAAGGAGAGAATGTACAGAGACACAGAGGCTTTGCCACATGGGAACATGGAAAGATGTTAAGATTTTTTGTCGGTTGATCTTTCAGCACCTGACGTAACAAACTGAGAGTCAGCTGAGGTGAAACTTTGTTTTGTCCTCTCAGATTAGGTCAGTTCTTTGTCGGTGTCTCAACATCCAATGCCTGGGCTGACACTGCTGTTTAGTGTTTATGGGTAGCCATTAGACTTACAGCTCTTCTTGTCCTTCAGTCCCTTCTACTGAATGACATTAAAAGCCATGGGTATCGGTGAACTCATGAAATGCTGCCTTTCACTGAAACCGAGAAATGAGCCACAGAGAGCAAAGAATGGATTAAATCCTTCAGTAGTCTATTTGTCTCTTCTAAGGAACATCCATATGATAGTTAAAGAGTAGGTAATTTCTGTCAAGATCTTTCTGCTTTCTGGAGATCTTCCTTCCTTTTGGCAATGAGCTCTCCTTATTTCTGGTGTCTCAAGATGTCCAATTCTTGAAAACAGTTATTATGAAAGAAATTGTTTTAAGACAATGGACTTTAAAGCTGAGTTTCTTGTCCTAACATGTGTCAAGAAAGCCTGTGATTTTCTGAATTACCTGGCATTCTGAAAACTCTAAGGCTAAAGTCCTGAGTGGGGAAGTCGAGGAACTGACAGCATGTCATCCCGAGGCAATGACAAGTGGCAGATGATGCTGTAGGTTTCCTCGCTAATCTGTCACTGCAGTGATGCCAAGTTGAAGTCTGACTTGGTTGAGGCTTTATAGAAGTTCTTCAGTTTCAGACCACAGTAGCCCTGAGCAGATGAGTGCTCACCATTTAGCAGGAATAGCAATCTTTGTTGCAGCAATGTCCAACTCTCAAGCAGCGAGGGCTGGTGTGGATGTGCTATGGTGGAATTTTGAGAAGAGTTTCCCAGCTCCTGAGATAAAGTGTATCCAGATGTTCAGTGCTCGATGCCGAGATTAACCAAATTGACAAGGTATTTATTCTTATAACACAGTTAGATGTATTTATGTTCATTTTCTTTATGCTCTCATGGCAGTTACAGCTACCATCTGGGTCAGATTTTGCAAATCTGGAGAGCAGGTAAAGTAGTCGTCTTTTTGAGAAATCACTGTCCTGATAAAATCCAGGGATGAAGAATGGAAGTTAGGAAGCAGAAGGTCTCCAGGATCCAAATCAAAATACATTTGTCCAAGGAAGAAGCACACTCATGTGAGGCACCTGAGAGCCCGAAATTCAAACTGACTTAGTCTCGCTCTGATTGTCTTTGAGTTTTATTTTGCCATTTCTGATTGTTTGTGTTAGCAAATGCCATTTATCAGGGTCCTGTGGATTCTCTGACTCCTGCCCACTTCTGCTCTCATGGATCCCACACTTGGATTGTGTTGCTGCTGGCATTGCAGGTATGCTACCATCAGAGTAGCATGTCAGAACTAGAGGAAACTCTCAAACTGGCCTCTAGTGAGATGAAGACACACAGCTCTTTCCATCTGTATTGGTACACCCGAATGTTGTTCTACCCAAACTGTAATTTGTGTCTTCTCAGTAGTGTGATGCCCCAGGAATGAGATGCTTACCAGAAATGCACCTAAGGAGTCTCTCTCGTTTATCTAACTACAAGTTCAAGAAATAGAAGAGCTTACAACTTACCTTTAAATCTAGGCTTCTCATACAAATAAAATGGCCCCTCTGATCTGTGGAAGGCTCTGGAAGTAGGCATTGATGAGCTGCAAAGGAAAACAATGGAATGTAAGTCCAAACACTGGAAACAATGCCTAACAGAAGGCAATAAAACTATTTTGATTCTATAATTCAGTTATCCTCACTGTCATCCAACCAACAGAACATCAGTGAAATCTTTGTAAAATAAGCCAACATACCCATCAGGGAGGATAAGTATTAACTGTAGCTCAAGGTTTATATTACAGTAAGAATATCAGCTCTGAGGGTTGCTTGTGGTGCTTTAAGCTGGCTTAGCTAACATCCATCCAATAAAACAGCACCATTTTGAGGGGGTTGTATTGTGCTTTGCCAAACTATCTTGAGAGATACGAGCTAAAAAAGAAATCTGTAACTGAACTTGAGAGGCTGAAGTGCTTTGCATGCAGTGCAATGGGTCACTCCTATCTTCTGACACACTGCACTGTAAAATATTCTAGCTGTGCTGCAGGAAAGATGAACGTTTCCTGTGCTGCAAGAAATGTCTTCATCTATAATTCTGCTGTCAGTAAATAGCACAAACAGAAAAACACAAACACAGGCAATGGAAAGCCTTTTTTTTTTCTATATAAAGCACTATAAAAAAATCTGGTGAACTTCAACTCTCATTGATAAAAATGAAGGACTGAAGTGTACAAGCAGACAGTTCTTGAAATAGTCCATCTATCAATTGGTATCTTATCACCATGGTCATAAAGCATCTTCAGCTTCTCCTTGGGTCTATTCCGGATATATATTTTCAAATAGGGGACAGACAAAAGCCTTCTCCCTCTGTAGGTTTGATAATATACCAGATGCTTTTTAATAGTGACCCGTGTCCTCACATTCACATGTACACGTGTTACGTGTGTCCCATCGCTGCCTCCTCTTAACTTGTCAATCCTTGTTGAGATGACACGAACACCTGTAGAGTCCGTGACACCATCAGACTCTTCTCTGAAAGCTGTTTGCTATGAACTACCAGGACAGCTGTCAGATAGGGACTGTAGGTTGAGTTATTCAGGGTAATATGTTAACTGCTAAGTTTGCCTTCAAACCTGGCTCAGAGAAGCATGTTATTCTTTTCTAAATGGCAGCACAGTTTCAACAAGAGGAGAAAGGGTGAAGACTACCCTTGTGGTTTTTCCTATTCGTGGGAAGAAGAGTGGGACTATCTTTCTGCCAGCGCTGTAGACTTGTATTGGTTTTAGCTAATTATGAACTTGCCCCTTGAGCCTCTGGACTTGGATGAACTCCATAGCCAACCTGCTGACTGGTCTGGGTCTTGCTCTGAGGTGAGGAACTCTTCCTCTGAACTCTGAGTAAGAAACTGCCATGCCATTGAAGCCTTGAACACTGATGCCACGTGCCTAAACATCAGCTATTGAGGTTCTTACTGCACTAAGTACACTTACTGCAGCAGCCTCATGACAGCGTTAAACTCAAGAAAGGGTCCTGCAATGCTGCTGCCGCACCAGCGCTTTCAGCATCTCACACCAGCAGCACCTTAATCCCTGGCACATGCTGAGCTTGTGCAGCAAAACCGACTTGGGAGGCCAGTTCCATTGTATTGGCCCTACATCTGTGTAACCACAAGAACTGGGATGCAAATCCTCAGTGTCTTCACATGCCTAATTCCCGACAAGCTCAATGAGAGTCTCTGCCAGAGACAGAGCTGAGGAATTGCTCCTAACAACTGGCATGACTTAACTTGTTCCTTCTTATAACTTTATGGTTTACTTATATGTCAAATTATATTTTCTGGTTAAGCAGAATGAATATAATAACCCTTTTTCCTCAAGTAGGTCAAGATTTTCTTCTTTTCTGCAGGGCAAATGACTGTAAAATGTGAATATTTCACATCTTCTGCTTTTCATATTTTGGCTACTGCCATGTGGAGTCTTTTAGGTATCTACAGGTAACTCAATAGTACACATTAAGCTTCTACTTTCCTTTTTCAAGCTTCTGCTTTCCTTTTTTAAACTGCGGGAAATAGTACATCTAGGTGAGAGCAACTGCTCCAAGAGCCGTGTTACACAGAGCTGTGACGCTGTGCACAGTGTCAACAATTTACAGTTCTAACTCGATAGCATTTAAAAAGAAGACAAGTGAAACTTTTCTGTGTCTTGATGATAATTGCTGAAAGCAAAGGAGGAAAGAAAGCGAGCCACAACAGGACTGCACTGATCCTACACCAAACCAATCAACTGATTACATTACGTACGGAGTTGAAGTCACTCTCTCTTGAGTGTGGCATAATTAGATTCCCATTGAGAGTTATTTCACACTCCTAATTTTTAAATCTCAGAAACAGTCCATACCAGCTTAAAAAAAAAAATCCATTTACAGGTAGTATCTACACATTCCATATTATGTCTGGATTTGAGAACGTAAACTTTTTTTCTTCTTCTTTCAGGCTTGACTCTGAAACAAAACAAGCCCTTTCTTGCTTGAGGCTTCTTTGTTTGTTTGTGAAACTCTGCATTTCAGACATGAATCTGCTGTGTTTACTTGGGCACGGGATTGTGGTTTTCCTGGGAGCGAGGCTGGATGCCTGCCTTCTGAAATCACCTCTCAGGGCACCACAGCTCTAACTCCATGAGGCAATCTCCAAAGCCAAGACTCAACACTCCAGTGATCGATCTTGGCTGCCTTTAGTTTGCATTTCTTTAATTTTTTTTGATGTGCTGTTTTCCTCATGTGGTAAGTGCTATTTAATCATTTGGATTACTTTTGTCCTGCTTACATTTATCTCCTTTCTCTGAAAAATGCATGATTGGATGAATCTAAACCAATGGGAAGGTTGCTTGAGAAAAACAGCATTTAATGCCAGGTAAAAGGCTGCCCTTGAGGTGAGTGAGAATCGAGTTTATGAACGATGAAAAGAATGTAGCTCCCAACATCTTATTTTTGTGACTAAATAGGTATGACTATTGGCATGACTTCAGCAAGTTGATAAGTTATCTACCATGCTAACAAAATACCAAAGTGAAAAAAAAAACAACCCACCACTAAAAACCAAATAGGTGTCTTAAACCTGCACTTCTTCCCCAGGAAAATCCCACTGATCCCACAGATGGCAAATCCTGGACCATGTCCAACCAGGCTATGAGAATATGACAAAGAAAATTAGGCTTTTTTTATCTTTTTCCTCTTTTTTTTCCCCCCTTCATTTCTTTCTTACACCAGAGTGGAACTATATCCTCTTGAGCAACTAAAATACTCCAAACAGGTGGGTCATTGATTATTTTCAGCCTTAAAATTGTAGGCGTTTCACCAAACAATCACATCTTTAACTCAAAATAAAGGTGTTCCAATAGCTCCTAGATAATGCTTGCCATTAGACTTAAGAAACTTGGCACAGTGCAACCATGTATTCATTCAGCAGCCGTGACTGGGAAATGTCTTTTGCAATTTAGCACCTAAGGCACAACCTTTTGGTGCTTTATGCATTCAACTTTGGCAGCAGATGTTGGCAGAATTAAGCTTGTAAAGAATCACAACTATATCAGCAAATTGAGCCTAATTGTATGTGTTTTTATAAAGAGCACGGTATCATCTGTTCTATTCCCAAACCTTGCTGCATTAAGCTGGCTGCGCATTAGGAAAATTTTCTCTGAGGGCATTCTCCAAATGCACAAGCAATGCTGCTCCCTGACATCCAAGCTTTGAGCAATTTAGAAGATATGACAAGATCCAGGAACATTTTCAAGTGTAGAGTTGCTTTAATGTGGGGAAGATATGCTAAGTCTCTGCACTGTCAACCTAGGCTGCCATGTTTTCTTTGTGGAAGAAATGAACTCTTCCAGCATTGATAAACTTGTCAGGACAATTTAGGAACAAAAAAGCAAGAAGTCATCACTGCCAATACTGAGTTTTTTGGGGATTTTCCTTCCCCTCTTAGTGTGGTGGATAAAAGAAAAAGTGAAGCATTTTCATTGATTTTCTTTTGGATTAAAACCAGCGTGTATCTATCAAAGACATCTCACAGTTCCTTGTAAACATCCAAATTTTCTGGTTACAAAATTATCTCCAAGAGTAACTTAGCCTGTGGAAAGGTCAGGGTTGCGCTGGCTAGTTAGAGCTTGCCCTGCTCATGGGCTTAGATCCTAGCTGGAAGCCCTGGCTAAGAGCACACTGGGCCTTCCTGCAGCAGACCTCACTCCCAGCACGCTTCCCTCCCTCCCTCCTAAAGCAGCAGGACGTGAAGACGAGGGCTTCATCAATGCCACACGACTGGCATTGTCCAGCAGCCCCTTCCTGGCAGGGTGCTACGCGGGAGGAGCTGTGGAGGAAGTTATTGGTGTTCCATGTGCAGGCAGCAAACAGTTGCCACAGGAGCTCTATAGGGGAGTTTATTAGCTTAGTGAATCCTTAACTATTACCTTAAGTTATTTTTTTTGTGAAATACATGCCAAGCACAAAAAGATCAGGAAAAAGCTCATACACAGCTTTGGTGCAGAGAAAGGACAGCACTGGCTTCTGCTGTCCTCACGGCAGCCCTGCTCACGGAGCACCAGAAAAGCGATGACTTGCCCGTGCAGAGGCCACAGGACAGAACACAGCAGCCAGCCGAGGGTCACCGCAATCATCCCTCTTTCAGGAATGTCGTCCCAGTCTCTATTTTTTGGTTTTGGTCCCTTTTCTTCTTTTCCCCGTGCTCATCCCCTTTTCTGCAGCAACTTCCCAGCCGAGGGCAAGCGTGGAAGAGGGCTGGCTGGCAATAAGGAGCAGACTAGGCTTGTGACAGCCGGCGGGAGGGATGGGACCTGCACACAGCGGCTGTGAGAGGAGCGGCGAGGCTGCGGGAGGAATGGAGCCCGCACACAGCAGCTCTAAGAGCAGCCGTGAGTCTGCCGGCTGGACGGACGGGACCCGCACCCAGCGGCTGCGCGCGGAGCCGACACGCCGCGCGACCGATGGAGGGACCCGCACACAGCCGCTGTGAGGGGAGCGGTGAAGCTGCGGGACGGATGGATGGACCCGCACACAGCCGCTGTGAGGGGAGCGGTGAAGCTGCGGGACGGATGGATGGACCCGCACACAGCCGCTGTGAGGGGAGCGGTGAAGCTGCGGGACGGATGGATGGACCCGCACACAGCCGCTGTGAGGGGAGCGGTGAAGCTGCGGGACGGATGGATGGACCCGCACACAGCCGCTGTGAGGGGAGCGGTGAAGCTGCGGGACGGATGGATGGACCCGCACACAGCCGCTGTGAGGGGAGCGGTGAAGCTGCGGGACGGATGGATGGACCCGCACACAGCCGCTGTGAGGGGAGCGGTGAAGCTGCGGGACGGATGGATGGACCCGCACACAGCCGCTGTGAGGGGAGCGGTGAAGCTGCGGGACGGATGGATGGACCCGCACACAGCCGCTGTGAGGGGAGCGGTGAAGCTGCGGGACGGATGGATGGACCCGCACACAGCCGCTGTGAGGGGAGCGGTGAAGCTGCGGGACGGATGGATGGACCCGCACACAGCCGCTGTGAGGGGAGCGGTGAAGCTGCGGGACGGATGGATGGACCCGCACACAGCCGCTGTGAGGGGAGCGGTGAAGCTGCGGGACGGATGGATGGACCCGCACACAGCCGCTGTGAGGGGAGCGGTGAAGCTGCGGGACGGATGGATGGACCCGCACACAGCCGCTGTGAGGGGAGCGGTGAAGCTGCGGGACGGATGGATGGACCCGCACACAGCCGCTGTGAGGGGAGCGGTGAAGCTGCGGGACGGATGGATGGACCCGCACACAGCCGCTGTGAGGGGAGCGGTGAAGCTGCGGGACGGATGGATGGACCCGCACACAGCCGCTGTGAGGGGAGCGGTGAAGCTGCGGGACGGATGGATGGACCCGCACACAGCCGCTGTGAGGGGAGCGGTGAAGCTGCGGGACGGATGGATGGACCCGCACACAGCCGCTGTGAGGGGAGCGGTGAAGCTGCGGGACGGATGGATGGACCCGCACACAGCCGCTGTGAGGGGAGCGGTGAAGCTGCGGGACGGATGGATGGACCCGCACACAGCCGCTGTGAGGGGAGCGGTGAAGCTGCGGGACGGATGGATGGACCCGCACACAGCCGCTGTGAGGGGAGCGGTGAAGCTGCGGGACGGATGGATGGACCCGCACACAGCCGCTGTGAGGGGAGCGGTGAAGCTGCGGGACGGATGGATGGACCCGCACACAGCCGCTGTGAGGGGAGCGGTGAAGCTGCGGGACGGATGGATGGACCCGCACACAGCCGCTGTGAGGGGAGCGGTGAAGCTGCGGGACGGATGGATGGACCCGCACACAGCCGCTGTGAGGGGAGCGGTGAAGCTGCGGGACGGATGGATGGACCCGCACACAGCCGCTGTGAGGGGAGCGGTGAAGCTGCGGGACGGATGGATGGACCCGCACACAGCCGCTGTGAGGGGAGCGGTGAAGCTGCGGGAGGGATGGACGGGACCAACTCGCAGCGACTCTGAGGGGAGCGAGTCGAGCACCGCCTGGGCGGGGCCAGGGCGCGCGGGCGTGCCGGCATCCCATTCCGATTGGCTGAGCGCCGGGTGTGTTCTGCAGCCGCCACCAATGGGAGGTGGCCGCGGGCGGGAGGGTCGGTGGCGCCGCGCGGGGAGTGGCGGGCAGCGGAGGGGGGTGGAGGCTGCCAATCTGCGGCGGCAGCCAATGGACGGCGGGAGCGGCCGCGTGACGTCACGCCGCCGGGGCGTGGCTTGGGAGGGGTGGCAGGGCGAGGAGCGGTGACAGCTCCGTCGCGCCGCCTCCGCCTCTTCCCCGCGGGCTCCGGGCACAGCAGCAGCCGCAGCAGCCGCAGGTACAGCGCGGCGGGGGCAGCCCAGCCCAGCCCAGCCCGGCCCAGCCCGGCCCGCGAGGCTGATTCCTGCCTCCCACCGTGCCGCGGGCATCATCTTGCCCCGGGTTCTGGGGCCGGCTGTGCGGGCAAGGCCGCAGCAGGCTGGGGCGCCGCAGACAACGGGAGGGGTAGGGGCTGTGCTCTGTGCTCGGGGCCGGGGTGTCGCGGGGCCCGGAGAGGGCCAGGACCCGCTACGGGGCCGGGCCGCCGCCTGCCGGGCTCCCCGCTGACCCCAGCCCCGCGGGGGATGTGGTTGGAGGGTCTGTGTGGCTGTTATCAGCCCTTCTCCCGGCCGTGGTACCGTCTTTGCCTTTGGCCTTTGCCTTGGCCGGGGTGTTGGTGCTGGTATTTTACTGCAGGGTGCTGGTATTTTACTGCAGGGTGCTGGTATTTTACTGCAGGGTGCTGTTATTTTACCAGGGTGCTGTTATTTTACCAGGGTGCTGGTATTTTACTGCAGGGTGCTGTTATTTTACCAGGGTGCTGGTATTTTACTGCAGGGTGCTGGTATTTTACTGCAGAGTTTCTTGCTCATTCTTGTCTGTGTCCTGAGCTCTTTCTGATGTGGTGTTTGTCTCAAAAGGTAGTTTGGAGACAAGACAAGACCGATAGTTTTGTCCAGACTGATATTCCTCCTGCCGTAGCTTGTCCCCCTGAGCACTGGATAGTAAAGGCTGTAGCATGGCACAGGTTCTCCTCTGTTGTATCGACACAAATCTGAGTGTTTTCCATGTATTTGGTAATGTGTGCAATTTACCTTGGGGTGCATTTTGGTGTGTGTCAGGGATTGGGTCCATAAAGCCATTCAGTGTACTGGTGAGGTCTGCAGGCACAGTGCCCTGGTCTGGATATTGTTGCTCAACCGTTGAGCAAAGTTGTTCAAGTGTGTTTTGCAGCTGTGCTTTGAGTAGCTTTTCTATGCTGATGCAAGACTTTTTCCACTTACTTGGTGAAATGCTCTGGCTTCTGATTCTGGTTCTGCAGGCTGTGGTCATATTTCTCACTTCCTCACAGATAGTTAAGAGTTCGGGGTTTTTTTTGTGTGTGTGTGTTTTTTTTTTCTGTTGTTTTTTTCCCCCCTGACCTTATTGTGCTTCTCCTTTTCCCTGACATTTCTGTTCCTCTGTTCCTCTGGTCTTGCTGATCATCAAAACTATTTTTTTCTTCACCTTTTAACTCCAGATGCATCCATAATTCTCAGCTTCTCTCAGCCCTGCTCCTAATCTCCTATACCTTGGCTAAAATGTTGTGGCCTCACTAGCAGAGTTTCCAGGCTATTTCTCCTCTTGAAGGGAAAAATCTCTTTTAAAAAATTTTCTGATTAAGTTTTTCCAACCTGAAAGAAGTGAAAGAAGAACCTCAGGATTGGTGGTCTGTGATTCTTCATGCGAAAAGGCAGCTCTCTGATACAGGGTGGATGCCGGTTTCATTTCTTTGCAGCTTTAATTTCAGGAATGTCTGGAAAATCTCCAAAAATATCAAAGCTTATGACGGAAGGAGCTGGAGGAATGGCACATGGAGGTGTGCCAGGGGCCAGCATGTCACACACTGATTACATTTTAGGAGTTAAACAAGTTTGTGATTTTGAGTGGAGCAGCTGAGCTGAGTTTCTGACAAATATTTTCCTTGCACAGGGAAGCGTTTGTCTCTTTTTTTATTTGCAAAGCCTTTGAATAACAGTCCTGAACAGTATTAACGGCATTGACGATAGCTGGTAAAATGCCCAGAGCTGTGAAGCTGCTATTCATCTTTTGCTGGAATGGAGACTGTTGACTCTTCCTACAGACTCGGGAGTTTGGTAGCTGATTTTGCTGCATGCAGAAAATAGTCTTCTGGCTTTGCTTAGAAGTGAGAAGCAGCAATGTAATATCTGAGAAGTCCGCTGAAAGAAACGCCTCTCTGTTTACGGCGACAGACCCAGTGTGCAGACCTCTTCCAAAATCAACTTAGAATAAATCCATTACATAATATTTCTGCCTCTGCAAGCAGCCTGAAATAACACCACCCTTGTGCAAACCATCCCTGCATCCTCCTGTTGATATTTAATAACTGCATTGCGGGGAAGTGTTACGGTATGCTTTTGTTGTTAAGTCATCCGGCAGCCCTTCGGTTTGCTTGCAGTGCCTTGCATTTGGTAAGCAGAGTGTTTGTCGTTTGAGAACTCTCAGTCATGCTAAAGCCATCGTTCCTCGGTGGCTCTCTGCTTTTCCCGGTACTTGGTGCTGTGAGGAGAGAGTGACTGAGGAGCGTTTAAAAGGCCAACTCAGCTTCTCTTCTCTGGGATGTATCTTTATGTCGACTAAAGCGATGGCACAGGGGGGAAACGCAAGTGAAATTCCCCCAGCAGATTACCCTTAGATGTTCACAGTGCAGGGTTATGTGTTCAGGAGAAATGGCTGAGCTGTACTAAGAAAATACAGGGTGCTGTGGTGATGGTTAATGTCTGCCATACTATTACTTTCCCTCTTTATTTTTGATGGCTTTAAAATGGTACTGACAGCAAGTGCTTTATGTGTAGGTGACAACGTCATTAAATCAAGAATGCAACTTACATACAAAGTCACACATTTTACTTCTTGAAGCTGACTTCAGTTGAAACTAATCAATCCTTTATCAAACTGGGTAATAACAGCTAAACATTGTTTGGGGTCAGATACTTCTTTCCAGTGTTTTATTTACTTTCTGATTCATGACAAGATACAGAAACCTTTGTTAGATGAAAGGCATTTCAGTAGCACAACAAGTTTGATAAACTTCATTTTCTCCCTGTAGTTTATATTAATAAATCTAGTCCCAGCTTTAAGGCACAATGAAAAAGGAACAGTTATGGGAAAAATTATATGAGTAGTTCATAGACTTGGTGAGTCACACACACTAATTTTCTTTATATTATTGTGAGTGTGCATTAAAATAGGAAGAAATCTTTATTTTAAGTTAATGCTGCATTCATTTTTACTTCATATAAGCTTTCTTGGTTGCAAAAGAGCTGAGAAACCTGTAATTCTGGCAGCAAAGCCACTTTAATCGTGTCGTGCATTTCTCCTTGAAGTGTTCTTAGTGCTAATTGTTATCTTTCCTGTTTTTCTCCCTCAGATCTATAACAGCATACCTGAAGTCAATAATGTTTTCCAAGCTCAGCTGCCCTCGGAGCATTGCTGCTCTCTATCGAGGTGTTCATGCTTCACTGAGTTCTGCTGCCTCGGTTGCTACCAAGAAAACCATTCAAGGGCCTCCATCCTCTGATTACATATTTGAACGTGAGGCTAAATATGGTGCCCACAATTACCACCCACTACCTGTTGCTCTGGAAAGAGGAAAAGGTATTTTATTTAGGTTTCCCTGAGTGGTGTAGGTGGGATGGGCTGGGATCACAGCTTAATGATTGTGACCTAATCAATTTCTGAACCTTTGGGGTTTCTTTTTGGCAGTTGGGGTGGGTGAGATCGAGAGAATTAATGAAATAAAGACAGGTAATTGCTGGTTAGAGAACTGGATCATTAAGTAGAAGAGTGCCTGGTAAAACTGTAGTCTGTCTGAAATGACTTACCTAAATAGAGTTCTGATAACCTTGTGGAGAGGTTTAATGTTGATGTGAACATGAAAAGGTGCATTGAAACCATTATTTAAGTCTTTGTCCACTGTTGTCATGTTATTGCTTATTTTACATTTACTGTGACCTCTAATTATGTTAAAGGGGCTTTTTGTGCTCTGCAGGTTAAATTCTGTGAGTTTATATTGAATTTTCATCAGTGTAGTGATCCCATAGTTTATCAGTACACCTTTTGACAGCTCAAAGCTCTCAGTCTCTTACGTTTTGAGGCTATTGGGATTCTGTTGGTTTTTTTTTCTCTTTTTAAAATGACCTCTAANAGTTTTGAGGCTGTTTGGATTCTGTTGGTTTTGCTCTTTTTTTAATGACCTCTAATTCTTATTATTTCTTTTACAGAAGTATTCTTCTGTATCCACTGGTTTAGGACCTAAAACAGTGACTTGGAGGGGAAGTTTCCCATATAGAACTATTTCCCATATCAAACTGCTATTCCACTACGTTACTTAGTGGAATGGCAGCTTTATATGGGAAATGCTTCTTTTCTTGATTCCTCTTTGGGGCATTTATTTGTACTGTACTAGTTTGTTGCTCATGCTCTCCTTGTCATTCAGGTATGCCCTGAGAAGCAATGAGAATACCATTTCTATTTGACCAAGGTTGTGTTGTAGCTCTTAGCTCATACCATTTAATATTATCTCATGTCTTCCATTTATGTTGTGTATTGACCATACTTTTTTTTTTTTATCCCTAGGCATTTATGTGTGGGATGTTGAAGGCAGAAAGTATTTTGACTTTCTGAGTGCTTACAGTGCTGTTAATCAAGGCCACTGTCACCCAAAGATCGTGAATGCTCTGAAAACTCAGTCTGAAAAACTGACCCTTACATCCAGAGCATTCTACAACGATGTACTTGGTGAATATGAGGAGTTTGTCACCAAAATGTTCAATTATAACAAAGTTCTTCCCATGAACACAGGTAAAAAGATTTTATTTCCATGGGTTTTTTTTTCTTGCCTGTAAGATTCAATGGTTTTGTAACATTTGATACAGCATTAGTGGTTTGGCTCATGTGCAAGTGTGATAATGGTGCTGCTTATGTTTCAGGAGTGGAAGCTGGAGAAACTGCCTGTAAGTTAGCTCGGAAGTGGGCGTACACTGTGAAAGGAATTCCTAAGTACAAAGCAAAGATTCTTTTTGCTGGTATGTAAAGTGTGTGTTTTCAGTTGAGGTATTGAGAAGGAAAAGAGCTGCAGACACCAAAATCCTACTATTGTGGTTAAACCAGTCCTTGCAACACCTTGAGGTTCTCTAAGTGCCTCCTTCCAAGTTCTGAAGTTCAGCCTTAAATATGTCCCGTTAAGAAAATATCCTGTGTATGCTTCTGCCTATTTGATTTTAACCTTAAATGATCACAATGAGTTGTAAACTTTTTAATAACTGTAATATCCTTTAATAAAACCATACTTGATCTTAATAGAAGTGATTGTAAAAGCAAGAGGTGTGAATATTATTCCTAAGACATTTCAGATCCATTTCAGATCTTCTCCCATGTGGAGATGTGTGCATCAAGAGGCAGTGAGGATAGATATGCTTTGTCAAGCGCTTCTGGTAGTGTCTGTTTTTGTGTGGGAAATGCAGCAATGAACTTAAATCCAGGAAGGAAATAATAGTTAACACAGTGGCATGTAAAGCTTTATAAACAACAACTGAATACATGAAGTGGTACTGTATTGTACCTGTCAAAAATTGATGAGTAGCTACCTAAATCACATGGAAAGTGCAGTCAGTCCTTCATGCTCTTTTAAACGCTGCTCAGGTGTTGAAGTGCAGTATCTTACTCCTAACTGTTGGATCTTTAGATACCTTTCTCTTGAACACAGTCCTTAGACTGCTGCCACCCCTCTCAGATGCCACCTTTGAGTTAAGCTCTTTCCATCTTAGGCTTTCCCTACTGGGGATTCTCTTCTGCATTCTTAAGGTCTTCCAGAAGTTGATGTTAACCCAGTAAAGCCATATTGTAGTCTTGATCATCCAGTGAAGGTAAAAGCATTATTGCTAGAGTAAATATGGGGCCCTGGAGAGTCCTGGATATATAAGTGGTATGCTTCCTCCTATCATGTGTTGGCTCTGCTTGGCTCTTGTCATATAGAGAGAGATTTTCTTACCCTGAGAGGGTTGCTTGGCCTAGTTGTCTAACTCAGATAAGCAAAGAATACCAAATAGAAGTTATAGGGGAAGTATTTTTGTCAGTTCTAACATGGTTCAATGTTTCTGCATTTCAGAAAACCTTCCAGACCTTAAATATTGTCTCTTTTTTTAAGTGCTCCAGATGCAAACACCGTTTTTAACTTTTGCTACATTAGTAGCCAAACCATAAACTGTCATTAATCAAAATTCATAGTTGAATATTGCATTAAGGTTTCTATGACCAATTAGATTTTTCTCTTTTCTATTCTTCTGGGAATTCTTTGAACAATTGTTCTTCTCTTCTTCTCTTCCATATAGATTTGATTTTGCACCTCAGTCAATGAACTTAGTTACTAAATGCTTTCTCATCTTGATGGACTGCACATGATCTCCACTTTTATGAGCCCATTCCCTTAACCACAATATATAACTATGTGCCAAGTAGTTGGAAAAGAAAAATTAGTAATCTTTTAGTCACCAGCCAACATTTTGGCAGGAAAAAAAAAAGCTCTCTTGGGTAGGCAGGGTCAAAATAAAAACTAGCTTTTAAACATCAGTCCAGAGAATTTGAGGTAGATTCTGTGCTTGATAGTGAGCCAGCAGGGAAACTGGAGTGCTGAGGTGGAGACAGCCTGCCATCATGTGATTCAGGCTTCAGGGCTTTGTTTCAAGATGCAGAGGATTGCACTAAGGTAACCTTGAGGTGACAAGCAAGTGACTTGGCAAAGCCTGGCAGGGATTGTTCTGCTGAGAGGCATTGCTGTGCAATGCTATTTACAGTGGTGTGTGGATGCCTGCAGCTGGCTACGTCCCTAATAATTGACTTCAGGATTTCCTGCAGATTGAGAATGTCCTTTGCCCCCAGGATCACAGTTACCCAGAGAAATTTGTGGGGAAAACAAAGAAGAGGCATGTAATGCTCTGAAGGCATTGAACCCGTAATCTTCCTTAGTCTTATTAAACACCTTAATGATTAGCTCAGGGCATGTTGATGTAACTGGAATATAAAATCATAGTCTTAGTGATAGTGGGTTCCTGGACATTTTAACTAGTGCTTCTGTGGGAAGTAATGCAATGTCACGATATTTTAACAAATACAAATGGCTTCTCTTGGAACTTTGAAACCCATAGAAATGTATTTTTTAACTTAGGCTTGCTGTCAGCTTTATTTTTAGGACCTAAATTCTAGATGATGTTGACTCTTTTCTCTCTGCATTTAATAAGTAATAGTTATGTATAAACTGTACATCTTCCTTAAAAAAAAATGCCACCTTCCTGAGCTCTTTTCAATCCTTCAGGCTACTAACAAAGCTTATGGGAACTATTTGCTATACCTGCCAGGTCTTACAGTACAATTTTCTTTTGGTTTTGATATGTGCTTATATTCTCTTTAATTCATTTTTTTTTTTTTAGCTGGCAACTTCTGGGGCAGAACCATGTCTGCTATCTCTAGTTCTACTGACCCAACCAGCTATGATGGATTTGGACCCTTTATGCCTGGTTTCAAACTGATCCCATACAATGACCTACCAGCTCTTGAGGTATTTGACAGTTTTTGTTCTTTTGTAAGAAATGGTTTCACAGTGTCTCTTTGGTAAATAGCAAGGCAGGAGAACCAGAAGCTTACCCTTTGAAACATGTGCTTTGAAATGAGGATATATGTATCTAGACATATATAAGGAATACATCTGTTAAAATTACATCTAGGAAATGTGTGTAGATTCTGCTTTGGTTTTGGTTTTCAGCTTTCCTTTAGGATGTAAGAAAAACCCATATGATCTGTTTCATTTCCCACATCACTGAGATGGTAAAGGTAGCATACATTCCAAATTCAAGACTTAGATTCTGAAACTAAGGTCTTTACCTACCTTTATCAGAAATGTTGTGCATTCTTCAGTGACCAAGTGTCCATAATTCACTGCAGTTGTAAACAAGCCTTTCCAGTTCTACAACATCCTTGAAGCCATGCTAGGCTACTGTTTCACTTAAGCTACTGATTCTGCATTTCCTGGTTCCTGAGATCCATTCTGTCAAGCTGTTGGGGAGGGTTGACCTTCAGTAGTCTAAAATTTCCCACCCTCATAACATGGGCTTAAATGTTAAAGAGTGGTGGTGCCATAGGGTGCTGGACTTGGGACCTGTGAGCCAAGAGGGTTCCAGCCAAACACAGATAGTCCTTGCATGGAACATTGCCATTGCCACTTTTCCATCATCTGGGAACATCACCTCCATGAGTGACAAATTGGCTGGTCTCCTGTGCCTGTTTAGACTGTTCAGTACAAGTGGGTCACCTGTAGAGATTGGAGGACTTGCAGAACAGAGATGTTTGCCTCTGAGGAGTTTGGTTAGGGGAAGCAAAGTTCTCTCAATGTATTATAGTTGCAGTGTGGAAAAGCTTACTCAGATTTGAACTCAGGCCACCCATTGTAAAAGCCCTGTGAGTACTGAGTGGCTTTCAGCCAACTTTATCAAGGCCTTGAATGTACTCTGGAAACTTGAAACGTAGATCCCTGTCCATCAGACAGAGAACTGAGTTAGTTCTGCTTATGGGCCAGTACTGAGAAAAGCTGTGGCAAATTCATGCTGGGAATCATTACATCTCTTGGAGTCTCGTGGAGTCTCACGGACTTCTAAACCTTTGAGAACTTGATGGTGCAAGAATGTAGCTGTGGACTTTGCTTGAAGGTAACAAAACTGTTCTGGGGAGGCTCCGTTCTTGTTTAAGGTGTGCTGGGGGAACGTTGAGCAATTATTTGTCTTGTATGGAGTAATGCAAAATGGAGGCTATTTCTGAGGCAATGGATGAAGTGATTCGATAATCTGCCTGCTTGGGTTTGCAATTTTGAAGGTTTGTAACTTCCTAAATGCTCACATCAGCTGATTTTTCAAGGCTTCTGTGTTGCAAGTGAAATGCAGTCGGAGATAGCTGTCTGACATGAATGCTGTTATCATCACGTGACGTAGAACAGCGGGGATAGAACTGGGTTCTACTGCATGTATTCTCTATTTTCTACATTGAACCTGAGTCAAAGATTTCTCTCTTTTTTTTTTTTTTGTCTTTCATCTCCACATGTCCATTTTTTACAGCGGGCTCTTCAAGATCCCAACATAGCAGCTTTCATGGTTGAACCAATTCAAGGTGAAGCAGGTGTGGTTGTTCCTGACAAGGGTTATCTCACAGGAGTGCGGGACCTCTGCACGAAACACAATGTAAGTGATTTGCTGTAACAAGGTGGCTCCAACATTACCCACTGTGTTTGCTGCCATATGTTGTAAGGTCATCCTCGTATGCAAGGGATGGGATTCCATACACCTGGAAGTACTGCCTAGCACTGTACATTTTTTCCCTGTTTCTTTCACTGCTGTCCATGATGTAAGTTTCTAATGAATGTGCTTGAATTAATTGAACTTCTAATTTCTCTGTCAAGTGCTGAGTTTCTTGGACTAGTAGCCAATTTCTGCAGTGGTTCATGTTACCATGGCTAACAAGCGACCTTGCTGCTGGAGTGCACAAGTGCTACCAAGAGTTAGTAATGAGTCACAGAATGAAACGCCCAAGGAAATAGACATGTGCTTATGAATGTTCTCGTAAGATCTCTGAAGAGCAGAAGTCATCTGGTTTTGTTCTTTTATTTGGCATTTTCTTAGATGCTGTTTCATGCCANTATATATTCCCTGTGTGTACTGCTGGTTCTCACAAGCAGGCTGCCATGCTTTCTTATTCTGGGACTGATTTGGTCAGCCTCTCCCACACATCCAGGCTTAGGGGACCAAGATCAAATGCTTGGATTTAGGCTCTCAGAGGTATTTAGGCACTTGGACATCAGACTACAAAACCTGCAGAGTTGCTAAATGGATGATGCGCTGGGAGTAAAGAGAGATGAATCCTAAGTTTTTGGAAATCCCACTCATGGTTATATTGCAAACAGATTTTGGGTTGGACAACCTGATGTGCAGTATGCTTTGCATAGAAAGGAATATGCTAAAGATGTCAGAGAGAGAAGGCAGTATACTCAGTAGTCAGTATTTTGACATTTCATACAATAAGTGAGTCTCCAGGAGATTTAGAGGAGATAAACCAAGTACCTTCATATGCTTGGGGTAATGCAGCTGGAAGGTCTTTCACTACCTGGGTGTGGTTATGCTGTGTCGTTTGAATTGAGTTAGGAATGGGAGCAAAAACCATTCTCTGCCATGTGTGGGTTTCTTTTTTTCCTTTTTATCCCTATAAAGGTTCTGTTTATTGCTGATGAAGTACAGACTGGCTTGGCCAGAACAGGGAAGATGCTGGCTGTTGACCATGAAAATGTGAGACCTGATATAGTTCTTCTTGGAAAGGCCCTTTCTGGTGGCTTGTATCCTGTGAGTAACAAACAAATACCTATTTGTCAAATAATGATTTTTTTTTAACTGATTTACACTGAAAGTCTACTAGTTGGAAGGCAAACAAAGCTGATGTTTGTTGTGCTTGGGAACTAGTGTTTATAAAATGAACTAGGATTTGTGACAGAGATAGTCCAACCTGTGAGAGACGTAAGAAAACAACAGAATACATCATGTTAAATTTATAGCTGAAATGTCTGTGTAATATCCCTGAATTCCTGTGCTGGTATTTTTAGGCTGGGAAGTTACTAGACATCATCACCTTAGGGTGGTGAGTTTTAGGTGTTTTGGCTCTTGTCAATTAATTGAATAGATTTGGTATGTATGTTTTCTTCAGTTTGATGTTATTCTAGCAGGAAAATAAGCATTCAGTGGTCAGCCTTTCGTTCTGGAATTACTGGTTAGTCTCTTGTACTCTGTTTGGAGAGTAATTTATTGCAGTCTTGCTGTGGTTCATTTCTAGATGAATTCTGTAAAGGGAAAAAAAAAGGATGTGTGTTAAAACATACATTATAAAGCTATTTCTGAACAACCAGCATTATTTCCCTTACTTGGCATGCTCACATGACTGATTTTATCCTCTTTGGAGTGACTTAAATTCCTGCCTTGAACTGCTTCTGACTGATTGAAGCTCTTTCTGAGTTGTTGAACAGGTTATTGAAGCTTAAACTTTTGAAATAATATCCAGTTTAGAGAAATAACCCTCATCTGTAGTTAGATGTGTTATGTTGCCACTATAGCTAAGTGTGTTTAAGGGGATTAAGTTGTTAATGTGGTTTTCACATGTGCTGTAATTTATCACCATAGGCTGAAAATGATCCTTTCCTGAGCCCTGAGGAAAAGTTTGCTTCAGAGACATTGAAGTTTAGTGTTCTAAATATATATGTAACCGAATTGTCTGACCTTCCCATTTTAGGTCTCAGCAGTACTATGTGATGATGAAGTTATGCTGACCATTAAGCCTGGTGAACATGGATCTACGTATGGAGGAAATCCATTAGCTTGCCGTGTTGCAATGGCAGCACTGGAGGTTTGTGTCATCTCACAGAGATTTGGATTCCAAAGAAAAAAGGGTCTTTGCTTAAATAAATGATATTATAAATGCTATTGTTTGTTGTGCTACAAGTAAAATGTAGCTTTAAGCATAGGAAACTGTGAGTGGTTAACTGTTCACACAGATCACCAAGCAAATTCTTTACCAGAAATGTGTCCTAATTTCTGTGTATTTTATGATCTTAAAGTCTTAAATGACAAAATAAATCTTACCTAGGAACAGTTTCAAGGTCCTTGTGTAAATTTGCTGAGATAGTTTCATTGAGTTCACAAAGACATTTTACAGTTGGCTTCTTTTACTATACCATACTGCAGAGGCTGCTGCTCTGTGAGCATATAACATGTATATGCAGCTCAAACAGAAGCTGATAGAATGTCTTGTTCAGAGCCCACATTTCAGTTGTTCTGTGACTGTGTAATTGGCTACATGTAGTGCAAGTCACTCAGAAAGCTTCATCATTACCCAGCATGTGGGTTTGGACAGATTAAGAGTCTTCAGAGGTTGACTCTTTCCTTGTAAGTAAAAGCAAATGAAAGGCAATTAATTTTGAATAAAAATTCAAAGAGATTATTGTTTCCTGTAAACAGGAATGAGCAAAGGCTTAGTGCTAATCTGCTTGGATGTGGAGCCTTTGCAGTGACACTGTGGATGCGACAGCTTTTTGCTTCTCAGCAATTGTAATGTTATTAGTCATCCATTTCAGCCTGGTACCTAAAACAGATGCAGTGCCCTGTGGTTCACTGGAGATCTGACTTCCCTTCAGGTAATTGAAGAGGAAAACTTGGTTAAAAATGCAGAAGTAATGGGCAACATCCTAAGAAATGAGCTCATGAAGACACCATCTGATATTGTAACTGCTGTAAGAGGAAGAGGGCTATTAAATGCAATCGTAATTCGGGAAACTAAAGGTAAGGAAATACCACCAACTGCACAATCACAACATGGAACAAGTATTTGCCATTTTAATTGCAACTGTCTGAGGATGGAGAATGACTTTACAAACATCATGTTTAGGTTCAGATCTTGGCTGTAGTACTTACTCAAAACCTATTCAAGTGACTGTGTGCTGTTAGAATCAGGGCTGGGTTATTTTTTTTTCTAAGTAGGTCTGAACACTTGGGGTTTTTTTTTTAGTTACTTGAATTATTTCCCGATTTGATAATGTTCAGACCTGATGGTGAATCTAGCTCCCAACACATACCCTTTTGTCTCCTCACCTGAAGAAAACTGGCCATATCTGCAGAGCTAGTTTCTATCAGGTTATGGAAGGACTGGCTGAGAATGTTTGTTCCAGGATAGTTAGTACAAGGAATTCAGGAGGGTACAAGGAAGGAAAAAGCTGATGACTGGGAACAAGTTTCTAGGAATGAATACCTTGATTTATATCAGAAGAAGGCTTAGAAGCCAGAGCAATCAACTGGTTTTGCCACAAGTGTGGTAAGTGACAAAGGGGCACAAGGAGGGGTAATTTGTTTAGATGCCAAGCACTGAAATCCAAGCATAAATGTAACTGTGTCTGAAGTCCTGCTCAGGTGTTCTCCTACCTTCCCTCACTTTTTAAAGTTTATTGCTATATCTAGACAAGCAGTCAGCTGTGAAGGAACAAAACTTGGTCTTCCAGAATGAAACTGGTGAGCAGGTTTGCAGCAGTCTCTCATGCTCACTGCAAATTGTGGGGAGCCGCTCAGGTGCTCAGAAGCAACCATATTGTTTGTGAGAAGCAAAACACTTTGTCTTTTCATTGCCAGGTGGCAAACATTTGACAGTCTGGCCCCACATACCATATGCTGCAATTGTACCCCTTCTGCTGAGGTCTCAAGTGTCCTTTCTTTCTCCTTGGCTTGTAGACTATGATGCCTGGAAGGTGTGTTTGCG
Organism: Urocolius indicus; assembly: GCA_013401255.1. Taxonomy (NCBI): domain Eukaryota; kingdom Metazoa; phylum Chordata; class Aves; order Coliiformes; family Coliidae; genus Urocolius; species Urocolius indicus. Next base: position 115,625 of record WBNH01004309.1, read on the forward strand.
GCTTCGCGACAACGGACTCCTGGCCAAACCTACACATGGTGACATCATTCGTCTGGCACCACCCCTTGTGATCAAGGAAGATGAAATCAGAGAGTGCATCGAAATCATTCATAAGACCATTCTGTCTTTCTAAACACATGGCTTTAAAAGTATAGCTGCTGACTGACCCACGGTGGTGTGATGAAACATATACGATGAAGGCCTGCTCTTGGAGCAAGCATCTCTCATTCCTTTTTTCTGAGAGGACTTAACTCCTAAAATATAGCAATGTCTTTAAGTGATAATGGCTCTGAGGAAAATAAAACATGATTCTAAAGAGTTTCCAATCTTAGAATACTTGAAAATGAAGTGATGAGGTTCTGTTCATCTGGTCATGTACCTAGTGAACAGTTAAGGAAGAATGTTTGAGGGGAGATGTCTGTAGAGATGTGTCCAGTTGTTCAAAGTCTTACCCAAAGTTTAAAGTGTAATTAATATATATATATTAGCAGAGGTTGCCTTGCACTCTCGTGTCACTCTCCAAAACATCCCATTTGTCATTTTTGCCTGGTGGTGAGATGTCTGCAGGGTGGAAGCACTTGTCATTCTGGATGAATTTCTGTTTCTCATTTGTAACTAGAAAAAAAAAAAAAACCTTTATATGCTGAAGGTCTGACAAGCTGGGAGTTGACACCTTTAAACCCGACAAGCATCGAGCTGTGTTCTGTATCTACACTATTTTCATTGTATGACAAGAGGTGCTGCTTTCAAACCTGGTCTCAGTGTTTGGCTTTGCAATCTTGTAAAATAGATCTGACCATATAGATCTGTTTTCACTGTTAGGAAACTTTCTATAATCTGGATGTTTATATTAAAACATGCCTTGATTTAAAAACCCTGAAAGTTGGTGTGCAACTAAAATTACAGAGTGTATTACAAAAGAGCAAAGCCCCACAGAAACTTGAAATCACTTCTGTCCAGAGCCTCAGCAAGTGCTGCCTTTGTCCTCTCTATATAGAAGCTTCTGCTCTGCTTTTTTACCAGGTAAGTGCTTCTGCACTCCTGTGCCTTAGGATGCTGCCAACGTAATATTCTGTGTACACTTGTGGTTCTTGTGGCTGTTGTTCTAGGTTGTTTCATATTTCCCAGCTGAGCTGGTTTTAGCTGAGACTAAGCCCTGATTAGTGTCTGTTAATACAAAACGTTCCCTTTGGCAGGCGTAGGGGTTAAATGCAGTCACATGTTGCTAATTGGAAGTGGGAAATAATCCTGTGGGATTTTAAAGGCAACTTGGTTTTTTGGAAATGAACCAATGTGCTGGTCAGGGTCACAGAACTGTTTATGCTCCCTTGTTTTGGGTGAGACAGAATGAGGGGATGAAGGAAGACTGATTTCAGTTGGGAAGGGCCTCATTGTTGCAAGGGGAGATATGTCACACTCACAGTTTTAGGAACAAGAAGAAAAATTGCAGAAAGGTGTTTCCTGGGAAGTTTGGCAGTTCTGGAAGCTGTGCTTGTGTAATCCAATTGGAAAGGAGTGAAAGAACTGAAAGAAACCATAACGTAAACAGCATTTGCTGGAGTCCTTTCAGAGACCAAGAGGTAACCCCCCAAAAAATCCTTAGCAGCCAAAATATTGATACGTGTTTTATTTTTGTAGAGTAATAGGGCTGGCAAGGCTGAAGGATGTGATCAGGTCTGTTCCCCTGCCCCACTACAGCTATATCACTTAGCCTAATTGCCTGGAAGGCCTGTAGAGCAGAAGGCTGCAGTCTTTGTCTCAATGCTTCCCCGTCCTTACTGCTTGCGAGTCTCCTGCCATGTTCTTCTGTCTCTCTTGCTGCTCATTTATAGCGTCTACCAGGCCACAGAGAACAGGTCATTTTCCCCTTTTACACACCTAGAGTTTGCTGTCATTCCTGTTTGAGTCACTGCTCCTTCTCCAGTTACAATTCTCATTCTTTCCTGAGAAGTGACATTTTCTAGAGCCCTTGCTGTTGTGGGATTCAGGGCTCTGTTTGTGCCCTCACTAATGCTGGCTAGAGCTGGACTGCTTCACATGGCTCATATGCTGCACTGGAGTTTATGCCCCAGTGTTATGGTTTGGGCTTTCCTGCAGTAGCATGTTTTTATCTCTCAGCCTGTGCTCCCAGGCTCCCTTTTTTTTTGGAAACTGTTTTGAAGAACGGCTTTGAAGCTGTTTCCCCCCACTTCTTTCTTTGTCTAATAAGCACAAATTAACCTGCATGTAAAAGGTTGTGGTCTGCTGACTTTCGTCCTCTGTAACTGAAAGTTTTTCTCAGGCTTTTGGTGATCAATTTGAGCTCTAATCTTGTCCAACCCACTTGTTGGTTGCAGATTTACTAAGCTAAAACTACTCGGAAGCTGAGAAATTTTGCTTTTTCAACAGCAGAACATTGCTGACATTTCTGGGCTTTTTATTCATCTTCTGTTTGCTTCATGAATCCAGTTTCTTTGCAAGCTTAGGAAAATCAAGGTATGTATAGCCTTTCTGAAGACAAATCAACAACTGTCATCCTAAACTACCCTAGATTAACAACTGGGTAACTGAACTGTTTTAGCCTGAAGGTTCTCTGAATTGCTCTCAGCTCTGCCTTGTTCCCAACAGTCACAACTATCTGTGTGAGGTGGGTGCAGAGTACCTGCCTAAGCAGCTCAGAAGGACAGGAGGAGGACTGAGGATGACAAGGTCATAGAATCATTTCAGGTGGAAAAGACTTTTATAAGATCAAGTCCACCCCTTCCCTTCATCCTGCTCAGCCCACCACTAATCTGTGGCCCTCAGCACCTTAACTCCACAGCTTTGCAATAGCTCCAGGGCTGGGCACTCCCCCAGCTCCCCGGGCAGCCTGGCACAGGGGCTGACACACCTCTCAGGGAAACAGTTCTGCCTCAGCTCCAATCTAAACCTCTTATTTGAGACCATTTGCTCTTGTCTTACCACTTGGGAGAAGAGACCGATCCTCAGAGTTTATAGACATGTTCAGAGCCTAAATACCTGGTTTTGGGGGGTCAAGGCCCTTGGAAGGTAGAGTGACAGGTTGTTCTTTTGCACTCGAGGTGACTCTGGATTGAGTGAGTCCCATGTCCTAGACAAGTGTGTTTGTCAGTGTCCTTCTGGGGTAGGACAGTCTCTGCTGTGTGCAGGGGTGAGGATGTGTGACTGCAGCCTAGGAACTAAAGCAGGCAAGGGTTGTTTTTTTTGAATGCTTGCTTTAGTTACAGCTCAATGCCAGATCAAGCCCAGAATTGCATGTATTATTTTGGAAGTGAAGACCCAGGACTTCTCTTCCCAGACACTGAAGCCTGTAGCCAATCACCCTCTGCATCAACAAAAACCATCTTGGCAATTGTCAGTGAGGCAGCAAGAAGAGGTGAATTGGCCAAAGGAAATGTCAGAGCTCCTCCTCTTCTAGGGTGCAAAGTGGCAAAATTATAGGCTATCAGAAAGATCATTTGCCTTAGATATGTTGTGTCTGTTTTGAGAAAGAAGGGTCAAAAGAAGGGTTAGCTTTACCATAGGAAGTGGTTTTTATCTGACTTCTAGCAAGCATGAACTGAGATCTGGCCAATTTTCAGTGACACAGCTTAAACCTCTCAAATATAGCTGCTTGGATTAACTAATGTGCCTATAAACCAGTCTCTGGTTTTGTTGTCTGGGGTTTTAATTAGCCTTAGACACTTTCTTGAGGGCTTTTATTACTCCCAAAAATGTAGCCAGCTGAAGTATCCTTACCCACTTGGTGTCAGAAATGTAGTGCTTTTGGGTTTGAGTTTGTTCCACTTGTTGCTCAAGTGTGCACAGCTCTGCCAAATGCTGGGTCCTGAGCAAAGGTTAATTTGAAGGAGGCCAAACTGAAAGCAATTTAAAAACGAATGTGATATGTGCACTGAAATGTACAAAGGAAATATGTAAGACACTTCATAAAATACTCTGTGTTTGTTTGAAGCATCACAATGCTACAGGAGGTGAGAAAACCCAGAGTGTGACCTACTCTAGGTGGTCCAGCTCTGGCGGGGGGGGTTGGACTTAGATGATCTTTCAAGGTCCGTTCCAACCCTTAAGGTTCTGTGTGATTCTGTGAAAAGCAAGCTCAGAAAATGCACTTGCTGTCCCTTCCCCTGTTTCTCAAGTGCTTTTCTTGCTTTCTATTAGAGATGAGAGAGTGGAAAGGGCATTTCTTTGGTGATGCTTGCTGCTGGTGTCATTGAAATTTATTGTGAAGATGGCACTTGAAAGAGATCTCTATTGGCTATCCAGAGGGTTTAGGTTCCTTTAACAAAAGCTATCCAGCAGGAAATCTTTCTAAAGGTGTATGTGTGTATCCACAAGATACTGCTCTAAGCATTTGGCTGTAAAGGCTTAATCTGTCTCCATCATATCACCTGCACATACTTTGGTGAAGTAGCTTCTGATGTTTCTTTGCTTCAGCTATATGAAATGACTAGGTGACTCTGTGTTCAGTGCTGTGCAAACCCAGGGAGGTGATTGAAGGGCAGTGGCCCAGGCTGCCCAGAGAGGTTGTGGAGGCTCCTTCCTTGGCGGTCTTCAAAACCCACCTGGACACGTTCCTGTGTGACCGGATCTAGGTGAACCTGCTTCTGCAGGGGGATGGACTGGATGATCTCTAAAGGTCCCTTCCAACCCTGCCATTACTGTGATTCTATGAAGCAGCATTCCTGGGGCAGCCCTTGGCCTCACCGTAGGATTGGCCTCACCTTCTTTGTGGAAATCATGCCCGGTTGTGCTGGGCACTCATGTGCTTCGGTAGGAGATGTGTGTGGGTTTTTGGCTTGAAATTATGGGATGTAGATATACATTGTCATTAAAAAACCCTTGTGGATGTGTGTAAACCAAGCTTTATCAGCACCATGTCCAGCACTGAGACACAAGAGCAACACAATGAACAGTGTGGGGACAGCAAAACGTAGAACCCAGGTTCTCCTCTTTTATGAATCTCCCTTTCCTGCTGGCAATCTTGGGAGCCATGCTTATGACATTGGCCTTTTCTCTGGGCTCCTCTTCAGCTACAAACTCAGGAATTTGTCTCATCAAACCAGCATTTTCTGAAGTTAAAAATTACCAAAATAGATTACTTACTTAATAGGACCCAAATGCCTGTCGGTCATGACCTGGTAAAGAGCTGCACATCTTGAACCTGTTTAGAGAAGTTTCCATGATGAAGCAATCTCTGTTTTGTTTGTCTTTTAGCAGCAACGCTAATGGGTCTGTTAAGCAGAAAAACAAGCTTTATCTGTGTCTTTTTAATGACTTTTTGGTTTTTTTTTTTTAAGCTGCAGCTGCCTCTTGTTCCCTTCTCATCTTTTCCATCTCTCTGGCAGCAGATGGAGCCAGAAGCTCAGCTTTAAGGTGAGAGCTTTGCTTCTGTGTGTTGAATTTCTGGAGTTTATGTCTCCTTGGGGCTTGCTTTTGGTTTTTACTGGTAGGAAAAACGTGACACAAACTTCAGTTTCATCTCTGGGCGCTTTCTCAACGTGGAACTCGTGCTGTGCACTCTTGTGGTTAATCTTGAGTGGAGGGGACTGTAAAAACAGTTCCTGTGTTGTGTGGCAAACAGCCAGTAACTCGTAGCTGTCAATGTATGACTGAAAGGAGTGTAGGGACTGATGAGAAGGGGAGGTGGTGGAAAAGAGGCTTTCCTTCTCACAGCATTGAAGAAGAGCAAGTCAGAAGGTGAAGGTTTGAGACGAGATTTAAAATGGGGAGCTATTTTCCCTTGGCATCACTGGATGCTTCAACTCAGAGCAAGAGGCTTAAGCAGTTGGGGTTGCTGGATTTGTGCAGTAAGAAGAGGTGCTTTGCTGAACATAACCCTGGGAAGGGGAAAAGCAGGTGAGGAAAAAATACACTACTTAGTAATGAAAAAGCCCTAGCACTACTCTGGTAGAAACCTCACAGAAATACTGTGTTGGCCATCACTTTGGAAGGGGTCTTGGCATCTGCAACAAATACTTGAGGGAGGTAGCTTCTTGTACTGCTCTGTCAGTAACTCATGGGCTGCTCTGCCTGAGCCTGGTGCACTCAGATTGCTCAGGGGGGTCCAGGAAAAGCTGCTCTCTTGAGCCACTGGTTAAAATACTCCTTTGTTTTAGTCTTTGCAGTGCAAGTTATTGTGCTTTGCTTTCCATCCTTGAGGCAGCCTGTTTTCACCCTGCAGCCCACGGTGCTGAATGCTAATGCGGCACAGAGAAGAGGTGACCAGAACGAATGCTGTTGGGTTGTTGTTTCCCTCCTTGGTGCCCTCTGTCTGTCTGCTCAGCCTTGGTTGGAAAAAAACTCTGAGCAGAGACTGTGCTGTCTGGAAAAATCCCTGGGCTGTTATCGGCACCAGTCCAAATAAATAAGGGGAGAAAGCAACTCCTACTCGTTCCTGTATAAAATCCAGAGTTAGGCTGTGTAGAAAGCCCCTCAAGAATATTGACCCTTTGCACAATATGTAAACCAAACAAAGGCCTGGACCTTGGCTGAACTCCCAGCCCTTCCCTGGGGTCTGACACATGGGAGATCTAATCCTCAAGCTAATACAGCCGTTTGGAAGAGCTGGGACATGAGAAATGGGGCCAGCTTTTCCCCTTATACACCTCAACTGGAAGTAATAGGGAGGAACCATATGTAAGAGTGAGTAACTTGCCCTCTAAACACACAGTTCCCCATCTGCCATAGTTATTTCCAGCAGGCACTGAGGCTGCCCTGCCTTAGATGAGTTATGCCAGAGCCTGGTTTTAGCTAAGAAATAAAACTGTGGCTGAAACAGACTGTCCAGGTGGGACTGGCAGCGGCTTTACCATTCCCTTCGCTGGCATCTCCTCATTTGCTGTCAATGTGTTATAAGGTACTTGGCAATTAGGGCTGTGCTGAAGGAGCTCTCAGCCTCACATGGATGCTGGGGGGGGGAGTTTCCTTGATGTTGAGAAGTCGCCCTGAGACTGCTGAGTGAGAAGGTGCACAGGAGTGCTTCTCTTACCACCGCTACCCACAGCACTTCTGGGTCTCTGTTGTGACAAGAGCATCTGTTTTCCAATATTCCTTTCCAGTTTTTCATCCTTTGCCCTTAACAACAATCAGAAAACCTTAAATATGAATTCCTTGGTGTTTTTTTGAATAATGTGTGAATAGCACAGCTTCCCCAAAAAGGCTCTTCCTTCATTTGCACTGCGATGGAGGCAGGACAGCTGAGGAAATCACAGAGCACATGAGAGCTTTGGCTGTTATCCTCTGCTCCAGCAAACCACAGCTTCTGCCACTAAGTGACACGGCAGTTCCTACTCTCTCTGGTGAGAAATGCTCATCTGTTTCAGTGACAAAGGTTAGGTGAGTCCCATGGGGACCAGCCAGCTCTGTCATCACGGGAGGGAGCAGGAGCCACTGTGAAGATGTAAGAAACCTCCTCCCTTTTATGTACTGCATTTCAGTAGTTCAACACACAAACCTTGGTCAGGACTAAACATCCAGCAGAACATAACTGGTTCTATTACATTGCAGACACATCACTTCATAGAGACTGTCCTTGAGGAGGGTGGATTAAGCCTTGTTGGAACAGACGGGTGTGAGAAGTAGCCTTTATTTGAGGTTCCCTTGTTCACATGGACAGGAAGCCACTGGAGGATTACCCAGCCCTGGGCCCATGTGTTTTTCCTCCTCCCTCTGGCCTAAGTAATGGGACAGTATTAACCACTTGATGGTCAATTCGTCTCTGGGAGTCCATAGCAGTTCATGCTTCATAAGTTACTCTGCTGAGCAAGGGGGTGATGGACAGTCCTGAGCATACTGCCCAAGGAACTGCAGTGACCTGCAGATGGTCACCCAGCCTCATGCAGGATAGGTCCCACAGCTCTGCTGCTGAGCACAGGACAAGGATAATGTACATGCTTTCCTTCTGCTTTCTCATTCGACTGACTACAGTCTCTTGAGACATCAGTGAGATTCTCTGAAGGTGCTCTATGCCTGGCATGGCAAGATGGTAATTTCTCCTTTGCTGTCTAAGCAATGCCGTTGTGTGAGTGATCTCCATGTAAATGATGCTGATAGACATGCAGGGTTGTGAACTTCCTTTGTATGAAGCAGAGTATTATAAAGAGAGAAGAAAAAAGGAGAGGGAAAATGATGGTGTTCCATGAAAAGCGTTGCAGTGCTTTGTGCCCCTGAGGGAGGCTGTGCCTGTGCATGGACCAGAGCCGTGTCATCAGGACATTTTGTATTGTCTAGACTGCAATAAATGTCAAGCAATTGGAGTACAAACACAGAGCAGTGGCCTTGCTGATATACTCCTTGATCTCTCCCTCTCTCATCTGCAGCAACAGTTCCTTCCCATCAAGGTTAAAAGCAGTGTGAGAAAGGGACTGGTATTTGCATGCGGTACGGGCTCTGAGCAAAAGAGCTTGGGTTTGAGCTCCCAGCTCTCAAGTTAACCTTCAAGAGCACAAAAATGAAAACAAGATTAAAGCCAAATGGGGCAGGCGTTCCTGTGCAGCTGCTGCATTGGTAGCAGACGATAGCTGCATCAGTAAAGACTTTTGGTGGGTGCAGAGCGGCCTCTCCAAGAGGAGCTGCTGTTTGCTAGCGAAGGAGCTACTGAAAGGATACGATTTTGAAAGGCTCTGCTCTTTTGCTTGGGTGGAAAACTGTCTGGATTGCTGGGCCCAGGGATTGATGGGGAATGGAGCTAAACCCAGTTGGCAGCTGGTCACCAGTGGTGTTCTCCAGGGCTCAGTGCTGGGGCCTGTTCTGTTTAACATCTTTATCAAGGATCTGAATGAGGGGATCAAGTGCATCCTCAGTCAGTTTGCAGGTGACATGAAGCTGGATGGGAACATAGATCTACTTGAGGGCAGGAAGGCTCTTCAGGGAGCCCTGGCCAGGCTGAAGCCATGGTGGTGGGATGAGGTTTAACAAGGCCAAAGGGCTGGATCCCGCACTTGGGCCACCCCAAAACCCAGGCACCACTCCAGGCTGGGGCAGAGGATGTCCACAGATAATGAGCCACAGGGACACACAGCTCATCATTATGCAACTCCATCAATTTCATCCCTGGGAGAGAGGAGCCTTCATGCACCAGTGGGTTCTTTCAGCTTTGTGGGTGTTTTTATTTTGCAGATGAGGAATCCAGTTGTCAGATTTTTGCAGATCTGAGGGTGTTCCTGATGGTCCAAACAGATGCTCATTGCAGCCCAGACCACTCTGGGCGTGGGGGAGGCATGATGGTGGGGGCCCAGGGAGCACAGGGTGCTCAGAGACAGATGGGGATGGCTTTTTCCAAGCTGAAAGTCAACAGTTTGTCATTCACATGATAGAAGTTTGAGCAGGAACATTTTGGTTTAATCTAGTTGTCTGCCCACACTATTCTTCTGCAGGCTAGTGGGTGGTCACATGCTAAACTAATAACAAGTGAATTAAAACCAAAAGGAAGAACTGACAAGCATGGTAGAGCCTGGGACTTCCTTCCTCATGTGGCACAACTTTCCTTGTCTCATTGTGGCTGGGCCAACTGTGCCCATGCAATCCTGCCGGCATTCCCTTGTGACTAGAGCAACTGAGATCTCAATTCAGAAGTGAAGACAAAAATAAGAGAGGGGGAATGAGGTTTGGGGTGGCAACCCAAACTTGCAGAGAGGTACTGGTGCCTGCCTTGCCTGGTGAGAGTGTCCTGAGGGTCTCCTTTCTCTTGGCAGAGCTAAAAGTTTGGGTCTTTGAAGAATGCACTTTTGCAATTTAGGAGAAACCTGGAACGTGATCAACATTTATATCAAGAGCAAAAAAAGCAATGAGGATATGAAAGTATGAAAGAGCTTGGTGGGAGGAAGCCCAGCTAGCTGAGGTTGCACAAGAGTGATGAAGAAGCTTTGCAAGAGCAAAACCAAAGTGCTGGCAGTGGCAGCAAGTCACATAGCTCCTTTCAGCCCTGCTTCCCAGCCTAGTTCTCTCTCCCTAAATCTGGGAAGCCTGAAAAAATGCTCCTTCTCTGCCCAACGGGGTCTGGGCCATCATCTCCTACTGTCTCTTTCATACCTGGATTCCTTGTTCTTATCAGCCAGAGAACACTTTATTCTCCTCTTACAGATTAGGCACATGCCCCCTTGCTCTTCACTGAAGCTAAACAATCCAGATGCTGAGCTGTTTTTGCCAATGTTGTGTCTTCAAGCCTGCTCCGTGCTTCTGTTGCTCTCTGAGGCTCCCTCTCTCCTTGTTGTGCTCCCAAAACTGGCTGCAGCCTTCAAATGGAGGTTTTCCAGGGCTTATGTGGAGCAGCAGCACACTTTCAAGAAAAGCTGCTCTTATTTAGTCATCTAAGCAGGGTGTTTGCTTTCTTTTTTTGACAAGTCACTGATAACCTGTGATAACCACCCACATCAGGTTTTCCCTTCTCCATCAGTGCAATCCATTATTCCTGCCCCACTGCCACACTTGGCACTTGTCCCTGCTGCTGCTGCTTTCTCCACTTTCTCAAGATCTTGCTGAATTTCATCCCTGACAGTCTTTGACCTCCTGACCTTCCTGGCTCTGTCGAGCTTGGCCTGCTCTGGAGGTACCCCAACCAGGTCCTTGCTAAACAGTTCATCCAATTTTGCCAGGGAGCCATTGGTAGCTGCCGAGAGATTAATTTGCACCCAATCCCACTACAGTTGCATGCAGCTGTCATTTCCAGAGCTTAGTTCTGAGACCTGCAGTGAGCACCTTCCCAATGAGAAGGTGCACAATAGCTGCTTCTTGTCCCTTGTGTCTGTTATGGAAGGGACTAAAATTGACTTACATGTCATATTTTCCTGATCAATCCCTCATGCCTACTAATCAGCCTCATGTGAGCAGGTGAGTTTTGTCAGAGTACCCCATGCAGGAGAGGGGTATGAAGTGACAATCAGAACTAAACTAGCAAAGCAGCCAAAGATATTGCAGTGAAGTTCAGTCCATCTTGTGGCTGGGGAGCTCTGAAATGAAGGAGGTAGGTTAGTCACCGAGAAAGAATGAAGGCTATTAATAGAACACGATCCCTGCTCCTTACCAAGCTCCAAGCAGACACTTAACATGAAGAACATATCATAGATTATAATCGTGGTTGGAAAAGGTCTTTCAGATCATCAAGTCACTCACCTCACATTGCCAAGCCCACCACTAACCCATGGCCCTCAGCACCTCAGCTATACAGCTGTAAAATATTTACAGAGATGTGGATTCCCCCACCTCCTTGGGCAGCCTGGGACAGTGTCTGACAACCCTCTCAGGGAAGAGGTTCTTCCTCATCTCCAATATAAACCTCCCCAATGTCTGTGTTGTCTGCAAGCCTGGTTAGGGACAGGCTTTCCACTTCCTTCTGTCTCTTCGATAAAAGCTTAAAGCAGCACAAGGCCGAGTTAAAGGTGGTTGGAGGGATCTGCTGCTCACAGCTTTCTGCAATCAAAGCACTTGCTTGAGTACCTGACTACTCCCAACCCCAGTTTCTGTGCTGTCGTCTCACATTGCACCGTTCCTGTTGGCACATGGGGCTGCTGTCATCCTGCCTTTGTGTGAAGCTCTGGCTCCTTCATGCCAGAGGCGAGGCTGGCTGCTGGGAAGCGGCAGGTTCATGGGCTTTGTTGGCTCCTGCCCGTGGCTGCCTGTGTGGGCAGAGTGCTGGGCTGCAGAAAAGCCTTGGGAAACTTCACAGGGGCTCTGATGCCTGGTTTCTCTTCCACCCCTCTTTGCATCCCCTGGCAGGGGATGAGTGGAGAATGGGGAGCACCTCTCTGCCCCAGGGGCAAACCCATGCTCTGTAGCACAAGTAAGAGCACATTTATCCAGGCTCAAAAGAAACTAGAATAACCAAAAGCAACATAAAACACAGATTTGCCTAGAAGACACTTTCCTACATGCTCTTTGAGGCTGAGTATGTGACGTCCAATTGCTTTTGTGTGATAACTCAGCCCTCTGTTAGCCATCCTAGCTCTCTGAAGGAGTCTCTCATCCTCACAAACCAGAGACCTGGGCTTGTCCCACATCCAAAATGCCCATGTCAGCAGCAGAGCATACTCGGCTGACTCCAGCTGCTATCTGCACCCCTTCCTCTGCCTGGCCACCTCTCCCCGCTTCACACTTTCTTACCAGAGAGCTATTTTAGGATCAGCTGCTTTGTCTGTGCTGCCACTACAAGGATGTAACCACTGGTTGGGATTTATAGCCCTGTTCATGGGAAGCTGTTGCTGCTTGTCTGACTGCTCCAGCCTCCCAAAGCCTCCTTTGGATGGACATCACTCAGGTCTTTTTGGAAATATTATTATAAAGATGCTTAATGCATGAAATCAGTGTTGTCCAAACAGTTTGAGGTCAAGCCCATCCCCTGTGAAGGCAGCATGTTCCTGCTGCTCTGAGCTCCCAGCCAACAAGTCCCCACCACCACCTCCAGAAGATGAAGGCTGCTCATTAGCTGCTACTTGAATAAACACAAACTGCTGCCAATCCTCCTCTTCCCAGGAGGATTTCGGGCTCATGAGAGGATTGTGTATTCACATACACCAATCAAACTTATCCTGGTCCATCTTTGGTCATCACATCTTTCATATAAGGACATTTGGCCCCAAATGAGGCAAAGGCCTGCTCATGTGTTCATGAAACAGAATGTGGCAAGCAAGTCCTGAGGTGCTAAGACCTGGCACATGCTTTTGAAACAGAAGCAGCGAGTAGTTAGAAGCAGCAAGGCACACAGGTGGTGGCTGCAGAAGGACCCAATGTTAATCATGCTTTCGTCACAGCTTTCATGTGATTTTATGTTGGGGGAAAGAATACATTTGGAGCATGCTGCCGTCTTCCCAGTAGTCCCAAAAGACATCCCAGAGCTGGTGTCTGTGTTGCCTCTTTAGGCAGTTGGAAGGTTGCACTCACCTTTCTGGATGGCATCAACAGGCCAAAGTTTTTGAGTAAGAAATGAGATTTAGTCACATGCAGAGGTGATTCTGTCATCTGCAGCTGTGATACAGGAGAAATACAGCTGGAAACCTACACACAGCTTCTTTCTCCCATTCCCCACCCCCTGTGAAAGTTCCCTTTCACGTAGAACTTGCAAGATCCAAACCTTCTTGTTTCTTTCCGGACCCATACTGTGTGGATAATCCTCCTCCCTTTGCTATATAATCTCTGTGCCCATGCAGAGGAGCTGAATTCTGTGCCACCTTGCAACCCCAGCTCTGGCAGCACACACCCAGTTTGGATGTGACTACCATTTTTTCTTCTAGCACAAACTTGTAAAAACATGTTTTGAGTACGTGTGATACAGTTCCAGGGCTGGAAAAAACCCAAAACACAGAAAAATACTGAGGGCTAACAAGCAGTTGGCAGGAATTGTTTTAAAATCTGTGTTCCTCAGAGAGCTCATCATCAGCACAAAGGATGGAATGGGCATGATTAAATAGTTAAGTCATAGTGAGAAGCAATGGGGAGCAGTGAGCTTTCATGTTAGGTCTTGATTACATCGCTCTTCCCAGGGAGATTCAGCACGATTCCCTTTGAGACATACAGAAGATAAATGAAAGCAAAGTGCATTTTGTTGTGCAGCAAATTTAGTGAGGAGATGTGAAAATCTGGAGTGGACACTCTGCTGTTCCTCTGCACTTATTCTCTCTGGGACAACTGGACTTTCCCAGGATGTTTTTCCTTCCAGCAGCTCTTCCTGTGCTTTTTTCATTAGATTCTTTAAGCCTCAATTAAATGAAAATTTCATTCATTACAGCTTTGTCACCTTTAATTTCTACAAGCTCTGTCTAATTATGCCCATAAATACCTCAGGAGAGGAATTGTAATCAAACATCATTCATTTAGTGTCCGTGTGGATGGAAAGCAATGACTCATCTCACTCTACGTGCCAAAACACATGCCTTGCATTTTTAACACCTGAAGTCTTCTTCTGCTTTATAAAAGTTTGGCTTGTAAAACTTCATCAGAAAACATTCTATGCTTAGGTCACATACATCAGGGCACACACTGCCTTGACTTGGGAAGGGCATCCAGGTCCTCTTCTTCATCTCAACTTCTACATCATAACAAAAGCCATCCATGCTGATTCTTCCTGAGCTCCTCATTTACCCTTTTACCTGGAGGCTGTCTCAGACATCCTTAAAGACCTTTTGGATGTGTTTCCAATGTGTGGGTAGCTTCCAGGGGATTGCTTTCAAAGATGAATTGACTGCAAGTTTTGTTCTGGGATCAGAGGGGCAGTGCAGTTCCACCTGGCAAATCCCAAGGGAAGGTGCCTGGTGTGGCGTTTCCTACCTTTGAAGCCAGCAACACTGAGTTTTCTCAGCAGGTCAAGGGAATACATTTCTGGATGTTTTCCTTTCCACCTGGCACACTCTCCCTCCAAATTTGTGGAACATAAGGGATGAAGGAGTGTTTCAGACTTGCTCCTTAGCTTAGGAACTTGATCTGTGTGATGCCACCTGATGACGTTTCATTAAGCAATAGACTGCTGGACCCTGTTTCGCTGAGTCAAGTAGAGGAAATAAGAATTAGACACTAGACTGGCTCTTACCCTATTGCCTGTTGCTCTTGCTGACTCAGGGCTCTTTAAAATCAAATTCATTCCAGCTATCTTTAAAATTATTTGACTTATATGCAGTTTAACCCAGTAGAAGGCTAAAGGCTGTGAAGCAAACCTTTTCCCTAAGCACGGGAAAACGTAGCCTTTGGCATAGACTGATACAGACTGACAAACCTTTTTATCTGACCTAGAAGTGTGTGTGCAACTTACAGAGCTGGGGCAGGATGGCAAGGGGGGGTTTTCTTGGGGCTGTAGAGAAAGATCAGCTTTTTGCCCAGATTCCTCTGGCCCCAGCTGGTTTGTATCACCTCCAGGAATTCCCAAGGACTGTCTATCTCTACTACTTGCAAACCATTTCTTTCCCCACGAAAACCTTCCCTCAAAGTGACCTTTTCCCAGATCCATATGGATTACTCGTGCCAGCATCCTCTCAGGCTGAGGGTTTCCTGTGACTGCACCCTTGGTTACTGTTTTCCCGGTGTCCCAGCTCCTCTGTGTGTGTTGGTTTCTTTCTTTGAGGGAGCCTTTCTGGTACAAATGAATTCTCTTGGGTAGTGGTGTTACAAATATGTGTGTTAAAAAATGAACAAAGGAGCAGCAAACTAAAGCCTAGGTAGAATACATCCACAACCTCAAATGGCCCTGCTACAGTTACCCTGGCCAAAGACTCACTCCATCCTCCTTCCCAGGGACACCAGCAGCCCCAGCTAACCAGTCATGCCCCTTCCTTTGCACACAGGACTCAGTAAACGGCACACATTAATAACATTCCTCATGGATGCCCAGGCTTGCAGGTTTTGACTCAACCCATCTTCATGGCTGTGCAACTGCTCTCTCCTGAGGTGCCTGGGAGCAGTTGGTATTTACAGACCTACAGGGCAAATGAGAAGAGATTGATGTGTTCGTGTCAACCCTGCCCTCACTGAAGACAGGTAGCAAATTATATTGAAGTAACAGGGAAGCTATCTGAAGGCAATGTGTCCAGTGATAAACTAATTGCAATTTAAAGTTAGTTGGTTTTCCTTTACAAATCCCGGAGAAAGCAAGAGGCACTCTATAAAGCAGATGGTATCTTGTCAGTCAAGGAAACAGGATGAACAAAGCTTACAGGGATCCAAACCTGTGTGAAGGAAAACCTGTGCTCTGGAGCAGAGGTGAGTGATGGATACAGAGACAATCATTGAAACCTGGTGATCTTTTTATTGCCTGTTATGTCTGTATCTTTGTCTCCAGGGGCCTGTGTTTCTCCCCAGTGCTTTTATTTCTTTGACAACGGGCAAGAGTTTTGAGTGGATAAATACACTTTTACTCTCAATTTATCACCTGGCCTCATGTTATCTTGAGCACCCAGATGCTGCAGCAGCTGCAAGTCAGTCTGGTTTGCATTTTCTAAGATGCATCCCTAGTACTCAAAGAGCACACCCTACGTGTCAGTGCTTGTGTGCAGCCCTTCACAACCTGCTCCTTGGCCGTGGGACTTCTCACCCTGATCATCATCTCCCAGCTGAGGAAGAGGAAAGGCTTGTCACAACAGGCTTGTGATCTGGCTCTTCCCTTCAAAGCCATGAATCATGGTGAGCCCATGATGCAGCAGAAGCTCAGATACATATAATTAAGACACTGTTAGTGTCAGAGGGCACATCTTCTCTCTCGTATAACATCAC
Source organism: Urocolius indicus (assembly GCA_013401255.1). Classification (NCBI taxonomy): domain Eukaryota; kingdom Metazoa; phylum Chordata; class Aves; order Coliiformes; family Coliidae; genus Urocolius; species Urocolius indicus. Next base: position 131,810 of record WBNH01004309.1, read on the forward strand.
AGGAGTGCTTAATGTTGCAGTGATAAACCAGTCCCTATTGCCTCCGCCTTCACTTAAAATAGCTGACTTGTGGGGCATCTCTCTCAGAGTAACTTTTCATTTCCCATTAGGTATTTTCAGCTCTTTAAAACAGAACTTTAATTTATTACATCCAGAGACTTTTAGACAGTCCTTTCTTTCTTTCTACAGAACCTTCAGAAAAGGAAGAAAAGTGGGAATTTTCTTCAAGGTCCCTGTTGGGGTTTGTTTTTTTTCTGTCATATCAAATTAAGAGCCCTTGTAAAAATTGATTTCCAGGTACTTTCAGACAATACTCAAGCATTTTAAGTGTCATGTATAACTCAAGCTAGCTGTAGTTTTCAGACTGTCTGGATCTCTTGGCCTAGGAATGTCTGCCATGAAATATCAGCAGTTATTGATGGGGTTGTCCTTGCTAGACCTGCACTGCAGAGGTGCTTTCTTTCTGCTATGAAAAGGGCCAAAGGAATGAGGAAAAACATCTCTGAAAAAAAAGCTTTGCAGTGAAGATTTGACTGCTCTCTGTAACACAAGTTCAGTAGTTGTTTTCCATTTTGCAGCTGCATGGCATGAGGGGCACAGAGTGAGACTGACAATACTGGCAAAGTTTCAGGACTGTATCTTCACCCTGAATTTGTCCATCCCTTGAACCATCATTGTGATGCAGCAGCCCATCAGGGGAGCCCCATCGTAAGAGAAATGGCATGAGGGCAACCTCACAAATACTTCAGATGTTGGGGACACAGAGTCATGCAGGAACAGCAAGGAGCAGTTCGTCTCTTTCCTTCCCTGTTGAGATCCTCTCTTGTTGATAAGAGAAGCAGGAAGATGGAGATAACTGTGCCAATTTTTCATCCTGGAAAACTGAGACCCTTGCACGTCCAGAGAAGGGTCAGTTGGTGCTGCTCACTCTCCTGTGCCTGTTGAGAAGCTCAGACACTTCTTTTGGAGTGCAAAGACAGTGGTTACAGGAACAACTCCTTTTGATGTATCACACAATTCAAGGCATGCTCTTTTTAAAAGTAAGGCTAGCTGAAAGGAGCCTGAATACCAAGTGTGTGAATCACATGGTTTACTCCTTCCTGCTCTTTTTGCCCTCCTCTTTCTTGTCTCCATCTCTCAGTTTAGGGCTTGCTGCTCTATTTCCCCCCTCCTAAGCCTTTATTACCTTTATTAATTTTAATTAACTACTCTCTCAGACTCTGAAGCTTAATAAGGTTTAGAGCAAGGAAGTGAGCTTGCCCAGCAGGCTGGCATTCCCTACATTAGCATTCCACGGAGGCAGTTACCCTTTGGTGTCTCCCGGTTTGAGTCCCTGGAGCTCCTTCTGCTCTCAGGATGTAGAGAAGGGAGATAGAAGGCTACAGCAAGGGGATGCTTTGCTTCCAGCGTTGTTGGTACTGATCAGCTACGTGGTACAATCATGGGGGGGTGACCACTCCATGTTTTTTGAAGGGTAAAATGCCTCTGCTTCCAATCCCTCTGAGTGCCACAGTCCTGACAATGCAGAGGCTCCTGAGATGTGTGCCCCAGGGACACTCACTCACCAGTCCCTCCAAATGGACAATGTTGTTGGCTCTGAGTCCCCATGATGACTCTGGGCAACAGGGAATGTGCTGGGGGTGGATGATGCCACTGCTGACTACCCTACTCCCACAGTGAGCTTTTGCCCTCTGTGAATAAAGAGGACAAACCCAGACAGGAGGATTCATGGTGCAGCTGATAAAAAGCCTCATCTGCTCATTTTTTTTTGTGTTACTGACTGCAACAAGCAGTTGGATTATTGCATATCACAGCCTCCCAGTAGCTGGAGCTCAACAAGTTTTATAGCTGGTATTTCACTCTTGATGGTTCAGCTTATGATGTAGAATTGGATTTGAGCATCAGGCCTAGTTTTATGAGTATGTGTTGGGCTAAATGTAGTGAAATTACACTGCACACCTGACAGTGAGGCAGGACCACGCATCTACAGGCAGAGATGTCAGCAGGAATAACAAAGCTGGCCAGAGAAACGTATTTGACCTTGCAAGTGCTGAGTTTTAGTGCTGGAAACTGTAAACATTACTGCTTCAATTAGGAAACACAACTGCACCCAGTGACCAGTCTATCAAGTCCCAGGGGCCTGGATTTTATTGCTTACTGCTGAGAAAAGACAGTCAATATTATTTTTTCTCTTAAATACCTCCAGGACTTTCTTTACATGGTTCATTACAAACCTTAATGCCCTCATGTTCAGCCTATCCCTAAGAGGATGGGGAGTGCTCCTACCATTTTACAAACAGGTTACAAAGGCACAGAGGAGCTGAACCACCTTCCCTCCTGTCAGACACAAAGTCTGCTCCAGTGCAAGGAGGCTTGGCTTGGATTTGCAACCCCCAGTCCTTGTGCACTAATGAGGGCACAGTATTTCCTTGTTCTTCTGGCTTCTGAAAGGACCACTGAGGGTTTGGATAAGAGCCCTTTTTAATAAATGGGGGGGGAAAAATAGGAAAAAGCATGACTATTTTGGCCTATCAAGTGTTACTTGCTGAAACTGAGCACTGGATTGTGAATCTTCCAGCTCAGAGGTTGGCTCTGCTGCGTGTTTGTATGTTGTCTAACACAGAGGATGATTAGTCCCAGTTGGGATACTTTGGATGTACAAATTATGCAAATGTATTTGCTACAAGTAATAAAAACAGGTTAAAAACCAAAAAGGGCAAACCCCTCCTGCTGTCTGAAATGGTTTTTCATTTGAGCATGATCGTTTTCAGTTAAAATCCAGATAATTCATTCCAGAGAGCAGCCTTTGCTTTCAGGTTCTCTAATGGGCTCCTCTGGGGAAGTCATACAAAACCATTCCTCCAATCGTTCTCATTTTAGTTTTTCTAGATAAAAGAGGGCTTATTCGCAGCCTTGATCTATCAGTTGTTGCTTGATCTCTTCCAAAATCACTCTCATTCTGCTCAGGGCTGGTGCATAATCAGACTGTGAACAGAAATGCTGCTCGTGGGCAACGAGGGCGCTTAAAAATGAGCAGTCAAGGAAAGATGGGGGTTAAAAAGTGCTCTCAGTGACCTTGCAGATGATGGGAACAGTTTTGGACCAGTGACACTTGTTTTTTGAGATTCCACATGAAAATAACCATGCAAATTTTTGAGTTAGAAAAGCATTGAACAGTTAGATGTTGGAACATATGAGATTGGGATTCACAGTCTGAGGTGCAGGATGTGAATCACCACAGCTCTGCTGGCTCAGCAGCTCAGTGACACAGAGCTTCTCAACTCCTTTTCCTTCTTCTAATTATTTAATGTTTGGCCTTAAACTGATGGCAATAGCATCTCTTACTTGTGTGGTCCCTGTAGCTCTCAAAGTCTTGAAAGGCAAATCGATGATAAATTAGTTGTCTGAGGTTTGTCCCTGTCAGAAGTGGAGTCTCACTGCTGGGTAACACAGTTGCCAAAGTAAAATAGGGAGAACTGCAGTTTACAGTTCCATCTGATTCTCCTCAAACGTTCTGGCTGTAGAGAGACACATACAGATGAGGTCCCCAAACCCATAAGCACAGCTACATCTGTGCAGCAGTCAGGTTGCTTGGTGGTCCTGCAGAGCTCGGCACCATGGTGAGTGCTAAGCGTGTTTCACAGCTGGAGGGAAGACATGCTACCAGAAAAGAATGACTTTTAGGAAAAGCTTTCCACACATTTCCACAGGTTTTATCATCTTGATTTACCAATCTGCTTCAGAAGTCTGGCCCAAACACATTTTTTTTCCCTGTCAACTCCAGGCATGAGACAAAGGGTTTGTGGTTAAGATGATAACACAGCCTTCAACTGCTGATGGGTAACAACTCATTATACCCTTTCTTTGTGTGTGAGCCTGCTCAGATTTGCTTATGGAGGCATTCAGAGACATTAATTTAATTCAAAAAAACCCCACTGATGTGTTTGACTTAAATTCTAAAGAGCCAGGAAGATGTTGAATGCTTTATGGGTGGGTTGAGGGGATGATGCTGAGCATTGCTGAATTGATGCAGCACTCCTCCTGCCCAGACCTCTGCTTTTGGAAATCACTTTTGGCCTCACTGGTTTTACAAAGCTGTTGGGAACAAACAGGAAAATTAACACAGCACAGAAGAAATTTCCTTCAGGCTTCTAGGAAACACGTAGCCAGCTAAAAAGCAGGTGAGACTGACAAAGCTGTCCCTGGAGCTGTGTTTCTCCAGCTTGACTGGAAAAGAAACTTCAAGGATAACAATCATGAGACTGACAAAAAACGTTTGATCAGGAATAATGTTTTTTTTGTTATTATAGAACATTGTGGGTTTTTTTTTTTTTTCCCAGGGTGATTTACTTAATGACTCTGGGTAATTGGAGATCTTCAAGACCCGCCTGGACACGTTCCTATGTCACCTGATCTAGGTGAACCTGCTTCTGCAGGGGGATTGGACTAGATGATCTCTAAAGATCCTTTCCAACCCTACCATTCTATGAATTACTGACACTCCACTGTCCTCAACAGTACTGATGTGGCTTCACAGAACCCTTCCTTTACTTGGAGGCATGGTGCTCATTTCCATGAAAGCTTTTATTAGGAGCTGTTGAAGAATATCCACCTTAAACCAGAAGCAAATTTGTAATGGAATCTATTCCCATCAGAGCCAGAGCAGAAAGGATACAGTAAAAGTCTTTCTGGACAAAAAAACCTCCCTATAAAGTAGCATAGAATAAGAAATACCATCAAAGGACAGCTTGCTTTTGAAAAAATACTGAAGAATTGATCATAGAAATTTCTTGATGAACAAATTCAGTCAGTTCCCAGATCCTTCATGAACAATGTGACATGTTTCACACTGCAATCTTCTCACATGTTTATTTATACTTTCCCATCTACATTTTCTCCAGGGCCTCATATTTCCATTTTCTGGAGGGGAAAAGCTCATGGTAACAGTCACTTCTAAACCTTTAACATCCATGACACACATGCAAATAAGACATATAAATCTCATGATCCTTCACATCAGGGAGCAAAAATGCTGCACAGCTATTCTTTAAAAACAAGAGAGCTACTGTGACCTGTACAGCCCTTGAAGCCCCTTTGTACTGTTTAGTCATCATGAGATGGGTCTTTCCTAAGCTGTGCTGGTGAAAAGGGAGGGTGCATGTGCAGGGGGGTGTAGGAGCCAAAGTGTCCTCCCTGGATGAAAGTGTGTGGAGATGGTAGATGTATCCTGCGTGTACATGTGCTCTGATCTGCAAAGCAGCGCCCAGGTTTGGTCCTGGTGTTCCTACAAAAGTCAGTGAGGTCTTTACCTTCCACCCACTCCCTGGGAGCTTCCCAGCAAAACCTTCTGGACTTCAAGGCCAGGTTGGAAGAGGCTTTTGAGCACTCTGGTCTAGTGGAAGGTGTTCCTGCCCATTGCAGTTACACTAGATGATCTCGAAGGTCCCTTGTGACCCAAACCATTCTGTGGTTCTGTGACTTTCTCAACTTGCCCCTGTTGCCCTACCAAATATCTGTTCTCCAGCTCTGCTTTTTCCACACATGGTGCAATGATGCTATTTTCAATCTAAAAGGCTTCTGTTACCTTGCAGGTAAAAAAAAAGTAGCAAGAAAAACAGCAAAAGCCAAATCTTCCAAGGAAGATGAGCATTAGGATTTGTGTCTGCTCTCTGACAGCTCCTACTGAAACGTCTGCAAAGCAGCTGCTAGGCACAGAGGTGAATGAAGGGATGCCTCCCAGATTTAAGTGTAATGTACCTAAATAAAGACAGAACAGTTCCACAGTACATGGATCACAAACCTCTCCAGGCATAATTACACAGCAGCCTGTAGGAATCTGTAAATATCCTGCTGCCACATGTTATTTATTAGTGAAATCTATGAAACTGCAGAGTAATTAAAGGATAAGCTACATGATATTTGTGCACTGTGACTCCAAAGCACTTTAACAGCTGTTTTGACATAATGCTCACTTTATTTACAAAGAAATTGTTATGCTGGAGCAGCTGTGAAGCTGCTTTTAATGCTGCCTGGCTTTACATCTATTCATAACTGAGACATTAACAGAAATCCTACTTATCAACATTTTCCTGTGTGTTGAATAAGCTGCAGAGCACATTCACAGGGTTCTGAAGTGAAAGCACTTGCTCCTTGAAATTCTATAGTTCTCCCTGACACTTCTCTATAGGAAAAGGAAAAGTTTGTAAAAGTCTTTTATGCCAGAGTAAAATCCCCATTTCATAAACAGAAGCCACTTAACGCTTCAAGAAGTGCAAACCTGTGCATGAGAAAGGTGTTTCATGATGGATTTAGTTATCTCTGTGTTAGACTGGAGGAATTATCCTGAAAGCAGTTGCTTTCCACCAGAGTAGAACTGGCAACAGAACTTGCTGCATCTCGCTGACATTTTCTTCTTTTAGCTGGAGTTTTTCAGCTTTTCCTAAGGTGATTACACCTCTCACTACATTTATGAAACCAATTTTTTCCCTTGGTGGCCTCTTGAACTTGCTCTGCTCATCTCAAGGAAAGAGTCCTCCCCCTTTTTTAGCTGGGTGGGGTGAATTGCTCTCTGGATGCTTCTGTTTTTCCTCATCAACTCTTAGAGTAGGTATGCAGTGTTTGTTTAGCTAAAGCTGGGGGAGATGGATCCCATGCTATGATGTGGGATATGTTGTACATATGCACACATGTGTATGCACAAGGGTTCTTCTACTGCTTGAGTTCTCACCACTCACTTTGTATGTGTAGTGAGCAGCTTTGTATGTGTATTGCTTACTTTTATGTGTAGTGAGCAGCAGTGCAATCAATTAAAAACCATAGGCTGGCTGAGCTGATACAAATCCTAAACATAGGACTGAAGAGCAGTGAGCGCTGCTGACCTCACATCAGCCATTACAGCTCAGGGGAAACCAAACACTCCTGCTCTATTCTCTCTGGTCTGTAACCAACAGCTCCCAGTCTCCTGTGTTGTCCCCTACAGCATCACCTTCCTCAAACCGAGGGGAGGAGAAGCCATGTGCAGGGGAGCTTCAGCTGAGAATGCAACTGCAGCTGTAAAAATCTCTGCAGGATAGAGAGAGAGAAAAAAAAGCTGCAGGATAACAGTACAAAGAGAGATCCTCATCTCACCTGCAGTAAAACCAGGCCCTTGCACTGTCTCATCAGTGGTGCTGGAGACACAGCTCTGCTTTGCTGTTCCTTTTCCAGCCCCTGCCTGTTTCTCCCACTTTGCATGTGTTCCCAACTGGTTCTTGCTGGGTTCTGGGCACAGAGCTTTTGAGGACACAAAACAAAGGTGACTTGGGTGGAAAGTTCTGGGGCTGATGTGGTTCCAGGAGTGCACAGGACTAAGCCAGAGCATCACTAAGAATCCTACTGCTGTAAGCCATAGAAATGCTGTTCCTTAATAAGAAACACTGGGGAAAGAAGTTAGAAGTTATCAAGAGAAGCACTGGTGTGATCAGAAGCTTATAAATGGAATAAGGGAGAACTTTGATTTCCCCTTCTATGAATGCACCACATAATTCAGGGTTAGGTCCTCTCCTGGGATAAGCTGGCACATTGCCACTGACTTCCCCACTCTCGAATTGCACGATGACACACCAGCTTTGCACTGCTTGCCCATTCCTCTTTTTGCACAGTGAATGATGCTGCTTGCCCATAGGCAAGTTGTTCAGTGTTGGGGTTCAGTGTGCACCAGGAAGCTCCCTGTGGGACAGGGCAGTGCTCCAGAGAATCCCTTCACTTCATCACACCTGTGGAAGGAATTGAGAACAGAAACAGGCTTCCCAATCAAAGTGAAACGGAGCCAAAAAGTTCCTGTTCTGATAAATGCTCACTACACATTGTCTGTTTGGCAAAGGTTTGCATTTAGGAAGACTGGGAGATGTTGAATTTCCCAGTCCCTTGCAGTAAGGCACCATCCAGGCTCACTGTGCTGTTCCTTTTTGAGAAGAGCTCTGGCAGGAAGAGGACGGGGAAAGCAGCAAGGCTTGGCTTGGCATTTTTAAGAGACAGTCTCCAAAGTGACTGTTAGGTATCGCACAGAGTATATACAAACCCATTTAGATTGCAAAGGGAGCTGTTTAAAGAAAACTGGGGGTGAACAAGCCAGTCATGTAGAAAGTGGTGTGATGCTCAAGGCTCTCACCGTTTTGTGTCTGCATATTTATCAGCAGACACACTTCCCAATCACCATGATCAATAAACCATTACCTTTTGAAAACAAGCAGAGGGCGTGTAATAGGCTTTGTGGTGGTGCAAGGGCATGTTTTTGTCTAAGGAAAAATCAGATTCTGTTCTCTAGTTGTAACAGTTAGTGATGCACAACCTGGGCTTGAGGTGTTTGCGAGGCCCAGGAGCTGGGAGAGTTTCATTCGTACAGACCAAAGGCACTTCTGGTAGGTGTGATTTATACAAACTGATGTTTTGAGGGAAATTGTTTCAGAACAATAAAGCAGAACACTCTGAAGGCAATCTAAGCAATATGCCTGTGCTGTGCATCTCCGCTAAAGGCTTCAAATACCTTGAGAAGTGATTTCAAGCTTATGCATTATTCATCTGCAATAACTATCTTTGAGAAAACAACTGTTAGAGGTAACAATAATCAATGTTTATTTACCATTGCCATCACTATCCTTAACAGGGACTAGCACGCAGTGGATATTCCTGAAACCTCTCACCTCTTTTCAGGCTCTGACAAAAATGCAGTGAATTGTGACAAAATCAGGCTGGTTGTGCACATCCTTTCCCTTGAACCTCCTCAGGATCACAACTGGCTCCAGTGCTGAAATCTGCTGCAAAACTTCCCTCCTTTGTCAGCTGAAATACCTGCAGCCAGATAGTTGTAAGTCAAGGTTATAGCGATATAAGAGAACTCCATTTGTGATGTGGCATTGAAATTCCTCTGCTTTTCTTTCAGCTGGGTGCTTTGCATAAGCTGGTTTCTGAGGATAAACACAATTGTGTATGGAAAGAATGGAAAATGTATTTAGGTCAGGTGCTATTTCTGCTGCTTGGTTTAATGATTGTTTATGTATGCCACATTGTGAGAAGATGCATTTCTTTCTCTGGGTGGTATTTTACCAGCTAGACCCATTGCTTCTGGCACGGATCTGAGTGCTACACAAACAAAATGCCATGAAAGATCAGGAGGAATCACAGCTCAGCAAGCATGGGTGCATCAGTTTGTCATGGTATTCTGGGCATATGGAATGATAAACCACAACTGCCTACAAGAAGTTGTTCTGAAACACCATCCTTTACAGGGATATACTTGCACATCTTACCTGTCAGTCATTCCTATCCAAACTGATTAGAGATGCAGTCACTTAGCTGAAGGATGCACACTATGCATCCATACTATGAAGTGCTGTTAGTGACAGAGCAGAGAGGATTCCATAATAAGCCACAAATAGCTGTCTCCTGTCAGTGGGATGTGGGTTGCATGCTGTTTGCAAAGCTGCTTTGTGACTGACACAGTCAATCACACCTGACCTTCATGATCAGTCCTGGCCTTGATGCTGCTGCGGGCAGACTGTCACCACAACACGTGCAGCTCTAATTGGCTTCAGGAGAGGTTTGGAGAGAAGCTTGACACTGAAAATCCCTCTGAATGTTGGAAATTGCTGAGATGGTGAGCAACAAAGTTATGAAGGATTCTGACATCTGGCCTCTTCTTAAGGGAGAGATGTAAAGAGGTTTTCATTTTGGCAAATACAAACTTCTGAGGAATCTAACTAAATGAAAGCCTGTCTTCTTTGCAAAACAGTTATTTCTGTGGACAACTTATTCCCATTGACAACTGAATGTCAGTGATTACAGGAGCTGCTTTGCATCCTGTGAAGGCAGGCACAGGTCATGGCACTGCTGTGTGTTCCTGCAACTGCAGTGTGCAACCAGAAATGAGGCTGAAACTGCATGTCCCAGGGACTGCCCATTTCTCTGGGTGCTGCTGCTTCATCATGACCGTTTTGGCCATTCAGGCAAATTTCAGCTTGTCTTTGGCGTGGTGTGATATGCCCCAAAGTGCAGCTGGGTGGGCTGAATGGTGCACACACAAGTTTGTGGGCTGTAATGAGGAACAGAAGAAGAGTTTCTGTTGCTCCAGACAGGCCTATGGTACAGCCTTTCCCAAGAGAGTATAGAAAGGAATGTCTGTGAGTCCTGCTGGGACCACACATGGTCACAGCTCATCATCTCAGCAAGGCAGATGGCACACATGCTGCTTTGAGGAGCACATGTTGCAGGATGTCGAGGGCTACAACTTCTGAGCACTGCAGCAGCCAAGCCCTTCAAAGCTCCAGAGAACTAATATTGAAGCTGCAATTATAAAATTATACAAGCTTTATTTTCCATCAGAGGTACTGTGCAAGAGAAGGGAAACCCACACTGCATGCTCTGATTCTGCTTAAAGCTTAACACCTTGCGTGATAGTGAGAACTTCTCCAGAAAGCCTCTTGCTGTGCATGTACCAAATTGTGTTGTGCTAGCAAAGCTCCTTTGGGCTGTTGTTCCTAAAGTACTGATTATAGCCTAACCCAATCCCGGTTTTTTTGGTACCCTTTACTATCTGCCTGAAGGTCTTTGAGACAGAGAATCTCATTTTAAGAAGATGTAGAGAGTAAGTGATAGCTCTGGGCACACAGTGCCAGACTTTAGACAGCTTCAGCTTACTTAGGTCCTTAACGGGAGGAACATTCATTTGCAAAGATGCTTTTGCCCAAGTTTTCACATGGGTAAACATGTGACAGGGGAGATACAAGCAAGTACATTCCTGACCCTAATTTTTAGTAGGAAGATAATATAGGTTATGGTGTGGTTCTGTAACTTGGCAAAATGAAAAGTGAAAGTCCCTGATGCCAATCAAGTCCTCTAGTGAAAGTCCTTGATGCCAATACCACTAAAGGAAAAGGATGTCACTGTCTCACATTTTTGGTGAAGAGCTCATATGTTGCATCTCCAAGTGACATAGTTCCTATCCTATCCTTTCAGGCTCATGGCTTTGGAATCCTTTTAGGGTGCTGCCTGATGTGGTGACATAGGTTCAGCTCATTTTCTATGGGTCCCCAGAATAAATGTCCAAGAAAATGGAATTTAATAGATCAAGGAAAGATTAATGTAGCAGTAAATGGACAGAGGCAGTGGAATGTCTTAGCAAGCTGCTGTTCTCTGATCTTGACTCTCTCATCAATACTTTCAATCTACTGTGGAGAAAGGGATATCACTTTTAATGCCCTGAGGTCACTGAAACCACACATCAAATCTGTAATCCCTGAGCTGGCAGCACGGCAAATGATTTCTCTATTGGTCTTTATAACTGTAATTGCCACTGAACAGGATCTCTATATATTTCCCACTCTAAATTATGTGACTGATGACATGGATGGTCTCTGTACAAAGATGAAACCGATAGTTTCTGGTGATATGAAGCTGATGAACAATGCTATCTGTTGGCTTTTATGTCTTTCAGAAACAATTTCTTGTCAGATGGTCTTCTGAGATTGTGTAATCTTCTCCTCTGTAGTTTGAGGTAACACTGGCATTGTAGCATAAACCTTAATTTCCAAGGTGTTGTAACCTGTAGCCACATAATGTAAAAAAAAAAAAACCCAAAAACCCCATTTTCCCTCTTGTTCTAGTAATGGAACAGAAAAGATTGCAATGCTGAACAGTTGTGGAGGTTTGTAAAACCACTGATTCGTGAAGTGTACATGGCTTAGGGTATAATTAACAAGGTACTGCCTTTTCTATTAATTTAGCTCCTCATTTCTCACATGCTCTGGCTTAATCCTTGGCCACTGAAAAGCTGTGGTGTCTAATGTCTCCTCATTTATTTCTTTCAGGTCAGAGGGGACAAGCAGGCACATCACATCACCCAACAACCAAAAGGAAGGGAGTCAGCAGTCCCTCCTACATGAGCAAAGCCTTGCTGGCTGGTATGGCACTTAGGGGTGATATGACTGGGGAGGAATGTGAGCATCTAAGGCCTGTTCTCTGCCTGCTTTGAGACCAATCTGCCTTTCCTGGCCCAGATTTCTATGCTTTATCAGAGGTATTCTGCATGAGTTGTTGTATGAATCAGTGCTTTAGCTGCTATCAGTAGAAACACCAATTATACAGCTGCAGGGTTTCAAACTGGTGGGAACGACAGTATTCAGTAACACAAGACTGGTGAACATGTTCTGAATGAGTGTCCTTCCCTTCTGAATGTGTCTCAGCACTGGTGTCCTCTGCTTGTCCTCTTCCTTCTTGGGGAAGACATGATTTAATCCTCTCTTCCTAACAAGACTCATGCCAAGTCATGATGAGAAAAAGTTCGGACAGATTAGGCAGCACTTATTGGGTCTGTTCCCTGTCCTCATCCATCTGTGCGCCCTCCCAATAATGAGGAGGAGTTCCTTGGTCATTTTATAAGACTTAATTTTACTGCAATGCAGGCAGCACCTGCAAGAAATGTGTCTGTTGGTGTTTATGGAAGTACCCAGGAAAGGGATTTTCCTCCTATTGACTGTATAGTTCAACCTGGCAGCACTACACTGGCCCCTCATGCTGCTGGTGTCAAGAGTGCTGCCACTTTTGAGCTGCTGGTAGGAAAGGAACAGACATGTCCATTTTAATCAGCAATGAGTGGGAAATTGGTTTTCCTGGGTGCACTCTGCAGTGCTGAGCTCAGCAGCTGCAGCAGCAGCAGCAGCAGCAGCAGCACAACTTTCCTTCAATGGGTAAAATGCCAACCTTTGAACTGCTTGTCAGGTAGCAGAACTTTAATGTTATTGAAAGACTCTTTTGCCCCCCTCACCCCTTTTCTTTCTTTCCAGCATTGTCTGCAACTCTTTCTCAAATAGGTGTGAAAGCAAGGGGCTGGATTCTCAACTGGTTGAGCTGTCACAGTTGGCTCAATAAAAATATGTTGATTTATGGCAGCTGAGAATCTGTTTTTTGTCCTTATTTTGTTGAAAATGACCCCCCTCCCAAAATCAGAGTAATTTCCTACTAATCCTTAATGGTTCTAGTGAAGCAAGGCAGTGGGGTTTTGTTTTTTTGCCAACAGCTTTATTCATCTCTCCTGTTTCAGATGTGTTCCACAATTTCATGAGCAGCTCTGCCTTTAAATGATCTTTGTCTATTGTGTCCCTTGGTAATCAGAACTAACCAAATGAATTCATTTCCTACGAGACAACTCTCCAAATTGGCAAAGAAGTGATTTGGGGTAGAAGGCACGTATTTTTTCCAGAGGAGACAATCAGCAGTAAAGAGCAGCAGCACTGAGCTAACAGAAAATATAGTTGCTTTTAGAGCAAATACCATATGTCATAAAGCTGTGGGGAAACACTCAGCTATGTCATAAATGCGTCCGTGGATAAACTTGGAGAACTTGTCCAGAACGTTCCTAACAGAAGGAGAAAAGCCATTTGAGGGAAGCTTTACATCTTGAGCTCATGTGGAAATTATGCAAGAAAATATTAACGCTTGGAAAAATGTTCAAAGCAGCTGAAAGGTGAGAAAGGAAAACAGCATATGGAGTAACTCCATGAATTTAAACATGCAACAGGAACAGAAGTAGCCCCACGGTCAACAGCAAAACTGACAGAGCAAGAGGCCAGGAAGCCCAAATGCTGTGGCAACAGAAAATATCTTCCACCACTTGGCATTTAACTCCTATAATTGCCAAGGACAATGGAAAAAAAAATCTCATGTGGGAAGTAGCACCACAGGATCCAGAAAGCAATTGCATATGAAGAGAGCTGGGTTTATAAAAAGGCACAGCCGCTCTTTTTTGGAGAGTGCTAAAGGGAAAAAGCTTTTGTGCAGGGGAAGTTTCATTCAAATGTTTGTTCATGTAACTCCCAGCCAGGGGGATGTGTTTGGATGCTTGGGTAGCAACCTCATAGCAAGGTTTGACACACACAGGGTTGCAGTTATGTGTAAGGGGTTGCTGGGACTGGTGGGCACTCATGTATGGTGGGAAAAAAACAGTTCTGTGGGGAAACAAAGACCTGTGGAGGCAATGGTTACTCCTTTCGAGGAATGAAAGCATAACATTTCCTAGAAAGCCCCACTTTTCTGCTTGGGGTGCATGCAGGCTCACTTCTACAGGGAGAGGCTGGGAATATCAGCCCCGAAAGCTCTGCCATTCAACCTCAGTAGAGTTTAAACAGCAAATTGAACTACACCTGTGTCAACTAACTCTGTATCTTAATGTGCAAAGAGATTCACCTGTGTATTCTCACTGCCACAAGAAGGTAAAGCCTGAATCCCTTGTTATCTAAGATAAGACTATAATTAGCTCCTTAAGAGAAGTATATATTCCCACAGAAAGGGTGGCCTAAGGTTTGGAAGGGTCTATGTGTGAATGGAGCCCAAGGGGCAGCCACTCTGACCGGCATTGCTTGTAGCAGCTGGGCCCAGGAGGATCAAGAGACTACAAAAATCCTGCTACTTGGTTGTACCTGATCTTAAAGGCTTCCTTGGTGAAACCCCAGCTTTGCAGCAGAGTAAGTATCCCTGGGATTCAGAGTAGCATTGCGCTGTTATAAATGACAAGATCTTAGCACTGCTTTCACTGTTTTTATAATCACAGTTGGGTTGCACATTTTTAATTGCTAGCCTGCATTAATGCAAAAAAATGGCTAAATCTGTTCTTGTGGCCCTCAAAGGGACAAAAAACCTGGCAAGGAGACTTTATACTGGTGGATCCTTTACTCCTACTGGGAAAACTGTTGCAAGACAGTATGTGAAAAGCATCTGTTGTGGCTTGGGATTGAATCCACTGTGGATTTCCCACTGTGTCCAGCTTTGCAACACACCAACACTGTGGGACTGACTATCTAAAGGCTATAAAAAAAGACAATTCTCTCCACTCTCATGAGCAAATATGAACCAAAGGCAGAAAAGAGAAGATGTGCCCAAGGTAATCAAACAGCTCATGAATCTTCCCAGCCTGGGGTCTCATCCCTGGATGACTCTCAGCCAGGTTTTGGGGATCAAAACACGTTATTGTTTTTGTGGCTGGAAGAAAGATGCATCCTTGGAGTTTCTTCCTCCAGCTGGACAGTGGGAGAAAGAGGATGGGAAACACTCTGGTGTTCGTTGCAGCAGGGATCCTCTGAGCCCAGGGAAGGTTGTTTCATTAATGGGGGTCCTGGGTTTGTTCAGCTGTAAAACTCAACAGTGTTTACTGGAAATGCAGAATTGTAAAGGCATACACAGGTAGGAAAATAGGAAGAAAAGAGGGAGCCAGCTCTGCTAGAGATATTTTTCCCCAGTTGATCTCTGTCCACACAAATGGCCGGAAAGCAGCTGGGGATGTAAACTGGAGATGTTTGGCGTCTTGTTTGCACGGGATGTTTCCTGCTTTTTGCTGTGCTCTCTCATCCTGAAAGACTGGCTTTGGCACAGGCAAACTAAAACATGTACTGAAAAGTTAACTTTAGATCCACGGCCTTTTAATCTCCCTTCTGTTTTGAGGTTTTTATTCTTCCATATAAGGGGAGCTGTATAAATGCATTTAGGAAAATAACATTCTCCTTCATTTTATGAAATGTTTACCTGGATTAACAGAATTGCTGTAGGCAGAGAAACTCCTACAAGGAGTGTCACCTTGCAGAGGCAACTGGCAGATCTACAAATCCAGAGCTCTGTGGGTCCATTCTTGGGTCTCTGTCTGGGAGGTGCTTCCACCAAGGAGCAAACTGCAGGCTCCAAAACTCTGTTATCTGCCCTGCAATTCCTTGCCAGAGAACAAGCTACAAAGGTGATATCAGGCAGGAGGAGCAGCAGCAGTACATCTCTCAAGTGTCTCTCTCCCACTTTCTGCCAGTAAAGGTACATCAATCTGAGACTCCAAGCACTAGCTGATGATTTTGCTTGAAGCCACTTTTTTTCACCCCCTTTCTTCTAAGAATAACATGATATTCTGTAAATTGTTAGTCATTGGAGACTTTTATGATCTTTTCAACGTGCTGAAGGCTGCACTACCTGACATAGTTACTTAGACATCTTCCTTGTGACTAAGCTAGTGCCAAGACAAGCTGAAAGACTTATCCAGTGCAATTAAACCTCAACATTTACAGTGACAGGCCCATTAAAAATTCTCCTCGCCCCTCACAACTTCAAACCAGCAGCAGCTTGACATGTGCGTAGCCTGTTTTCTGAGTAGGTTTTCAAGAGGAGGGAAAGATGACCTCTAGAAATGTCAATGTAAATAGGATGCTTGTTTCTAGTGATGCCCTTCTGGAAACCTGTTAGTCCAGCAGCAGCAAAATGCCTGATGTGAGGAAGTAGCTCCCTGGCTGGTTGTAGGAAAAGGGTATAAATCTGGATGTAAAGGGCAAGAAAGACTCTGGGTTTGTCATTGGATTGTTTCTGATGTGGAACTGCAGCAGGAGAATTAGAGATGCCTGAAGGAGTAAAAGAGAACCTGTCCTCAGCAGAGTTACACACAGATCTACTGGAACAGAGTATAAAAGAGAAACCATGCTGGAGGTGAATAATAGGGTGAGTGGACCCAAAGGTGAACTCACCAGCACCCTGACAAATGTCAATGCTCTGTTCCTGTGCAGCTGTTTCCTCACTCACTCACACGTGAGAGCTCATCCAGCTGCAGGCTCTGACTGCCTTCATGTTTCCTCTGCTTGTAACAGCCTGCAAAGCACAGAGTGTTTCTGCTCCCTAATGCAGTACCTGCCAGTGACTACACTCCCTACATCAAGGAAGCAAAATGGTGTTTAGAGTCCCTCGGGACAGCAAAGTGAAGGTTTAAATCATTTGGCTTCTTTTAACTCCTCTGATTTTTTTTCCAGCACAGATGAAAGGAAACAAAACATCAAATATTAACAAGATAAAGACTTTGGATTGTGCTTGCAGCCCCTGTGCTCCTGAAACTACATGGCACTTCCCTCTCCTGATGCTTCCAGAACAGCCCCTGCCTATAGAGACCATGTGGGAATTATTCTGTCAGGAGTAGTCTCGCTGAAACCTGAACTTCTGAAGCCTGTCTCTCAGCAATTGAAGGGGCCGTTAAAAGGGAGATGGGCAGAAGCTCATCTCAGAAAGTATAAGGTGCTGCTGAGGAGGAAAAGGACAGAAAGTGAAAGGAGTGAGGGGAGAAAGGCTGGTTGGAAGGGAGAGATGATGTTTACTGAGGAGGGCTGTAGCTGCTGGACATGTGCTGTCTTGTTTGTGCCCTGATGTGTGCCACTGGTGTGTGAGGGTTGTGAGAAACCATCTGTGCCACACCAGGACATCCTCTGCTAAGCACTGGAGCTGCCCACACGCCCATCAGCAAATACATCACCCTGACCTAATAGAAGATGTTTGCTGATGTAGATTGACCTGCTTCTGCAGAAGGATTGGACTAGATGATCTCTAAAGGTCCCTTCCCACCCCTACCATCCTGTGATTCTCAAACAAGAAGAAAACCTTAAAGTTCACGACTATGAGACTCTGGTAACAATAGATGTGTGCAATATGTAATGAGTTCATGCATTGAGGGCTACTGTTAAGCTTTATGATGTGTTCTGCGTTGATTTCATCACTACAGAGATCATGTGAATGTGGTTTTCTACTACATTTGGCTCAGAAGCTGTGGTTGCCACTGATGGAGTATACAGACTGTTAACCAGGAAAGATGGTGTGAGGAAACACAGACATCCTGAAAATGAGTTTTGCAGAGCACTTTGTTAGGTATCAGACAAATCAGAAACGTCACCCTTTGTGAGGGGCTTGGAAACCCTCATAAAAAGGAAAGAGTGGAAAAGAAGAGGAAATAGAAGAAGGAAAAAGCAATGTGTGCCCCTGTGCTGTGCAGGAAGCCCATCTTCTGTGAATGTGAAGGGCCTCAGATAAATCACCTGCATTTCCTGCACAGACTCTGGCCAGCTGTGGAAGACACATAAATAAGTTGTTCTCCACCAGTGTACTTTGGAACAAATTAGTCATTTCCACTTGAAAGAACAAGAACAAAATGGCAAAACAAGTTAAAATGAGGTTGTGAGGCCAGGGCTGGTTGCCTGTGGGACTGTGTGGCTGCTTCTGAGCCATAGAGGGACTTGCATGGCCCACCTCCTGCAGCTCCATAGGAATGAGAGAACAGACCTCCCAGGGTCCATGTTACATCCCAGTACTGCTTGTAAGTTGCTCCTTCATGCTGCCAAATCTCCTCAGCTCCTGCAGGACAGAAACAGCTATTTATTTCTGGCTGAGGTTCCCTCTGTGCATGCTACTCTATGTATTGGAGCATGCAATTGAAAAGGGGCCCGGATCAGAAGACTCCTGTGGCTAATTACCCCATGAGCACACAATCCTCCACACAACCCAAAACCTCAATTGCTTCTGAATTGCCTTCAGCTCATCATGGTGCTGAGCTCCCTCAAAGTAAGGAAAATTGGTGGTTCATTGCTGCATACTCCTCTGTTTTCTGTCATCAAGCAGCTGGAAAGAAAATGTTCTGACAACCTAGGAAGCCAAGTCTCCACTCTTCTGAAAATTATAGAGTTGTTTAGGTTGGGAAAGATGTTTAAGATCATTGAGCCCAACTGTGAACCAAGCAGTGCCACGTGCTTGTCCAAGTGATGCTTGCTGCTTCTTCTTTGGTTTTTGATTCCAGTCATGTTTGGAGGAGCTTTCATATTGTGTTTGAAAGGGGTCATAAGCCATAACCTAAACTGAACCATAGAATACAGCCAAACCACTGAATCCCATATGCCACTCTCAGATCATTTCCTCTTTATGGAGATGTTCTGCAAAGGCAAGGAAGAGCCTTAGTTCAAGCTGTGTGTTGAAGAAGTGCTTTTTCAGCAAAAGCAGGAGGCATGATAATGATAAACACCAGACACTTTTGTTGCTAATGTCAGTGAAAGTAATGTAGTTTAGTAAATAGGTCATGGCAAACGTTGTGGGTCCAGGGGCTTTATGCAGATATTGGAGTGGAAACTATCACAGGAGGATCATATGAGTAATTTTGGGCTTCGGAAGCAAATAGCATGGCAATTAGAGATTCTAATTAATGAGGAGCTTTACATAATTAAATTAATGTCCTGATTGCGGTGAAATGTCACATTAACATTTCATTGGCATTCCTATTTACCAATACAATGTGCTAGCCAGTGATGCAGTTACGTTTGCAGGAGGCTTTTGGTACACCGTGTAGGAATTTGCTTTTTCGTCATCACCTCCTGCTCTCCCTGGGTAGGGCATATGATTACACGTCTGAATAACCACATCCTCTTCCTGAGAGTCGTTTTGATTTGATCTTTGACATTAGACAAGTCATCAAACTCTCTGTGTACAGCTGAGCTATCCCAGCATGTTAGAACACCCAACTATGTCTTGTGCAGCAGTAGCCTTTTAGAAGTATATTTCCTTGGAGAAAAGGGTGGCATATGGTTAATTAGGGTTGTATTTTGTTAAAGTTACCTGGAATTTCACTGGTGATGAGTGCAGGAGAAAAAGTTTTCACCATTTCAATAATTTCTAAGCAACGTGCTCCCATTGTATGGTGAGATTAAACCCTACAGTGAATGAAAACTAAACAAGCATCTCTAAATCCACCTGAAGGGAGCAGGAAAAAACAAAAAGACTCTGAAGTTACAGTCAATGTAATCCCTGCTTTGATATTCATCTATTTCCCCACTGAGATCTCTCAGGATTAGATGAAAAGACCAGAACAATTATAACAGGCTTTGGAAAGAGACTCAGGCTTTTTCAGAGCCAAAATGACACATCTTTATCACATAGTCCCATCTCTGCATCTATGTTCCTTGGTACCAATGGAATGTTATTGATTTGGAAACAGGTGTCTTTCCCAGGCACCTATTTCAACATTCAAATAAGTACCAGGGATGCTTGTGGGCGTTTCTGTGGGCTTATTTTCTTTCTGGGACAGAAAAGCTTAACTATCTTCTTTCTCTTCTAATCCTACAGCACGATGCGTGACAAGTGTGAGGTCCCAGCCCTGGTGCCAGAGGCAGCTGCATCTCTCTGACCTCCCTCCTGATAACAGTAGGAAAGACAGGAGATTACAGAGAGTCTCACTGACTCAAGATCTCATTTCAGGTTCACAGGAAAAAGATCTCAGTTCTGGACATTTAAGATAGGCTCATGCCTAACCCAGAAACCTGGGATTAGGTTTAATTTGGGATTTGCTTTATGATGGATTAAACCTCTTATCAGCTTTAGTTACTTCTTAATATCCAACTTCTGCATCACAGGTTGGAGGGACAAATTCTTAAGTATTTTGAAAGGAAAAAGAATGTTCTTTGCATTTTAATTCACAGAGTGACAATTTCTAAGGTCAGGAACAGACTTTTGGGGAGGATCCAGCTCTCCTGTGTTTAGGGCTGGTGTGTGTGCAGGTGTTGGGCCATACTGGTGGCCACACAGACCATGTGTTTTACCAACCTGATGTGCAAAGTGCTGAGAAATGCAGAAACTTCCATTTTCCTACGTGCTTTTTTTTCTCCTACCTTGAGCTGCACTTAAAAGGAATTCTGATTAAGAATAGTAAAAGTCACTCATCTAGTTAGCACCACTCCTTTCTTCTTTCAGCTACCTGGGCATCCATTGAGCAAAACAATATCTAAACTGGTCTGTGATTTTGTTGCTGGGTCTATGCAAAAGAGATGTCTTCTGAGTCACATGGGAATTGATGACTGGGTGATAAACCTGCTGATACAAATGAAATCTGTAACAAACTAACCCCATAACCTAATTCAGGAACGTTTAGTAGGCTGAATTTAGCAGAAACCTTACAGAGCATGGAGTGACACTTCCACAAGCTTCTTCTGTGACAAGAATTTATGGTCACATCGCTCCTGGCTAGCTGGGGACATGCATAAGGGTGATGTTACTGATAATAAGCAACAGACCTAGGCAAGATGTAGAGGGACTGATTCTGCCCATCTGCCCAGCAGTGAAGTGTTGCCTCTCTTCCCCAGTGCCTTCTCCACTTTATGCCTTTAGTGATAACTTTTCCACCACTTCTCTCAAGAAACCACTAGGAAACACCTAAAGCATTCACTGTCAGGAAATTCCCCTTGATGTTCAGCTTTAACATCTCTCTCTGAAATCCCCTCTCATTATTTTGGTTTATAACTTCTTGATACACCTTGAATAATTCCTTTCCATTTTCTATTTTCAGCCACAAGCAGACAGATATTCACATTCCTCTCAGCAGTCACCCAGCCAGGCTATTCAGAACTTTCCTTTAAAGTTCCTTCAAACCCTGTGCTTCTGCAAGTCTTGTCTCCTTTAGTCTTCGGCAGGGTTTCAGGGGTGGAGAAAAGTCTGGGGGAGAAGCTGTGTAGTAATAAGAGAGTATAGTGTGTCTATTTGGGGAAAAGGGGGAGAAGAAGAGGAAGGCAACCAGCAAGAACTGGTCTGGGCTGTTTCTCTTGGTTCTGTGGTGCTCTTGTGCCACTCCAGCACAGCAGGTTTTCCTGCAGAAGCTTGATGCTCCCAGATCCTACTTGCTGGTGGGGACGTTTTCTGACCCGGCTAAGCCACAGCATCTGCACCCACTTCCCGACAACTGTCTCTATCCCTTACTGGCAGCTGGTTTTATCTGCTTCTCACAAATGGACCTTCCAAAAGCTCATTTAAGAAGATGCAGTGGAAAAGTGAAGGTTTCAGCCAAATGGAGGTTGGCTTTTGTGGCTGAACAAAGGAGTCAGCCAGGTTTTTTTGTTGTGTGAATGTCCTTGTCTGAGTTCACAACTTGTAAACCCATTTCCCCTTTCCAAACTAATTCCTCTTGCAGGGGATAGCACTTGAAAGCTTTTGTTAGGGCTGCTGGGGGAGTGGGAAGGCTTAGATGCCACAGAGGTATCTAAGTGCCTAATTGCCACCAATTTCAGTAGGAGCTGCTCTAAATATACCTTGGAGGATACGTATCAAAGACAGATACTTTTAAAGGAGATTGCTCTCTGTCTCAGTAGATAATCTCCTTAGTTCCTGCCAGCGTTTTTGCAAAAGGTTTAAATCTTCCCCTTTTCTTGTTGGCTTCAGCAGCTGAGGCACAGTGTAGAGCAGGGCTGCAAAAGGTTGCTGCAGGGTTGGCAAAAGACTGCTGCAATAACTTCTGAATCCTAGAAAGGGTCTGTGCAAGGGGCATTTGCTACAACAGTTCCATTATCCACTGATTTGGAAGGGCTCTGCATATTTAACACATGCTCAGTGTGCTCACCGTCCTTGGAAAAAATTTGTTCTTGGCCTTTGCTCTCAGCCCATACCGTTTCAGCTCTCACAGCACATGGCCTACACTTGCAAAGTGCCTTGAATTAGTTTCTCCTGTCATAGTGGTATGGAAATAGAAGTGAATTCCAGTGATCTTGCAGCATTTAGCAAGCAGTGCCACTACAGCTTGTTGCTTGACTTTCCCATGTTGGGTGCCAGGCAGCTTTTGAGCCCATATGTTACAACTATAAGGTAGAAGCTCGTGACCTGGAGTTGTTCTCTCCTAGCAAATGCAGAGCAAGGCATAGAGAGGAGCAGAAAATAGTCTTGGTTAACACATACTGATAAGTAGGACATGCCAGTGTTAGCTGAGCTGCTCCAGCAGCTCTGTAGATCCATCAAGGTACCTTGAGGAGACGTTTGCATGACAGCTCCTTCCATCCCACAATGGGAGATGTTGCACCAAGTGGCATGTTATTAAAAAAAAGCCATTCTCAAATGTAAATCAGTTATGGCAAGTAGCTGACATTCAAGGCATATATCTATAATTACCTGACATTCATCTATCTATAATTACCCCAGAGTGGTGACCCTCTCTGCTAAAGTAAAATAACTTCCACCACTGATACTGCATCTGTACTTCAAACAGCCCAGAAGGCATCACCGTGCTGAGAAATTGATGTTTGCTGCTTTGTCAGGAGCTACTCCTCCTTCAAATTCAATGCTAATACATTTATTTGGAAGCAAATGGAATAAGAGGGGGTATGTTTTACAATATCTGGCTGCCATCCACCTTCTGGTAAGAATGCCAAACAACTGAAAACACAGTTACCTAATCTGACTTGGACCAGCATGTAATTAATTATCCCAACAAAGCCAGACAGCCTTTATCCATTTCTAATTTAGAGTAAACCACATCTACACAAAAATTCTATGACATCCCACTTGCCCTCGGTGAGCCTTGAGTAATGGTAGAGTTGGATGAATTTTCCAAATGACCTTCCAACTTGTATTTTGGTAAACACTTGAGGAAAAACAACAACGTTCCACTTAGAAACAGTTTCCCTCTTCCTTCTATTTCAGTGAATGCTCCAACTTGCTGAAGTGTCTCCTTGTTCCTTGCAGTGTCTAGGGTAGAAAGCACGGCCACACAGGAAATCCTGAGTGAATTTTTTGTATAGCAATGTCTTTTTTACAGACCACTTAAAAGAGGCTGGAGCTTCTCCATCTCCTCTGCTCCATGTTTCTGTCCTTTACAATCCTTCTGCTCTAAACTGCCCTTAATCTATAAGAGTGGGTGCTCTTGCCTACTGCTCGTCAGTAAGGCCTAGGGGGGAACTACAGCAGCATTTTCTGGCTGCCCTGTTTTGGAAAGGATATTTGCCTATCATAGAAGGAGGTTCTGCCCTTTGCTGGCCTTCATGACAAACCCTTCACGAACTCAGACAGCCCTCTGACTTTTGTGACTTTGCATATTTTATTACAGCTACCAGCTGAAATACAGCAACAAGGAGAAAAAACAAGAGAGGGCACGTTTGGGAGGGTCTTTTCCTGTTGGGCCACCTCTCCAGCTCTGGCTGCTCTCTGTAGTTTGTTCCTGGCAAAGGCCACGGCTGCTATGGAGGGATGCAAAAGGACACAGAGCTGCTGAAGAGCATGGGCAGCCAAAATGGAACAAAAAACCAGGAAAACCACATTTTTGAAACCATTTGTTTCTGTGAATTCTCTCTCAGCGATCAATATTTGAACATTCCAGAGTTATTTGTTTCCTCCTTGCAACATGTTGTTGGCACCTGCCTCCTCGGGAGACGGCTGCCAGTGCCAGGGGCCAGTGGGTGCAAGGGAACTACACCCCTAACTGCTGAACCTCATGCCAAAGCCATTTGTACCCACATAGTGTCCAGTGTTCAGATCCTTCAGGATCTGAAGTGGCAGGTGAGTCTGGTTGGTTTGACTGGGAGAAGGCCATGCCATGAATTGATAAACTCCATTTGTGACAAACAGCATTAATATAGGAACCATCATCTGTGACACAGTCTGGGTAAAAAGAAACCTTTAAAGAAAGTAGTTTTTAATCAAGAAGAAGAAGAGATGCTTCCCATCTTGTGTTTTTCCATAATTACGTGCAATTTCTTAGATGCCAGCCAAGAAAGGGTGGCAGAACCAGCTCCTCACGTAAACATACTCACCTTGCTTATTGCTAAAAGTGAGAAAAATGTGTGGAGCTGAAATAAATGTGTTTGCTGAACTGACCTGACATTTTCACTTCGAGTTCCCAGGCAAGGTGCTGTTTTACCTGGGTTTTGCTGCTGTAATTCAGTCAGGGTTCTTCTGGATTGGATGAACATGATTTTTACAAGCTGGTCTTTACTGAGCTGGTCCAAGGAAAAAAAAAATAAAGTAATGAAAAAGCTGCCACCATTTACCAAACCTGAAATATTTTCCCCAGCTCTAGTTCCTGACATTTTTTTTTGTCAGTCATGCCTAGAATGAAAAGTGCTTCTGTTTATGCACAAGGACTTGAAACAATTTTCCTAAGGAATTCTTGGAGCCTTCCCACGTATTCTTTATTAATGCAATTTTTTTTAAACTCTGTTTTGGTGAAATTGTCATAATTGGGATTGAATAATTTCAGGAGAAGAACAGAAATAAGTGGGCTGGACTTGGTCTGACTAAGCACAGTTAAATCCACACAGTTGCCTTTGAGATAACTTGAACTTTAACTAGCTGGAGCAGGATTGCTCAAATGAGCTAGAATATCATTACTGGCTGGCTAAAATACCTGCTGAAGGATTTTGGTCTTAAGATAGTCAGTTTAGGGGAAAAAAACAGACCAAAGGATCATATTTTACATCTGACTACGATTTGGCCCAGCCCTGGCTATGGGAGCCAGCCTGCAAATACCTTTCCTGAACAGGCAGCTTTGCAGATGATTATGTTCTAGAGGGACTCCTTCTGCTAACGACTTTCCAAGATGACCAAAGGATCATCACCTACCCCTGTGAAACATAAATCACTAAAAATCAGCCCTTCCAGCAGCTGGGGAACAACGAGAGAGGCTCAAATGCAAAATTATTTGTAAGGCACTGAAAATACATCCAGCTTTAAGAAAATGTAGGTGTAATGTATGTAACAACTCCTTTTCCCATGGGGGGAAAAAAAGATCTCTGTTTTTTAGAGAGCTTTCTGTTGGTCTTTTCAAATCACTCGAGGTTCTCTGGGAGACAGGAATTCATGGCAAGGACAAGGCCTTTGATTCTTCACCTCTGGAAACTGAGCTGCTGTGTTTTGTTGTTTTTCTCCATGGTGCAGCCTGTCCCTGCTTTTGTTGACCTGGATATTCCTCCTCGTTCAGCAAAGTTTTGTCTTGGGCTGGAAAAAGAAAAATAATATGGGCTTATGCTCATCTTTCATCAGGATAGAATGAAAGAGGAAAAACACCAAGGAGGCTTTTGGGTTTACAGAGAATTACAGGCATTTCTGATATGTTAAAATTATTAAGAACTCCAAGTCTGGCAACTGGAGCCAAGCAAGTTCAGCCGATGTTTATTTCCTTTGCTCTTCACAAAAGCCTTTGCCTCCCTTGTATTCTTTTTTATTATGGTGGTGAAACAATAATTTGGAAAACTACAATAGAAAAGGGACTTTTTTTTTCCCCCCCCTTCTCTCTAGCCCAGTATTTTGAGTTGGAAAGCCCTTGGTGCCTTTGAAGGGAGCAGTGCAGCATGTGCCAGTCTGCAGTGAAAGCACTTGCATAGGAGAGCACCACTCACCCCTGGTATGAAAGATAAAGCAGGAATGGGAACAGCAGGAGGAGGGAGGATTTCATGCTGTCCTCGTTGTCCTCAGGGCATTTCAAGTTTTGTTTGTACCTCTAGCATTAAGCCAGGGAAAGGCAGTTAAGCCTCCTTCAGCTTGGAGTGTTTTCTTGGTAGAAGCAGGGCCAGAGAAAGAGGAGAAACAAACACCAGGATGGGATAAATCAGCCTCCAAGTATTTCACTCGCCTGTGCTTTTTCCTCTCCATTCCTGGCTGCAAATACATAACTGCCCATAACAGTCTGTCCTTGCCCTGTCCCAGACAGCTTCAGCAGCCATTGCAAAGTGTAGGGATCACATCAGCTAAGACCTCACTTGAGGGGCTGAAATATAGGTTATTTGCCCCTCCAGTTAGTTTCATCTAATGCCACTGACCTTCCTCCTGGTGACTGGTCCTGCAGGTCCCTGCAAGGTGACTGAGCTGCACCCCAGCACGGTGCCTTTCTGGCACAGGGAATTCATGAAGAACACTGAACTCAGCATGGCAGCAAAGCATAAAAGGAGAGGAGTTTTGACAACTGGTCAGGAAATGAGCACTGATTAAAGAACTCCATCTTATTAAATCCCACCCTGTGAGTATGTGCTCTGAGGTAGTTCAGGGTAATATTTAGCAACACCTCATCTTTTTTCTTTGCCAGTGACAGTGTGCTCTCAGCATTTATTTTTACAGAGCAGTCAAGGAAGGGTGGAAGCAGGGAGCCTGTGCTGGAGGCACAAGGTGCTGCTATTTGGCATGGCAACACCTGAAATCCTGCTCAAAAACCTATCAAAAGATAAAGACCCAGTACAGAAAATATGATCTTATCCCCAATTCTTACAGTGTGGATGGATCCAAGAAAATTGAGAAGAAATGTGTCCCAGGACAGTTAGGTATGTGTAGTCAGCATCTGTCTAGTGATGGCATCACTTCCAATAGTGACCATTACAATATTAAATGGACAGAATGTTTCAATCAAACTCTGAATCGATTCAGTTCCAGGGTCTTGTAAAGCCTTAATTATTAGAGAAGGAGCTGAAACTGCAGTAAGGCAATTGACTGACATCCCCTGGGAGCACTGACACATGCCATGGTCAGATGAAGCCTCAGCAGATGGACCAAAAATGTCAACGTTTCAAAAGTTAATACAGTGAGGAGCTGAAACGGTAGTCAGGATGAAGGGGCAGGATGGGTTAAAGGAGCTAAGAAAGAAGCAGGCCTTTGACAAGCCATTGAACTGGCAGAGAGGAGCTGCTGCATCTCAGATTGCAGGCATGGACTAGGAGGAAGCTTGAAGGGAAGTGTGGATGCAGGAAGGACATGTGCAAAGCATCCTTTTCTGCCTGCAGGTTGGTTCAGGAGTGCTGTCAGTGCTGGGCACTGCCAGGGGCCATTGAAGCAGAGAATGAGAAATGAGCTCAGTCTCAGAAATGAGGCTTGGGCACAGGTTTGCAGGTACATGTGTGAAGGACAGGAAACCAGTGCTGTAAATTTGGAGAGATGTAAAAAAACATAAGGGAAATGCCAGCTACTGTGACAAATGGACAGGAACACCATTAATATTAAGAGCTGCAAGGGAAGAAGTGTTAATTGCATGCATGACAATGCATATGTTGACTTTTAGTTAGGTTGAACAATATTTCAGCAACAGACACACATTCCTGCATAGACTATAAAAAGCCTGCACCATGCTCTTACTGCCCTGTCCTTGGATTCACGTGGTAAAGATGCAAGTGCCTGACAGTTGCCTCCTGTTTGATGGAACAGTCTCTGTGCCATCGCTTTGAAACACAACTATCACAAAATGATGGCACAGCAGACCGTGCCTTGCACCCTGAGGAGGGCAGTCGGAGACGAAGCCATCTCTGAGTGGTATCACTGCTGTCAGCAGTATCACAATACGATGCTTTACTTGTGTGTTGCTATAAATAATGTATTTCCCCCCATTAATTTGTCACTACTGCATCTCTACTATGTATCATCATAAATTAGCCAAATCCTGGCCTGCTTACACAAGTCAGGAGGCCACTGCTGTTGCAAGATAATTGCTCTGAGTGAGAATTTTAAGGATTAACTCTCAATTACTTTGTGTCTGGGATTAACAACATTACAAGGTTGATATTGCTTTCAGATCCAGCAGCTTCTTTTTTACTAGGAAAGGAGGGCTGGAAATGAGAGATCACTGGGGCAGTGATGTGTGTTCAGGCACAGAGATGCTCCATGCGTGGGTAAAGATCTTTTAAAAGGTTAATTCCTACTTTAATACCACCCGCCAAGTGCCTGCATCACTGTTTCACTCAGTACTGCCTGCCTGGGTTTTAGATTGAGTTCTGACAAGGTGCATGGCATTGCAGCTGAGCTCTCCAACAGCACAGGGGTAAAAAAATAAAACCCCTATAAAAGAATCAGTCATGTTTTTGACACTTCCAGAAGGAAAGTGTTTAACACCCAGGAGATCCATTGCACACCTCTCTTCAGGTGAGACACTCTGGGCTTGTAGTAACCTGATTATGTGGCATGCCTTAAATTAATTTAAGCTGTTATTAAAGGCTTCAAAATACCCAGCTCTCTACTAGACTTCTTGTAAAGCTACCTGCCAATTTCTGCTTGTCTTTTGAAGAGCAGAGCAGTCCGATGGCAGGATACAGATGGATTTAACTTGTGCTGTGGTTGCTTGGTTCAAAGCTAGCAAACTCACCATTAATTATTGATCTGGCTTGTGAAGCTGCAGCATCACTTATCACAGCCCTGGCACATGGGGCTTTGGAATTAAATGCATCTATAACCTTTGTGTGGAAAGGGCTTACTCTTTTTGGCTTAAGAATACCATTTTTCTTCCATGACTTCTCTACATATGGTCTCCACTCACACGTGGCTGTTTCCCAGTGCAGGTAAGCCTAGGAGCTGATTAAATAACAGCAGTAAATGGCACCCTGACAGACTCCCTGTTAAGCATAAGGTTTTACATTTCTGGAGCTGATGCTCTGCTCCCTGGGGAGATTGGAAACCTCCATATCGCTATTTTTTTCTCTTCAGTGTGAATGTCTTTCAGTTTTAAGCTTGTAAGAATATCTTTGCTTTTCATCCATTCCAGCTGTGACGTATATTTGATAGGCAGAAGTGGAAGTTATGGCCATCAGGGATGGAAGACGAATCAGTTGACATTTCCCTGGGGTAACAGGATTCAGATTTACTCCTGGAGGAGGTGAAAGTGACTTTGACAGGGAGTCCTAAAATCCTGGGCTGGGGAAATATGTAATTGCATTTGTTGATGAGGAAAGGATAAGCAAAGGATAGAACAGCACTTCTTTTCTGACTGATTCAAGAAATATTAGCTTGACAATTTTAGAAATCTGTGAAAAGTCACCCTGTAGTTGTTAGGGCTGGGAGTTACAATGAGTTACAGAATCCTTAGAGGGATGTTTCTGAGGGCTTTTGTATAGACACATTTTTTAGCCCTGAAAAACAGGGCAATGATACTTCACGTGGGATTTGTGGGTTTGCAAATGAAAGCAACACTTGCTCTTAGCAACATCAGTGTGGAAAAGAGCTGAGTCTTCCCTCTGACCTCGGTGGATGCTGCAATCCACAAATTAATTCTCACATTTTACCTGCTCCAAAATGCACACTTCTGAGGGACCTTCTCCTGCAGAAGCATTGTTGAGTCTCAAGGTCATGCAGGCAGCTTCAGGGCTAGTTTGTCTCTGTTTCATCTTGTGCTTTATGGTTGGATTGGGAATTTTTTCTGATTTCTGTGTTTTTTTCCCAGCACCTATTTCAAGACAACCTTCATCCTGTGGTGGGATCACACACTAAAGTGAATGTGTTTATGAAGTATTAAGAAGAAGTTGTGAAGTATGAGAGAAACTACTGAATGCAGCCCATGGTATTGACTTTCTCCCTTCAGGATTTTCCAGGTAAAATCAGTGAAGTTCTAGTGTTTAGAGCCTCACACGTAGCTGCTGTCCCTTGACAGAAAAGGAATCAAGTAGCCCAAGGACATTGCACTAATACACTCAACAGGGAGGTGCAGCTGACAGTCTTTGTATTGAATGCATCCAAATGAATGAGGCTAAAATACAAATCTCATTTATTTCAGAAGGGAAAAGCACTGTCACTTGCATAAAAGAATTTGAGGACAATGTTTCCATTGCATTTATCTGCTTCATTAAACCGGAGAAATTGGTCTCTGGACCTTAACAAAACACATACCTTAAACCAGCCCATGCAGCTAAGGACATTAAGCCAGTGAATTCATCACACCCTTTCTTTTCACACCTGGCCTAAAATTAATGAGCAGCTTTCTACCTCAGCTGGTGGGTGAGGTGTGGGAGCAACTGAGAAAGCACTCTGAAGGTTGCTCCTGGAGACCATTCTGAGGGATATCTTTGGTGAGAGCAAAGCTGCAGCAGAGCAATGCCCTGGCACCACTCCATGGCTTCACCTCAGCATCAGCCCAGAGGAACGGCTCAAATAAACAGTGAGGTCACAGGAGCTGAGTTAACTGCAGCCCACCATGATGGAAAGTCATAGCTAATGACTTCACCGTGACCTATGAATAAGCATCTGACCTTCCCAGTGGGTGCAACTGAATCAATGGTTAGCAGACCAGCCCTTGATATCTTACAAATTCATAGCTGCTGAAATAGAGACCTCCCAGAAGCCAACAGGTTATGCTGAGGATCTGTACTTTGAAAACCAGAAGCAGCTTTCAACTACTGATTTAATCCTCTGCCAAAAGGTACTCCTAGAGGCCATTAGGGCTGGCGATAGTAGTGCTAAGGTAGTACGTGGGGTAGCCTTTGTGTGCTTGTGTGATACCTTCCTCCTGCCTCTTCACAGGAGCCAATACTCCCTCAGTCAGTTGGGTTTCTGTGGGAAAAATTACAGCCAAATTGTTCTCCCTTTGCTCTAGACAGTAGACTGGGGAAGCTGAAAAGGTCAATGGGCCACAACTGCCTTTCTCAAGAGAAATAGAGAACTTGCTACTTCCTATTATTTGATTCAGAATTCAGTGGAAATAGAATTAGCAATAGTCATTATGACTTTCTGGACCACTTCAAAACCCCACAGACTTAGCTGGCCTAACCTTAAACAAGCTGGCTACTGGGTTTGCCACGTCTCTTGGCAGCAAAACAGAAAGGACAGAAGGTTTCAATGGTTTGCCATTTCCCCCCTAAAACAGACAGACTTGCTCCATGAGGGCTGAACAACATGTTAGACTTTGGACAGCTTGGAGATAGGCAATACAGGAGATCCCACTCATTTTTCTTGCACTTTCCATCCCCAAAGGTGTTTGGGTCTGGAGAGTCTTCTACAAGGATATGCAGGAAAAAAGAACATAAGCAAACACTTCCATGACTGATTTTGTCAGTCCACTCACCTTCAGCATCTTTCCCTGGTCCCACACGACTCTAAATTGATGGTGACAGGCCACTTGCTCAAGCAGGGTGACAGCCAGCCATGCAACCATCAGGGAACTCTGTCCCAGGCACCATCAAAGCACCCTCCCCTCCTTCAGAAGAGGCTGTGCCTGGAAAAGCAAGGCACGCCAAAAATGGATCAGTGAAAACCCGCCCTTTAACAAACTGGATTAAAAATAAGAAGTCTCATCAGGAGGCTCAGTTTAATTGGTGGGATTATGCCAGCAATGGAGATGTAATGGGAGGAAAGCTAACAGGAGATGTGGCCAGAAGGAATGTGTTCCCTTGACTTCCCTCACAAACTGGAGAAGAAAAACTGGCTGATGATTCAGTTTTGCCTTTGATTCAACATAATGACTAAATCCTGCAAAGATAATTGGTGTTATGGCCATTTGTGCTGGCAGCTGTACTCCAGGACTTTGTAAAATCGTTATCTGTTAAGACATTTGCAAATATACAGTGAGGCTGGCAATGCCTCATTAAAGCACTGAAGAAGACAGTCATAAATTTTATTGCCTCAGCATTATGTGTTGAAATCATAATAGCACAGATCTGTTCTGAATGTATAAATTCCCTTATCGCTTCAGCAGAATCTCGGGTTTCTCTGGACCAGCTCTTGAGAAGGGCATAAAAATGAAAAAATGCTGTCAGCATTCAAGCAGAGAAGTCTGACTGACTCCATTTTTTTATCACTTAAGGAAAATGCTTGCTCTAACCATGCAGAGAATGTATTTGGAAATGCATCCATACTGAAGCATCAGACGAATACTCTTCCTGCAGTAATTTCAGGGAACGGACTTTATCTGTGATGCTTCACTTCCAGCCCACTGGTTCTCCTGATGCACATTAACTTTTATTCCAGGGTCTCTATCCAAACTTATTGAGGTCAGTAGAAAGATCAGAATTGGTTTCTTCGCTTTTGCATCAAACCCTTGGTCAGGGCCTCTCAATTTTTATTAGGAGAGAATAAATTTCCTGGTGGTTTAGAAAGACTGTGTAGCCATTGGCTTAGAAAAAGAGGCTGTTATGAAGTGGGGCTGAAACACAGAAGTTCATGTGATGTCATTTTATATTCTATGGACAGGTCTCTAGAATTTGCTGTTTGCTGTTGTAAATTTGTACATGTAAAAAAGAACCATTCTAGGAGTTTAATTGTGTGAACTTCCAAGAAGAGTTTGGGAGACAAACAAATCCCACTGAGCAAGCTGCCCATGTCACCTCCTTGAACCTTAAACTGGGCTCTGGATAAATTAATGCAGGTAAATATCATTTAGCCTAATGAAATCCCCACAGTCTGGGATCAGTTTCTTGCTCTTATTTCTGCTGTTCCTCTCTGCAAGTCTCTGGATGTGCTGAGGGATTTTTTAGGATGTATATTCTCCTTGATGTGCTTGCAAGTCACCTCTTTGTGTGTATTTGTGTGAGTATCCAGAGGAAAAGAAGTCATCTTTGTATAGCTTCTCAGAGGGATTTCATCTGTTTCAGATTGAGCCATCTATTGTACAAAACCTGAGATGGTTGCATTAAATGACATGGATGCTGGAACACCCGTGCTGTCATGCTGAAGGAGATGCAGAGGATGGACAATGAGATGACACTGTCAATGTAAGGCCAGATTTACCATCATCGTCTCCAGTGGTTTAATTCAAAGGTATGATATCATTCACTTCCAGTTAATGAAGAAATACAGTCTGTATTTCAAGGTTTGAATATTTATATAGATAAAGATATCACTAGCTCACAAATTGCTCAAAGTCTTTACATGCTTTTTTGGAGCTGCATTGCCAGGAAGCATCCTGGGAAACTCTCCTAACTCTGCAGAAGCACATTCCTGTTGTAAACTGTTAGCTGGAGCTGGAATAACATCAGTTTGGATGAAGGGAGCAGCAGGAAAGGGAAGATCGATATCCCTCAGCCTGTAAAAACTTTTCACCTGTGCCATGGATGGCAGAGCCAAATGAGAGCTGCAGGCTGGTCCATGGCCATGCAGCTGACCTCCACACATCCTCTTCCATTTTTCTGCATCTCTTTGCTACCCTGGCTGAGAACTGGTTTAGAAAGAGAGAAGTAAAGCAAACACATTTGGTGTTTGTCATTTAAAAGGCAAGACAAAAATCTAAAAGAAGAAAACCAAACAAAGAATCATAGGAAAATGTTACCAATCTAGGGAGAAGCCTTTGAGTGGTTTGATCACTGAAGCTGTCTAGAGGCATTGACAGTTTTTTTTCCCCATCATGCTGGAGAAACTCTACCCTGGGATAACTCTGCTTTGTCAAGTGTTAGGAGAGTCTATTTGGCCTTGCTGAAGCTGAGGGTGGAGTTGGGAATGAAGCCTGTTCTTGGTTGAATCCTGGCCTTGATCTCAACTGTGGAGTGACTAGCACCTCTGACCATAATTTAGGGTCTGCCACAAATATTTAAGCTTCAGGCCTTTTTTTTTCTTCCCCTCTTCTCTTCCTTTTTCCACATTTTAGGGTTTTTCCCTTCTCCTCTTGGAATTTTGAGAGCTTGACCTCAGAGCAATTTTGGCAGCTGTATATGCCAATGTTGACATCCCAGCCATGTACGGCTGTACAACTCACAAACCTCTGTAGTCACAAGGTCAAACCACCTCAGGAAAGAAAGAATAAAATTCAGAACTAATAATTGGCCTATCCCAAACACCTTCAGTTTGAAAACCTTAATGCATTTAAGAACACAGCTAGTGCCTTTCTAAGCGTCACCCAGCGTCTTTGCTAGACCCCACACCTGGCATTGCCATTTCTCACCCCAATGGAGCAGATCAGGAGGGATAAAATCTTGGCTTAGCTCCCCAAAGTACTGGTCAGCTTCATAAGATATATCAAGACAAGGGAGCTCGCTCAGGTTAAGTCCTCTCTGGACCAAGTCACTGAAAGCAGGAGTCAGATCCTCAGTCTTACTCTGCCTGGGATGCTATACAGCTATGTATATGGTGAGGGGACAGTCCAGCCCTCAATGAGCCCCAAAGGCACAGCTGATTATGTTCTTACCAAAGCACCAAGCCCTTGAGGACAGTGAGTACAACATGTGGCATCTAAAGAACATAACTTTAGGATTAAAACCAGGAAGGAACTTTCTACTCTGTTTCAGTTTAAACTTAGGAATTAAATATTGTCCCTAGCTGCACAGTGAAGGAATGTTAATGCAGGAGAGACTGTTTATCGAATCATAAACATTGTTGCTGCAGCATCTTGATTTCTTTTAAGCTATTGCACCCAGAATATGAAGTTACAGGACACCAGAGAAATCTACAGCATGATATTGAAATAATAGGACAATTCCACCAGCACCCTGTGCTGGTATTACAGTTTTCATTACATTCCTATTAGAGCTGCATATTCAAAACCTCATTTTTTTTTGTTTGTTTTTCCCCACTTGGTGATACTTTTAAGCTTCAAGTCTCTCCCAGAGACATCTGTAAAACACCCTGTGTGTTTTCATCCGGCTTTAGTGTAGTTTGAGCATAAGAAGCTGCCACAAGTAAAACCCATGCTAGGAATGTACTTAACACAGATGATGTCCAGTGCACAGCCATGGTGATGGGCAGAAGTAAGCAGCTGTGGTACTGCTGTGGGTTGGCGTGCTCTGAGCTTCACAGTGGTGGGAACTGAGTGGCTCCTAATGTTGTGTAAATTGACCCTCCAGCTCAGAAAAGCCAGAGGCAAATTTAATTTAAGGTTAAGTGGAGAAGTCAAAATGTTCTGGTTGTAATGTGAAGGATTGAAAAGGTTTGAAAAAGCCTGGGCTTTTCAAGGTTTGTACTTGGGCTGATGCAATGTAAGACAGACCCCAGCTCCTTGGATCCATACCAAGGAAGACTCTTGTTTATATTGGTGTAAACAAGAGCAGCATCTGGCCAAAGACAAGAGGCTCATCCGCTCAAGCTCCTTAACAACATCAGACACGGTGCTTATCGCTTTTCATTAATGCATAAAACAAAGCCAAGAAGGCAGAGCACAGTTTGTTCCATTTCCACTCTAATTAGATGCACTTTGTTATTTTCTGGATCATTCACCCTTGGTTCAATTGAAGTTTATTTTAAGGCAGGCAAAGCAGCCTTTTAACTAGAGAATCCTTGGCCTCCCACTGCTCACTTGCAGTGGTGCCTAATCAGGTAGAAGGAGCATTTCAGCTTTGTGTAAAAGCAAGGCTGATGCTGACCTGAAGAGGTGGCCTGACAATGAGTCACCACTGTGGGCTGCCACGACATACTCGGTGACATGCCACAAATACATTGTGCTATGATAAATGCTGTGTTACCTGTCCAAAACAGGCGAAGGAGATGTAAAGATAAGAGTGAATTAGATCCACATCCTCGTTACATTTTCCACACCTAATTCTTTTCAAGTAAAGACCAAAGAAAACTGTTGTAGCCAAATGTAGGCTGAAGGGACATCTTGTGATGAGCAATTCAGTGTCTCCTCCATTTTCAAGCAGAGCAGAATGCAAGTGGTACATATAGGTGAGGGAAAGCTAAGAATAAGTGAATGTTAGTTACCATGCATGCAATACAATGTAGAAACTCACTCTTGGCTTAAATGTGTTAACCTCTCAGTACTGTCCTGGTGCTACAGTGCTGCCAGAAACACAGGCCAAGGAAATGCCCCACGCAAGTCCTGCATCAAGGTCTCAGCACCTGTTAATGTTACTGCTGTGTTTATTTCCTTTCTGTGCATGTACAGTATAGAGGGAAAGCAGCCAACCCTCATTAAAGAAAAAGAGATATGAAATAGGAACATGAATAGTGAAATTAATCACTTATCTAAAACTGTAACAAATAATGAAATCTCTGAAGAAGCTCTCTTAAAGAGGACTAGATCATAGCTTCTCTTTTACTGTCCATTAACAGGGTACCTTTGTCCCCATAAACACAGGAGCTCTCCAGGTACATAAAGCTTTTGCTCTTGATGTTTACTTCCCAGTCTTTATGAAGTGGTGATGGAAACGGAGATGAGAAGGAGATGATGGTTATTGGGATTCTGCACTGGAGCCTGAGGAGAGAGAGAAATTCTTTGCATGTTTAACTGTGCTAACTTCACCAGAGATGTTGCTGGCCTTTCAGGGCTATTGTCTTGGTACAATATGTTTTTATATTTTTATGAATGGGCTATTTATGTCACTTCTATGGAAGTTCTTCATTTGGTAGGAAACAATAGAGACTGATGAGGATCTGTTCCACAGGGTTACAGATCTGACATTCGAGGGCCCCACGAACTCATCAAAGATAAAGTCCATTGTATTTTGATTTGAATAGAAGGAATGTTCAAATTTGAAATGAAAAAGCTACTGTTTGATATCTCGAGGAAGCTTACCCACTGCTTTGTAGGTATCCTTTGCAAGGTACCTGCTCCTTGGACATGAAGCTCTCTGCACAGCCTCCTCACTGTCCTGCTGGAGAAAAGCCTGAAGTCTCCTCAAGATTATTCATGGATGTTGAGAGCAAAAACAGGCAAAGCTGTAATATCAGGGTTATGAAATAACGCCACATCTCACTGTGATGCAGCAGGAATCCTCTTGCATCTAATAGGTTCACTTTCATCAGCTCTAACCATGGCATTCTGCTCTGACTTTACTTTTTTTTTCATAACCATAGATGTTTATCTGTCTGTTAAAATTAATGAGAATACTTACAGTGGTGGATCTGTGAGAACAAAACGGGACACACTGTTGGTTTAGCATGATGCTGCTCCCTGGGGACTCTCTTCTGGTGGCTCAGAGACTGGAACACAACATCTTTAGCAATGAAAAAGGAGCTGATGAGTCAGCTATGAAAGGGATTAAAATATTTTTAAACAGAAGAGTAGTTATTATTCTGTTATTAACAGAAGAGTAGTGCAGTCTTTTGGAAACTGTAATTGCACTTTGAGCAAAAAGACCAACACGACTTCCTCCCACGCAGAACTTACTTTGATGATAGTCTCCCTCCTTCTTAAATCTTATTTTTATTCCCTCTCAACTTTCTTTCAAAACTTGTTTATAAGAGTGGCCATGATGTTATCTTTTCTCTGGGTGGATTCTCATTTCCAATTAATGGTTTCTGCTTCTCAGTCTTTGAAACTGGCCAAGGTTTGGAAAAAAGGCTCCAGTCTTTGCTTCTTGGAAATGCCCATTTCTTCGGAACATCATCAGTGGCTACTGCAAATGTCCCAGCCCTTTAGATTCGTCTTGAGGCTCCTTTCTTCCCAGTACCTTATTACCATGGAAAGTTTAATCTTTGCCATGTATCTATGAAAATAAATGTGCCAATAATTTCAGTCATACCAGACAAGAAGCGTACACAGCTGCAGAATACTGCCCTGAAGTTTTTCTGACTGCAACACTGTCATTGAGGAAAGAGCAGTGATAAAGTTGTACTCAAAATCCTCCACTAGCCAGCCTCTGTTGTCACACCTCTGTAACCCATTGCCTTCAGAGGCATGAAGTTTTCTGTAGACTGTATTCTCACCTGTGGCAGTTTTTTGGGGAAGATAAATTCAATGCATTAAATTATTTCAGAAGGCATTTCACAAGCTGCCTTTTTTATTTCTGTGAGTATTGTCATGCACCTTATTTTTCCCTTGATAAGTTTATGAATTTACTTTAACTCCTTGAAGCATTTTGTCTGCTTTCCAGAGGAATTCAAAACGATCCACCCAAGTGAAGCACTGCTCAAGTACAGAACCTCGTTAGTTTGAGTGCTTTTTTGACAGGAAAGCATTTACCCCCTAGAAACTTGGCATCAATACTCTTTTAAACTCACTGGTGCTCCAAATCAAAATGTTAAAACTGTCCCCACCTAATCTATAAGGTTTTGTGCAGCTCTGGCTTTCTAGCTGCATGAATAACTTTGTTCTGATTTACTCTGCTTCCTTCCTTTCGTCGCCAGTAATAGGATCCTGCCACTGGAAACGAGCCCAGACCTCAAGTTTAATTTTAGTTCGTGATGCTTTAACTTCTGTGATGGTCACTTTACAAATTAGAATTCCCCTCAGCTACCCACTCTTATTTATTGTTATAAATCCTATGAAGCATGAGAACACAAGGGAAAAATGTCCTTCTTCATCTTGCAAACATAATGCTGAATGGCTGGAATGGGCCAAGATGGAAAGAAACAATTACGTTATGATGTATTGGATCCATGTCTAGTGCAGTACAGGGAAGACTCTATCCGGAGACTTATGAGCTACAAAATGGAGGTTTCAGAAGAAAGAAAAGAAACACAAATTCTTATTTTTATCTTTTACTTTCTTAAAAAACACCCAATCTTGATGGTCTTATTATCCTTTATAGGAAAAACACAACGTCAAGGTCGATACGGTTGCACTCTGTTTGATTTGAAAGATGAGGCTTCAGGGCACTGAGTTTAATATCCTTATTTAATATCCCTTTATTCTATCCCTGCTTCCCTTTTTTAACATTGGTGACCCAGGCTCATATTTCCTCTTTGGATCTCTTTTGAACAGCGAGATGGATCTTTGTTTAATTTTGGCTTTCCTCCTCACTGCTAAGACTGTTTTATTTCTTGATCAGCTGTTACAGCAATGATTTTCTGCAATGTTTCTCTTTTTTTTTTTTTTCTTTTGGAAACTGTACATCTGCTCTTGGCATCTGTTCCATATCCTTTATGAACATTGAAGAAGGGAATTTATAGGGTTTTGGGTTGTTTTTTTTTTTTTTTTTTGTGCTTTTCAGAGGCTGAATTTCTCATCTAGAAATGATTGTCTTTGCCTTAAAAAGCCCATGGTCTCCTTCACTGATGCTTTGCTCTGTTCACTCTGGAAACACTCCCCGTTGATCATCAACTGGTGAAACAAGATTTTATTCTAGGTCATGAGTTCTGTGTAACTTGTTTGGAGTGTTTAGTTCCATTCACTAACCATTCCAGCCCTTCTCTCTTACTTACCTCATTATTGCTCCTTGTTACTTTTTGCATCTCATTGTTTTTGCACACTCATAAGTTATTTTTTTGTGCTATTAGTGTATATTTAGTGACACTCACTGTCTTAGACTACTAGAAACAGGCTTCAAAGCTGTGACTTCTCAACAGAATTTCCTTGCATTTCCTCTGCTTCAATGCAAACACCTCATTTTTATCATTTATCCTTCCCCACAGTATGCAGCAAACAGCTCTTGCTGAACAATTTTAGTCTCCATTGAAATATTTTGCTCCCGATAGCTCCAAATCAAGTGGAGAATCTCTCTCTCCGTAGCTTCTGCTTTAGATTTTGCATTTAAAAAAACCCCTTCTGCACCTCAGTAAAGTGCTTGACTAATGCATTTATTGCTCCGACTTGTTTGTATCTGTAAAGTTAACATCTTTCTTCTTGAAGTATTATTACACACTGTTGGCTAGTAAAGTGAAAATGGACAAATACACAGCCTGGTTTATAATAGATCTTTAAACAGACGTTTTTATGTTTCACTGAAGAATTACTGACAGAGACTTTGCTCTCTGGAGAGTGCCAAGAACTTGTAGAGCTCAACAATTATAATACATGCACACAGAGAATGCTAACACAAAGCAGACTGTGCATTTATTAAACCTTCAAGGGTTGTTGGATGCGCAGCTTCCCTGCAGCTGAACGCAGTGACCGTGCAAAGCTCAGAGTGAGAGAGGGGCACCGAGTTTCTGATGTGCAATCTGATGAGCAATTCAACCCCAGCAAAACACTAACCAGCCACCTGGAGAATCAAGCATCAGGAGGAGCATCAGTATATCTTGTGTCTCTTCTTCTGGCCCTTCAGCAGAGTCTCAGAGAAAGGAGATCTATTATCCTCTCGAAACAGAAGTCAAGTGGAGGGAAGTCTGAGTAACCAAGAGAAGCCCTGAAGCAAGACATTAGCACAATGTAAGTAAGATACAAACACTCATTATCAACAAATATATGAGGAATTATGGATTTATCATAGCAACAAGTGTTAAACTCCAAGAGGACTCTTTCCCTATAATTTCCTGCTTGTGAACCTATCACACCATCTCAAAACACTCCAGCTTCCTTATTCTCACCAACACATTTGAGAGACTGCACCAAAGTTTTACTTTTGGAGAGAATAAAAGCTTTTATATAGCTCTCAGCCTAAAAGAGACACCCAACATGGAAAAAGTATTAAGGAAAATAAGCCAGCTCCAGAATAGACCCTGAGAGCTTTATTAGCTAAATGAGAGCAGGACTCACTTTTGGCTTTTCAATTCCCACACAAAGAATTCTACGGCCATTTAAAAAATACCTTCTCCTTAGACCACTCTGAGACTCAGACTGCTCGACAAGTTTATTTAAGACCAAAATAAATAGATTGTAGCCACATGCAAAACTTTGCAGAGCTGCATGGATCTAAGTTCTCCCAATTTGTACCAGAAGTGATTCTCTTATTGCTCATTGGTATATCGTGTGTTCTCCCTTTGGAATACACTGACAAATTGGAAGAACATCAGAGAACTCACGTTACAGAGAAAACATTGCAAAATTGTCTGCTAATGTTAGCTCCCCTGAATTTCACATTCCCTATTATCCTTTGGAATAATGGAACAGACCCACTGATGTTAAAAAGGTTTATTGTAATAAATGGAAGGAGTTGGAACTCTTAGTCCTACTGGCATTTACAGCTCTTGGTGGAACACAAACACCTCCTTTGGGGGGAAAAGGCAAGAGAAGAACTGTGAGTGCCAAAAGGCTTGTGCTGGGAAATCAGCCACATATGTGCAAAAGGATTTCCACCCATATCTTCATGCAAAAACTTGTGAGAACAGTACTCAAACG
The DNA here is from genome assembly GCA_013401255.1 of Urocolius indicus. Classification (NCBI taxonomy): domain Eukaryota; kingdom Metazoa; phylum Chordata; class Aves; order Coliiformes; family Coliidae; genus Urocolius; species Urocolius indicus. The sequence goes on from WBNH01004309.1 coordinate 172,959, forward strand.
TTCATTTGGATAACACAAATAATCAGTGAAAATCAAAGTAAAAAAGCCAAGACAGTTTGTTGGCAGACAGAGGAAAGAGTGGAAAGCTAATGGTTTCAGGGGAGGCTGCCCTACGCAGGAGTGGAGCACATCTGGTTGGACCCCTGTTGTAAAGTGAACAATGTAATAATTGTGAGCTGAGCTGGCTTTAGATTCTGTTCCTGAAAACTCTTCAAACAGAAGATATCGCCTAGATGAGGTTAAACTGTAGGATTTCCTTAGAGTAAGCAAGCCCGTGTCAAGACAAATTGTAGCCAAGCCTGACAATATGAAGTGGTGTTTTATGAGCCACAGCAGGAAAAAAAAAAAAGCATTCATAACTTCCAGAAATTAGTAGAAAAATGGGTTTCTGTTAGAGAAAAAATTGTTGCAATGCCAACAGCTGGGATCAGATCTCTCACTGTTTTGGGCACTATAGTTCCTCACTGTATATTTAACCTTTTATTTGGAGCAAATATAGATGTTTCATGCCTCTATCATATTATATCTTTCATGCCACAAGGCAAATTCATTAAAAAGTACACTCACTTCTACCCCCCCCCCCAATCTATTTCTCTGCTGACAAGAACATTAGACTTTTATTAATTATACTGACGTAAAATTGGTATTCAGAGCCTGGCTATTGAAAATAACTCTGCTGGTTGTAATGTGCATGATGTTGTTAACTTGTTGAAGCAGCTGCGGGTGAGAATTAATGATTAATTTCAGCACATGACAGAGAAGACAAGAAGAAATGGTGTGTGTGTGTGCAGAGGAATTATTGGTACAGCTTGTAGAAGCTGTGTGTTACCCTAATTAACTCCTTGCCATGTGAGAAACAGAAAAAGCTTACAACCGTACTAAGGATGAATAAGCAGGTAAACTTTATCATTGGTGGTGCATAATTGATGTTTCCAGGAACTGGCAGTTCACTAAATCACCCAAATGGATGTGACATCTCACATGGTGATGCAGTAGCCTCTGAGGCCAGGTCTGTGGGGCACGCAAGAGAGTTACCCCACTCCTCTAGCTCATTTACTAAGTGACACTGGGTAGGCAGCAAAAGCCACCTGTGATGTGGAGAGAGGGTGCTGTCTGTCTAGCAACTAATCATCCAGACAGCATGGAGAGCTCAATTATCCTGACTTTTTTTTTTAAGCATCATAAGCACTCTACCTTGAACTAGCTAAGCTGTTATCATACTTGTGCCAGGCAGCCACCGATTCAGTACAGGTCTGTGCAAACAAACCTGCAGCCAGTTCCAAGCTCTCCAGGTCAAGAGAAATGGAACTGCTGGAGAGAGCTCCAGCGGAGAGTTACCAAGCTGATGAGGAGATTGGAACATCTGAGACTGTGAAGGAACCTGATAAATACCTAAAGCACAGGTGTAGAGAGGATGGGGGCCAGTCTTTTCTCTGTAGAGCCCAGTGACAGGGCAAGGGGTAAATGGGCACCAGCTGGAACACAGGAAATTCCACTTGAACACAAGGAAAAACGCTTTTGGTGTTGAGGTGAGGGGGTCCTGTCCCAGGCTGCCCAGGAAGGGTGTGGAGGCTCCTTCTCCATATTGAGGCTAAGGCTCTAGTTGGGCTCAGCTGTGAAAGACTCCTTTAAGTCGTGTTCATCTCCAGGCTGCAGTGTTCTTTAGCGGAGGATGAAGACAGCTCTACTGATATTTAACTTTATCACTTTGTATTGTTAATTAACATAAGGAAATTTTTTTGTTTGCAGACAGCGGGACAGTGCAGTAAAGGAGCTGGTAAAAGAAATAATTCACAACAGCCATAGGGGCAGAGCCATGAGTGCTTGTGGAAAGCTGCTAGGAACGTGTTTTCTTTCCTATGAGCATGAATTTTGGTAGCAGGTGTTTTCTGTGGTTCTGATCACTGTTCTGCACCTTCTAAGTATTGTCTGTCTTTCATGACTAAACTTCTTTTTCATCTTGCTTACTGAAGTTCTGAATATATTCAACATGGAAATCATCAGCTTTTTAATCTGTATTTGCTAATTGTTGAGAGGAGTAAAGTGATCCGCATATACAGCCCAAATCAGCAATAATTTAGTGTTCCGATTCCCTCACAAAGCCACGAAAATCCTGGAGTGTTGACTATACAATATTACACCTAGGGGGCTTCTTAGATTTTTAGTTATGATTGAAACTACAAGTCACAGCCTATACCAGCAAAAAGGTTGGACTGCAGCCAAGGTTTGGAAGCTTTCAGAAGTCAGCTATTGCATTAAAAAGGTGTCAAATTTTTTATTATAGCTCTGGTTTCCATGAAACAAAAAGGAGCGTCAAGAGCCTTATCTCAATCCCTGCACTATGAAACCTGCTCTCCTGTGAAGTTTTACAACTAAGAGCCTTTAAAAGCCAGAGAATACTTTCTTACAGACTTGCCCAGCAAACTGTTACTGCAGTAGTCTAGTGCTTCTCACTCTGACAACCTGTTTTTAGTCATATAAATTAACCAGAGAACTGGTGGGAAAAAACCTCAACTGTAATTGGTAGCTGTCTGCCACAAACACCATGAAATCCTGACATTGCTCTTTGTTATGGTTTTGCAGTTTAGCTGTGTGGCATTGCTTGCACATCTCCATGTGCTCAGGGTAAGGGCTTTAACAACCAGTGAGACCCCAGCTGATGGGGAAGTGGCTGTAGGGTGGGGAAGGAGGGACAAAGATGTCAGCTGAGTGTATCACACAGCAAAACACAGCACCAGCTGAGATGTGAACAACTTGCACATACCTTGGTCCTTGTTCAAGCACATTGCAAGGATCTGATAAAAGGGCTCTGATAGCAAAGCCAGCGTTCAACCTCCTTGAGGGATACTCTTGGCTTTTGTTTGGTTTGGATGCCCTTTTCCTTGCAGGAATGGACTTGATTCTATCAAGCAATGTAGGACTGCTCAGACAACATAGGTGAGCTGTACTGGAAGGAGCTGGTAGAATCCCCTGTACCAGGGGACTGAGGGCAAGCCATAGCACCAGCCTCTACTGCACAGAGGATAATGACATATCAGTTCATTAACAGAGGTGTGAACATTAAATCACAGTCTCACCTGTGAGAGGGGACCTAGAGAGGCCCCATGAGGCCAGGCTACCACTGTGCACAGGCAGGAACAGGCTGCTTTTCAGCTGATCTTCACTCACCTGCTCTTCGAGAATAAATTGGTTCTAGTGATTATTCTTTTTCTTAGACCACTTTTCTTGATACTTGTTTCTTTAGCAGTATCCTTTAGGGTTATTGTTCTTTCTCCTGTACTCATAAGTGTTTATTCCCTTCCTCTTTACTGTTAGCATTTACATATTTGCAGTACCTTTCCTCTCAGTTTTTCCTTGACTAAGCAGACCAGAGACACTTCCACTGCTTCCAGTGGGTTACTTTTTCTAGCTGCGTGACCATTCCCATTCCTCTCACCTGAACACCCTGCAGTCCAAGGGCAGGGGTCACCGATCTCAGCATTTAAACCAGAAGAGCCTAAAAACCTACCTGGGTTTTTCCAGAGACAAAACCCACCAAATATTATCTCAACTCACTTTGATTCACTGTGCCCAAAGTCCTTCTGCTGTCCTGTGTCAGGGCACAGGCACATCACCACCCATCAAAGCCTTGAGCTAGGAAGCTCCGGCAACCCCATCCTTACTCTCTCATCCATGAAGAAGGGAAGCCTTCTCCCACCCACTGGCACCACCAGCAAAAGGAAAGCCCATCTTTTCCTCTGGGACTTCCTATCCCACAGTAGTGTGAGATCCTGCTCTCTTGAAAGACAAGGCTCACCTTCCCCAGTAACCTGCCACTGCTTCCCAGTTTCTCTCTCCTCCACCTTTCATGACAACAGTCATTTATCAGCTTTCTCAAGCAAAACAGTTTAAGCTGTTCTACTGCTGCTCATCTTAATGAGTCAAAGCCTCTTCATGTCTTTAATAGGATTTTTGAGGTGGGAAGGTCAGAGGTAAACAATACACCATGTCAGGCTAGATTAGATTTCATTTTAAGGCATGACACCTTTTTGTTTCTATTATTAATGCTGCCATGCACTAAGGAGTTTCATTAAGCTGCCTACAGCAATGCCAGTGGACACTTTTTTGTACAACAGAACATTCACTAACATGCACCAAATATTTGCATGAGAAAGGGGGATTACCTCAAACTCCCCAGTGAGTTTCATTTTGTCATTAGTAGTCTACACATCTTAGTTTCCCTCACAAAATGTTGACAGTTTCTTCCTCTTAGGATAGCACACAGTGTCAAGGTGTATCCTCCGCAGGCTGTAATTGTCAGTCTTCTATACTTTAGGCCAGGGCAGATCCTTAACTTGCACCTTATTCCTACCCTCTTTTGCAAAAACTCTTAATTAAAAGTCATTTCTCAACGGCTTGTTAAAGACCCAAATAAGCACCATCTGACCCCATTTTGATGGGTACTTGGCTAACACACAAGGAAGAAAGGTAACAGACATGGGCAAACATTGATAAACTAAAATGCAGCTGCAGGGAATGATCTAACAGCTTCCCACAAAATCTCCCAAAGGATCTTTTTTCCTGAGCCGAGTGTTATAGGGAACAAAACTCTGGACAATCTGGGAAGCCTACATCTGACTGAGCTTGGAACAGGAATTCAATCTTTATTCAGTATAGACAGCATAGATAAATAAGTACAAATGAGCATTCAACATCTCTTTCATTTTCTGAAGAAGAAAAAAGCTACAGAAGAGATAAACACCAAAAGAAATAAGCAGCTAGAGATTATTGAGAGCTTCCTCTCCCCTTTACACTATAACAGCTACAGTAAGGAATATCATGACAGAGCTACCACCTTGATTACAGATGTGTATATTCTAATAGAAGCTATTTTCTTTCTACTTAACCTAGCATAAGAAACAGAATTTAAAAGGCTCTGTTCCTTCAAGACCTAAGTTAACCTATTTAGCTCTTCACAAAGGATGGGCATGTGATAGGAGCTTTTATAAGATTGTCTCCACCCTTAATTCCCATCAGCCTTTAACACCTCCCTCAGCAATATATAAGACAGCAAATGAGTCCTAGGGGTATGTACTTTAGTTGTAGGGTAGGCTTGTTGCTTTTCCCCTTTCTAGCTGTAGATAGGTTAATGATGTTGCTGCTGCTAACTGGATGTCCCTGTCTTAGACCAGTGAGAGTTGGAGCCTGTGGTACAGCTCTGCCCAGGTATGTCACAAAGGCAGCACCAAGTTTGCTCATGTTTTCTGAATCTGACCAGGCTCAATGGAGTGTGTCAAGTTTTACCTGGAGTTATGGATTATGACACTAAACTAGTATGTACTGCAATGTTACTTCACTTGTTCTGAACAATGAGTCTTATTATTCAATAATCTGGGCTTTGAATAAGGAACAGCTTTCTTTCAGCGCTGCCTCTGATTTAAGGAATTCTTGTGAAAACAGCTGAATTACCCATTATGTAATCAAAACTTTCCTGTTTACATGGAAAATTGCTATGAGACTAATGCTGCAAGAAGCTGAAGGCTTTAAAGTGCAGAACCTTGACTTTCAAGTTGTGTTAAAGAATATGAGTCATCTTTGGGAAGGGGATTAAAGGAAACTTCTGCTTCTGTAGTAGGCTTACTTTGTAGCACTCCTTTTTCTCTTTTCACTGGCTGCCTGATGTGTATGCTCAGAGGCAAGCTAGGAAGGGGAGTAAACTAATACTACCAAGACATCCTTGCAGAAACCTCTCTGTTGTAGTTAAGGGTGTGAGACCTTCATTGTAAGACAGCTCTGTTAGCAAACTGGTCATCTTCAAGAACACTGTTGACCTCTGCAAATTCTTCCTAGCTAAGGGCATGGAGCTGGTACCACTGGGACCTTAGCTGGAAGTCCTATGGTGGTAACCTCAAAAGCATGGTCTGAAGTAGAATGTTCTTGTTATGAACTTACTGGAGTGAAAAGGGAAAAAGAAAATGATACCCTGTAAAAGGCATGTGGGAAATAATTACACTACCTGCACTAAATCCATTTTGCCATATGTGCTAGCCCCATTGTTAAAATTTCACTGTTGCACATTAGAGTGGTAGATTCCTGGGCATTTGGAAGAAATCAGCCAAGCCAATGGCTTCTGTTAGGAACCTCGTGAAGGAAAGAATCTTAAAACTGGAAGATTTTGATAAGCATCACTTTCAGAATAACTCAAGGTATTCAAAAGAAGAAAAGGGCTTCTTAAAATCTACTTTAGGGTGAAACAGGGAACACTTGGTGGAGAAACTTAAACACCTAGCCAAGACTACCTTCCAGCAAAATGCCCACTAAGGATGCCACCTGAGATTTGAAATGGCTTTACAGGATGTACATTCTCCAAGCAGGTGTTTCTTATTAGGCTAAAGTCTAATATCAGCCAAGTGCTTGTAAAAGTGGAAGACCCACGAGGTCCAGCAAACCCTCTGTGTAGGGTTACTGTTGAAGAATGCTATTGGATTCCATTCGTTTGGGTTGATAACTGTTAAAGAGATATCAAGTCCTCTTGCAATGTTGTGTCATTCCAGTGATGTGTTGTTGGTGTTTATGGAATTTGCCTTCTTGTAAGGTCAGCTAACTTCTGCTTTATGTTTTAAGCAGTGGTTTACTATTCCTCCTCTTAGCCAACTTGTCTGATCAGTCCACAAACGATATATTTCAAGTTTTGGATTGTAAATACACAACAAGTTATTTCAGAATGAGAGGATTTTCCTGTTCTTTTAAAGACTTCTAGTAGATGACCTTTGTTTTGAGTATCTAAAGCTATCCTTGTTAAGCTCAGACTTTCAGCCAAACCCAGGTTATACAGAGATTTACTGATGCTGAAGTTTATCCCACTTCTGAAGTGAGCAGGACTTCTTGTAGCAAGGACAGATGAGGGGCTGTCCATAGTGTCCTGCCTGGTGAAGGGCTCAAATGCTGTGCCCTGCTCTGATGGCCCTGTTGGGCTGAAGATCTGGTACTGTTAAACACTAGCCAGGTTAGTAGCTGGGCTCAAATCCTTCCACACTGCATAAAATGTAAAATAAGCATGGAAAATATACACTATTGGAGTAACTTTAAATGATCTATTCCATTGCAGCATCATGGCTGCTCTGCCCTATTTCCCTGGCAGGCTTCCCAATTCTCCTGTGGTTTATAGCTCAGCCAGCTCACCACAGATCCTCCTCTGCCCTTCAGCAAGGCTGGGGGCTGAAATGACAGTCCTTGAGTCTTGATAGTAGAAAAAGAAGGGGCATCTTTACTTCAGGCTCAGCCACCAAATCTCATTTCCTCTCTTGGTGCTGGACCCATGCCTGTAGCCATCTTTCATACAGAGCCTTCAGAACCTGCAAGCTGTGAGTTCTGTAATCTTCCAAACAAGCATGATGGGAGGTATTTATGTACTTCAGTGTTTTGACCATACCAGCTTTCAATTCAAGTAATTCCTGGTGAGAACAAAACCAAGCCTGTGGTGAAACAAGAAGTCAGGGAATGGATAAAGCTATTTTGCTGGAATAGCCAAGGTCTGAGAGCAAATCACAAGTAGGATTGTGATAGTGTGAGCAAGAAAAAAGACATGTTATCACTTTTCTTAGAGACTATATAACGCTGAGTGTAGAGATGGTTGGTGTATTATTTGGAGACAAATGCCAATTGGAGATGAGTTACGTTATACTCATCCCTGAAACTTTACTCTAGAATGAATCAATTCTGAGCTACAAAGTGAAAGAAAAGCATATAATATTTATATGGTGTCAAGTTTATGCCCTTGAAAGTGCAAATCCCAGCATTGTGGGTTGGTGGGCTCTGTTGGCTTCAGTGAAGATGTATTGATGCAGGCCAACTGAGAATAGACAGCTTCACAGGCTACCAGAGAAAATGCTTGTTCCCTGATGAAGTAAGTGCTATTTATCTTTCTCAAGTTACAATCCAATGCAGAGGCAACTGCCAAGAGAAAATAGGGGGACTTCATTTGTTTTTTTTCTCAGACCATCTTAGATTTTTGCTAAGAAAATACAGTTTAGGTATAGTCTTGTGTGGCTGTTAGGAAGCCTATTTATTTTTCTGAGAGGTGATTTAATACTTCTTCATGAGCCCACATTGCACATGGGTGCTATAAACTTGAGCTCCTCTTTTCAGCACATTTTATCACCACCCTGATCCTATATAATGGCAGAATTTAGGATAATATTGCTGAAAAAAAAAGGTATTTTTTTTGTCTTTTTTTTTTTTTTTTATTCTCAAAATAGCCAACAACACAGCCTGATGGTCTTTACAAACTGCATGGATCAAGCTTTCCCATAATTTTCAGAAGCTGGATAGCTTTCTGGGGATTGTTTTCAAAAGAAATCTATAGAAAAAAAAAATAAACCTGTTACTACAAGTGCAATACATGTACAAGTTGGCATATGACTGGAGATCTTAGTGTTTATTTTGTGGTGTCACTAACCCTTGGGTTGAGGTGCCCATAAAGAAATGACAGTGGGTCCTGATGGTCTTAATTCCTATCCCCATAACCTGTGGCTTCATTTATGTGATGAAGCTGTTTTATACCTCAGTTTCTATTGCTGAGCTGTAGAACTGCTGAACAGATACCGTGGGTGGCTGAAATCCCAGTGGGATTCACAGGGCTGGTGTGCTCCCACTTCTTCCACCTGAAGAGTTTATCCTGACATGTGGGCTTAGAGTGCTCTCATGGCTTTTTGTTTCTGGAGCTTTAATGGAAGGTAGAAAATGAGGCTTTATGTCTCCAGTAGAAAGGGCTTTTAAACTCCTATCACCCATGTGCTCATGAAGAGGTCAGAAGATAAATCTGCTGTTGCATTTTCCAGAAACCCAACCATGCTTCTGTACCTAAACCTGGGTGTTGGTTCATAGCTATGTGTGGTGGAGCAGCCAAGAGTCCAGCTGTTTGAAGGGTGTTTAATCCATGATCCTTAGCTTGCTGTTTAGCCAGCAAAGTTGGATCTGTGTCAGCAGTCTTGTTTGCATTGTGTTTTTAGGTACTTAATTATTCCCATCTATTTTAGGAGTCATCAAGTGCACTCTTGCATGTCTGGCCCCTGAAGACTGTGTGTAACTACCTCTTCTTTGGTAAATTTCAATAGATGCATTATCTGATGAAGTGGCTTTTGTGATTTAGAAGCAGTGCTGGGACTAAGCACAGAGATCAATCAATATTGATTATCACAGTGTTTTCCTGAGCTAGAGAGAAGTGTGCTTGTAAAAAGGGTCTGTGGGGTTTCAGTGGTTCTGAAGCATGTCTGCCTTTTCCCTGTGAATAAAAAAAAAAAAATCAAAGTGTGGATAATTAATGCTGTTGCCATGAACATTACTTCTGGACCAGTGATGATATGGATGTTAAAGGGAGCACGCAGTCTTTCCCTGAATGTATTGTACTGTGTGTGTATGTATGTATGGCTGCAGCTGAGTTTAATGAATTATCTACCTTGGTTCTCTCCTGCTGATATTGTTTTTCTAAAGCTCGTTACACACAAAGTGGTGGCAAAGACACTGGTGTAGTGTACAAGGCTTTGACTGCTGCTCATGGGACACTCACAACACGTACGGGTGCGACAATGTGTGGTTTTTCTCCAGCTGTGCAGAAGGAGCAATTGAGGTTCCTAAGTACTGCATGCAATAAAGAGCTGTGTTAAGAAGTACTGCTACCTCAGTCTTCCCAGGGTAAAACAGCACTCCATGGTTTCTGCAGTGCTTAGTTTAGGAGGGGGAGGTTAGACCAGGCATGCTTTATCTGTATTCATACTTTGCTTCTATTTGTCCTTGAAGTTTATAACATCCCAGCCTCTCACTGCATTAGACTGGGGGAATAGTTGTGCATTGTGTCACTGCTGGCCTGGGATGAACTCTGCTTTTCTGCTCTGTTTTGTGCAGGGTCTGGCTGCAGAGGCAGGTACAGATTTAATGCAAATTCTCAGCTGAGCTCTGGTGGCTTTTGCATAAAAGAAGCTCGGGGCAGAATGGGTTACCACATCATGGTGACAGTCTCCCTCTTCTCCATGGCTCCCCTTGGAAACAATAAAAGCTCATTTGTGCCTTTAAAAATAAAAGCCCCTCCATAGATTACAGCCTCATCTGCATGCCAGCTTGTGTGGCTGCAGTAGGCTGAACACTTCTTTTATTCCAGAGGCTTAATCTAAAACTCTTCTGATTTGTTGTGATTGTCCTGAAAAAAAAAAGCCCCCTTTGAGTGGGTATAAACTACCCCTATTGCCTCTCTAACCCACTAAGCCTTGTACCTGCAGCTGCCAGAGCAAAGCCCCTGGGATGCTAATTAAGTGCCACACAAAGCTTGGCACAACCTGAGGCTGAGTACCAGCCTGGATGGGGAAGCTCCACTCTGCCTCCACAACCAGGGTACAGAGGTACAGGGTACACTCTGCCTCCACAACCAGGGTACAGAAGCCTTGAGAGCTGATGGTTGCTCTGGAGAGGTTTTGAAGTCATTAGTAACATCAACAGTTGACTTGATTTCCCAGGTGACTGTCCCTTTCTGGAGCTCTTCCAGCAGCTCATTTTGCTGTCTGGGCACTCTGTGATGTGGTATTGTCTGAGGGCTGTCACTCTTGGGATGCAAGCTCTACCAGCATTTACTGAGTGGTGACTTTGCACTTGGGGAGCAGCTCTGTGGGCCACTGTGACCCAGCTCCAGCTGTGTCATGGCATTGCTTTGGATGTGAGGGGTCTGGAAGGAAGCACTCCTGGAAGCAATTTGTTACTCATATCAGTACTTCAGACAATTTTGCCTTTGTTTGTGGCCAAAGTTAATAAGAAAACAAGCAGACTTTATTTGAAGCTCAAAACAGCCTTATTCACTCCCTGATAGAGAAACTGAGGCAGAGATTGCCTTTTATTTTGTCCTTTCACGTTGCAGCCACTGGTCACTAGTTATGCTGTTATATTTTTGTACAATAAATCATATTCTCTAGGTATCTCGATCAGCTGAGCTCATGGTATTCTATAGGTACCTCCCGAAAGGCTTATAGGTTAAAACAAGGAAAGCTAACACATGCTGTCTAGGCCACCTCAAAAAGCTTGTCTCCAAACTTTTGCTGTGTTTATGATGAAGCCCAGTGAGCTGAGTGCTGTCCAGCCACAAACACCAAACTGCTGCAAGTGTAACATTTTTTTTTTTTGCTGATAGGAAAAATTATCTTGTCAGGTTGACCTTTACTTCCACATCTTTCTTAAGTAATGTGGCTGGAGACAAAATGCTGACACACACAATTGCAGGGATTTTCTGACCTGTGCTTGAATTAATACTGAAGTTCTAAGTTTGGGATATCTTTATCTCCTTAATGCTGCTTTATCAAAACGCTCCTTTCCAGCTATCTAGTGGTTGCTCAGTTTGTATTCTTACTGGCTTGATGGTATCCAATCTATTTAACGATTCTTTGTTTGCATATCAAAGAGAAAGGCTACATTGCTTGCTTACAAAGCTAGATCTAATCTGGAATCTGGTGTTAATTCTTTGATCTCAGTCCTTCCAGTGCAGTGTAAAACAACAGACTGCAGCGTGTTCATTAAGATCTGAAAGCGATACCCTTTCCTCAGAAAATAAGGTTTTCTTGCTTGATCTTCTGAGAAGGTGAGTCAATGTGAGATCTATTAGTGTGGTATACAAAAAGTCCAGCAAATCTACAAGGCTGTTTATGGAAAAGCACATTCACCACTGGGGAAAAACAACTGGGAAGCAGAGCTACTTCTGTATGCAGCCTCAGCGTTTGCCTCTCTAATGGGGACAAAAGTGATGTGAGACAGTGACCACTCACAGCAGAGCCTTGCAGAGAGCCTGGACATGGAGGGAAAGGCAAAACAAAGGGTGAGCAAAGTATTTCTTGTCCCATAGGCCATTTATAAAAATGCTTGAACATGCTAAAATGCCTCAAAGCTGATTTGTTTCAGTACAGTGTTTCTTAAAAAGTAGAGTTTAAATAAGTTACTCTTGCTTTGGTTTTCCTGATGAGAAAATAGACACTAAGAGGAAAAGAGTAAAAGCAATACATGTGTGCAATCCAAGTCATGCCTCACAGCACAAGCCTTGCAGATGAAATTTTTTTCCCCCTCATCCTTAACTCAGGGCTTCAGCAGGTATTACATTTCTCCAACCATTAGCCTAACTGTGCACAGTCATTTGTAACACAGTTTGGAAGGAAGAAAGTCTATAAACGCCTTCAGCATCTGAAGAAAAGCCTGTGTGATTACCCTGGAGTTGCCATATTCCTTCTGCAAGATTTGTGCCACTGAGTGAAGCCTCAGATCCTCAATCTGTACATTCACCAGCCCAGTGCCTCATGGTACCTAAACTGGTGATTAATGGTGTCATTAATGAGTGATCAGCAATGTAGTACAAAGGAAGTAGACCTTCAATTGCTGTTATCCTGTGCCCCCCACCTTCTCTGGGACAGCAACAGGACAGGATAGTCAGGAGGAGCTTTTAAGAAACATTTCTTTGAAGTGTGTTTGTGAATAGCAGTAGACAAAGGGCAGGATGTGCCAGTCAGCTGCTGGCGGAGGGTGGGATGGGAGACTGGGAGGGAGATGATGTCTGCAATTAAAGACTGAGTGATTCTTACTGATGGTTGAAAATCCTATGTAAATGTGATTACATTTAATTTTGTTGCAATAATGGTAGTGAGTGAAGCCTGGAAGAGTAATAAACCCCTTGTCACTTGGGAGCTGGGTAGGGATGGGGCCAGCCCGATGCATCTGGCTAATGGCAGTAAATATGGGTAGTGGCTTTCCCCAGCAGCTGCCTGAGGATTTGGGATTCCCTTCACTTCCCTTTACCTTTGGGCCTCTTTCTGCTGTTTTTAGAGATGATGGACCATCCACAGCAAATGGAGACTGACTGCATGCACAGCCCAGGCTTCTTGCCTAGACCTTACTGAGTCATTAGGGAGCTTTCTTGAAGGCTGGGAAATGCCAACAGTGGATCTAGATGATGAAACCTTAACTTCTGAGGGGCAGACTCATGTTTGGCTCTTTTAAGAGCCTGAACTTCACAAACAGTTCTCTTGCTGTGGCATGGCTCAGCCAAAATTGTCCTTTGAAAAGAGAAGTTAGATCTGAATTTTGGGGCTAAGCTGCATCTTCTATGGTTGTGCTGCAACTGTTTTCTGGTTTTATCAGATTAATGAATTCTTCTGCACAAAATCTGCTTTTATCGTAAAGCTAGTATTTCATCAACTTAAAGTGCATTTGGCAAGCATAAGGATGCTACATTCATTGTTCTAGAGAGATGGCAGATGAGAGAAGATGCCTGCATTACCAAGCAGAGTTGGACAGCTTGCCATTTGTAGCTTGTTTAAACTAATCAATGAGATGGGGATTATGTGTAAGGCTTGCTGAAAGGCTCAGCATTTCATTGGAGCATTTGCAAATGACATTAAAGTGAGACTGATAGCAGTACTCTCCATGAAATATAATCTTAAGTACAGAGCTGTGATGCAGTTACCAAAATCCACTGGATGCCTGGGAGCAGATTTGTATGAGTCCCATAAGTGCTTGTGTTCCTGACATACGTGAAGTTGGCCATGCCTATGAGCTCTAGCCCTACAAACTGAGACTTTTCTTGTGTACAGTACTCTTGATGTTATTGTGCTTGCAAATGTCTCTGGATACATTGCTCTGGGTATTTAAAAGTCAACCTTTCTGTTTTGGTGGGTTTTTTTTTTCCCCTTACCAATCAGCTTGGAAAAACATGAAAGCATTCCTGTGTTTCATTGATCAAGATGCAACTAGGATGTGACTAGAAAGGATGATTGGGGTCTATTTATTGTCAGGATGTTGCTTCTGGTGGTAAGGTGTGTGAGATGCTAATGAGGGTGGAGGTGAGGGGGAGCAAAACAAGCCATAGATAAACAAGGGAAGGTTTACTTGCAACTCATCATCATGTGCCAGCTTTACCTTCCATCAGTCTTGATAAGTGCTTATTCCAGAATCAAGAAAATAGGGTTTGGGGTGGATTTTTTCCCCTTTTAGTCGTCACCAAAGGAGAATGGCAAGGTCTAACAAGTCATCTGAATGTTCCCTGGGAATCCTGTAAGAGCAGCTACAGCACAGCATGTGCAGGCTTGGCTGCACATGTTGGTTTAGGGAAACCTTCCATCCCAGATGCCAGATGGTTGTTCTGTCTGTCTTCTGATCTGAGTGGAGAATCTGATGTCACCTGGCAGTGATGGTGAACATGGTTTCTGTGTCCCTCAGGAATGGACAAACATGACTGTTGTTCAGCAACAGAAAGCTGTGAATCGTTGCAGAAAAGAGGTTTTGCTCCAGCAGTTTGTCCTTTTTCCCCCCCTTGTTTTAAATACAGTTCCCTTGGGAATACACTTGTACCATGGAAAGAAGGCTGTCTGCTTGCCACAGTTTAAAGCTGAGATTGCCTTTAGTATGTTTTCCTTGGCATTTTCATTGGCATTTGAAGTTTTGCTAGGTATACTAAAAATATGTTTCTTTTTGGAGAAGAAAGCTCTTTTCCTGTTGTCTTTTTGTACTGAAATCCTCCTAAAATCATAGAAATGTTTCCCTCAGAGTGCTATTTCATCTTTGCTTCTCTTTTGTACCTCCTGCTTATTTATGGAAGCAACTATGTTTCCTGAATAAACAGCTACATTTTTGTACTTGATTTCATCAGGCTAACAGCACGAGCTGGTCAAGACCAGGTCTGATTTGCTGCAGACCCTACCAGAAACAGTAACCGTGCCAAATGGATGAGGTGCAGATTTAACTGTAACACGGGCACAGGCAGAGTTGCAATCGAGTCCAAATAGTTGTTGAAATATAATAAACTGCTTAGGATTAAAAAAAAAATGCCATAAAGGATTTTTGACAACTACAAGTGTGTTTTTCTTTTTTCTCCCTGAATCCGGCTCTGACTTTGAGATAGAAATGTACTTCAAGTTCAGAAGCACGGCAAACTTGAAAGCCGTTGAGATAAGTCCTTCTGGCTTTATTACAATCAGGATTTAATCCAAAAGTGTTTTGCTTAAGAAACTTGCCTTTTCCTCATCAATGCCTATGCTGGAGAAGATGCTATAGCTTGCAACTAAGACTTATTTGCAGAGTAATTTTTGATCCTGTTTGCAGGACAGTGTCAAACTCCTCACCCTTGAATCAGGCTTAATGTCCACTGCATTTGCCAGAAGTTCTGACAACATTATGCTGCCAAAATGTCTTTGCTGTGTATTTTTTCCCAGTGCTGAAGATGTGCAAGCCTTTGGCATCTAATCAGTAGAGAATTAACCAACTACATCAGTTGGGACTGAGACCTGATGACAACATGCCTCTAGTCTCTTTACCTGGAATTTACCTGTGGTTTGCTTTAGGTGATCCTGCTCTGGTAGGGGGGTTGGACAGGATGATCTTTTGAGGTCCCTTCTAGCCCTTAAGATTCTGTGATTTGTTACCTAAACACAGCAGAAAACACTGGAGGAACAGGCTGCCCAGGGAGGGTGTGGAGTCTCCTTCCTTTGAGGTCTTCAAGACCCGCCTGGACGTATTCCTATACCACCTGATCTAGGTGAATCTGCATCTGCAGGGGGATTGGACTGTATGATCTCTAAAGGTCCCTTTCAACCTCTACTATTCTATGATTCTATGACATGAGAAGATTTAGACCAGCAGAATCAGAGACATTCTTTGCTGCATTTCATCTCCCAGCGCTCATAGTGATAGATTTTCTTCAGAAAGTCTAAGAAGCCTCTGACACTCTGGATTCTGCCTTGTTACCTGAGTGGTGAGGAACAGCTGAAAAGCCTCATCTTTGCTATGTAGCAATAAACCAGGTAGCAAGTAAGAGCTCTTTCAATGTGCACACACACTGGAAATTGATGTGAAGTTGCTGTCTTCAAAATGGGAGAGATTAGATGCTAAGGCTGTCAGCTCTGTGCAATCTTGCTCCTGCTGTTTAGCTCACTCTGCTAAAGCAGTTCTATAAATAAATGAAGATGTTTCTCATGCATGTGTACAAGCTGT
The DNA here is from genome assembly GCA_013401255.1 of Urocolius indicus. Lineage (NCBI taxonomy): Eukaryota > Metazoa > Chordata > Aves > Coliiformes > Coliidae > Urocolius > Urocolius indicus. Next base: position 188,946 of record WBNH01004309.1, read on the forward strand.
GCCTTTAACAAATGCTTTTGGAGGCAGCAAGGTGGTCTGGGAGAGCTGGCTAGAGGGTTCCTGCAGCCCATCCAGGTGAGATGTGCTGATGTTAAGTGCCTTTGGTCCTGGCTGAGGACCACGGCCAGGAGAGAGGACCTGGGAAGTCACTGACTTTCCCATGAGCTGTACAAGGTTGAAAAGCCCCAAACTCACTCTTTTTTTTTGTCATACAATCCAACAGAATTTGCCCCCCCCCCTCCATTTTTTCTAATAAGGGTATTTCACATCAGCTTGGCTGTTGGCAACCCTCCCCAGATATAGAGCCAATTCAGCAGCACTTCATTTACTTCAGTGGAAGGATGCCAGGGGATACAGCTGAGGACCTCTCTCTTTTAACTGAGCTGTAGCTCCTACACTTATCTAAGCTTACCTGCAAATTTTGCCTTAAGATTTTATAAAAATCAGTTTTCTCACATGATTCAGATATTTCTTGTTCCAGGATGGGCTGGAAATACCTCATAGCAGACATTCTGATATAAGAAATTACACTTGCATTTCAGGTCTGACCTGACTTCAAAATAGCTGGACAGGGGAGGAGCAGCATAGAAGATGAATGGAAAATTTAGTCTGCTCAATAGTTTGGATCACATAATGATTTTGGCTGGAAGGCACCTTTCAAAGGTCAGCTGGTCCGACTCCCTTTCGATGAGTAAGGACATCTTCAACTAGATCAAGTTTCTCAGAGCCCCATCCAACCTGACCTTGAATGTTTACAGGCATAGGGTATCTATCGCCTCTCTGGGCAACAACTGGGTTGAGCATCAGCACTAACATCAGCAAAACCTAAATCTTTGAAGGAAGGAAGAGTACTCCTTTCTTTGCCTCTTTTTTTTTGCCTCTTTTCCTCTGATTTCATGTGATATTAAGTCCTGAACTCTGCTGCTCTGGTTTATATCCCGCTGTCACCATGGATGTTTCAACTGTCCTGAGTTTGCAGAGCTCCACTATCCTTGTTTTCCACCCCCTGTAATGCTTTCCTGAGCTTGGTGATATTGCACATGGAAACCCTGGCTAGTCTGGATAATTGCTATTGTACTAGAAATCAGTTTGGGTCTTTTTTGACCAGTCAAGACAGGCATTTACCCTTAGGGCTATCTAATTTACAGCAAGTAAGTGGTTTATATGATTACAGTGCTGTTGGTTCTGCTCAGTTGTGCTTGTTACTGCTCTGAGAAGTTTTGTAATCACGGCAACACTTGATCCCAGGCTTCAATGTGCATCCCACAACACATGGGAGGATTGCTCCAAGCCATTGCTCTTTAGAATAGTTATTATTGGGGGTTTGGAAAGCAGTACTTGGTGTGGGAAGAGTTTCCTTATACAGATGTGATGCAATGCATGTGTACATTTGAGTTTGCTTATGCTTAACAATATATGAGCCAATAATGAGAAACACATACATTCAACATACAGTTATAATTGCTGAACCGTATGGCCATACAGTGTGGAAGGCCTCATTTTGCTCTCTCTGCACAATTACTGTTTTATAAGTTTTAAGGCTAAAACATTGTTTTAACCTATACTAGCAGAAATCTCAGCTATTCCAGGCAATCTTGTTTTCACACTCAGGAGTCTCATAGTAATTTACTTTTCATGGGTTTATATGGATTGTAATTACTTTTCCATATAGCATCTATAGCATACAAATGGCATAGACTGATATGATAATAAACTATGTACTTCTACAGTTAGATACTTCTAAGTAAAATGTTGTGGTTACTTTTCATTTCAGGATAGAGAAAGGAGACAGAAAGTTTAAGTTACTTATGCAAAATCCATTACCAGATCAGTGTCTGAATCAGAAGATAATGCTAGTTTTTATTTGCCCACCCTGTCGAAGGTTCAGGCTATTTCAGTTAATAAAACATAAACCAAACACCAATAAACTGTTAGTGAGTCTTAGGCCTGCCCTGGGGTTTCAGGAAGAAGAGAATCATGCTGTTATTGTGAATTCATTACAGGAGCTGCTTTGAAAACAGATGCTGTCATTGAATACCTAGCTGAAGTTTGATGTCCTGTTCTTGTTTCTGAAGCCCTATAAATAACAGAAGCCATCAAACACCATTTGCAACTAATCCTTCAAAGAGTTTTGCTCCTAAACTATTGTGTTTTTCTATATTTCTTTTCATTGGTGTATTAATTTTTCTCCAGTTCTTCAAGTAGTCTTCCAGTGATCACAGATAGCTGAAATCCCTTTTTTATTGACACCAGAACACATTGTTCTGCTGGATCTAATCTAACTTGTTCTTTTGCATATGAATTTTTGTATCTGTCTCTTCTCTTCCATCCCAGAGTCTGGGTGGGTGATGGGCCAGTGGCCACCTGGTTACACCTTCCCTGGGGTAATGGCGATGTCCTGTAGAGCCAAGCTGATACTGTACAGATGGGGAAGATCAGTCAAATCCATGGCATCTTAAATTTGTCAGCATCATCCCCCTACTTCAGCTTTTACAGACCACGAGCCAAGAAATTCTGTGATCAGGTTTCCCTTGCAGCCTGTCAGGGAACATATAACACATGGAGTCCTCATATCTGATCAGAAAGGCACATCATCCTGTGCTCCAGCAGCAATGCAAATGCAGGCATAGAATGCAGGGATTGTGCCTGAGTGAGCATGTGCTTAAAGAAATATGTGAGCACCTCTGCCTCAGTTAAATTCCTGTCATCAGGAGGTTTTCTTTACATTGTATACAGCAACTTTTAGCTCATAATTACAGGCAAGGAGTTATTTAAGGCAGCTTGTTACCTAAAATAGTTTCAAAGCCTGCATTTATCCCCTTAAAGGGTGGGATTGTACCACAAGTGTAGCTCTGAGTAATTCCAGTGAAACTCATGCTATAGCAATGCAAAGCCCTTGTAATTGAAGAATAAGCTTTCTGTGACCCTCCCCAGGGCCACCTTCCATGGGAACTGCTGTCAAGCCTGTTCTTTGCCCATAGCCTCCCTACAAAAGAAAGCTGTCTGTGGCAACTTCATGCAACTGTAATTGTGGAAGGGCAGCAAATTCTGGATCTTGTTCACTGCCATTGCCAAAAAGCTTTTTGTTTCTGCCACATCCCTGGTTAATATTATTTTAAGTAGAAAACTGTTCCCTGTGTAATTCCAACCACATATAAGATTTTCCCCATAACAATTCCTTCAAACATCCCTTGCAATACCCACAATAAGTTTCATACCCACTTCTGAATTGCAGCCTTAAATAATACAAAATGCCACTTCCATTTGCTTTAATGCTTGGAAATGGATTTATGGCTAGGGCATGTCTTACATATGCATGTTTTGCCTGAAAATCATGCCATATTTTTCCCTAGGGCTGCCTTTGAGATCAATATGGGAGGGAAGAAAGAAGTAGCAGCAGCTTCTCTGTGCTGCTCTCCTGCTTTTCCTAATTCCTGAGGACTTCTTACCACAATAACGTGGTGAGTTGGCCACTCTGCAAGTCTTTATCTTTCCCCAAATCCACAAAGAAAATCTCTTTATGGGGTGGGATGCTATTCCATAGAGAATAAATTGTGAAGGCTAAAAAAAAGAATAGCTTAGATGGAAGGAAGAAATTCATGGAGGGCAGGATCAGTGTCAGGTTTCTGGGGCTAGGAGGAAATCTCCTGAGGTGGAGGCACTTGCACAGGTCGTGCTGAGCTTCAGGGCTGATTGACATCACTTTTCCTGAGATGCTTCATCTCGGGCTTCCCAAGCAAAGATTTTTACAGCACTCTGCTGCGCTTCTGGCTCAACACCAACTCCTGAAGGCAAATGAGAAAGCTGCCTTTCCTCTTTAGGATTTCACACCTTGCTGCAACATAGGCAAGAAGGACAAATTGGCCATTTCACACCGTGGTGAGCTACAAAGCCTGCTCAGCTGGGCATGCAGGTGTGCTGGAATGGCTTGGCATGCACTTCTGGTTTCAGCCATGCTACATAAATCCTCTACGTGCCTGGTGCTGCTGCAGCAGCAAAAAATGGAGTAGTTAGAGGAATGGCAAGCTTCCCCAAGGTGTCTAGTGAGTGCTGTGCTTTCAGAAAACCCACCAACAAATGAATTCTGCCTTTTTACCATGTGGTCACTTGAAGCTACTTTTGAGTCTCAAGTCTTTCTAATACAGTGTTGTCTTTTCCTCCTAATTAACATTTTATTCTTCTCTTTGGTATGCTCATAGACAGAGAGGAAACTTTGGGTATTTTATTTCTGCAGTTGCAAAGGAGGGCACTGAAAGAAAAAAAAAAACACCCTACTTTCTCTTCTTAACTCATTTATAGCTTAAAATTCAGAAGGGAATAAGGAAAAAATCAATCGAAAAGCCTTCTGCAATGACACAATTCCAGAGGGTTGAACAGGCTGGGATTTAAAAGGTGTTTATCTTCTTAGCCAGCAGAAAAGCACTGGAAAGGAAAACCAAACACTTAGAAACTTTACTTTCATAAAAGGGTAGTCTGACTACCATATGAGCCATGCTGCTAAAATCAGGTTTTTAGATGACATAAGCTAATGTAACACTGCATCTGGTTTTAAGAATGCACAGTTTTTAAAAATAGGGTTTTTTTTTCCTCCTCCACAAAAGGAGATTTATGACCCAAGACAAAACATGTTCCCACGAAAACCAAAAGACAGATCTTGCTAAATCACAGCTCTTTTGGTTTTAAATCACCTGCTTGGCCACAGAAGATAACATCATTGAGCTAAGCAATATTTTGCAAGAGCTGACCTTATAGATGATACATCCAGAAGACAAAGATGTAGTGAGGAAATAAAGCTGGTAGGGTATTTTTATCCCTGTGAGTAAGCTTTCATGGGAGTAGTCCCAGTGAACAATTAAGTATGGTTTACCAGAGTGGGAACATTATTCAAGATCAATCTGTCTACCTTTTGATCCTATAGTGAAGTGGTGGTCTTGCTGGAGTGGCCTATTTGCCCACTTCATTCCAGCAATATAGCTGTCATAGGGTTGGTCATGAGCAAGAACATCTCACGTTATAATTTAAGTAGTTGAAGAAGTCCATGCAGCCAGACAATCACTGAACTGTGTAAGTGGCAATACTAAAATTAAATGGTTAATTAAGTTTACTTTCCCTGGGCTGCTCCTTCTGCATTCTCTCTGTATGCTGTTATAGGACACACAACTCATCTTCCAGGAGCAAAGGGGTCTTCTAGATACAAAGTACTTCCAGCATGAAACTCATTAAAATCCCTGGGAGTCTTTCCATGCTGTTTGGTAGGATTAGCTCATTGCTTTTATAAGCACTATGAAAGTGGTGGTCTTAACCATTTCTTCAGAGGCCCCTCTCCAGGGTCAGTGTTGGCCAAGCCAGGCAGCTGCTGGGGAGCAGCATCTCATCCTGTGTGTCTCACACCTAGGTGGTGATGTACCCTTGGAAAGAATTATAGCACAGGCATATGGCCAGAGCACTTTCTCTCAGGTGATTTTTATACCTCCAGAGAGGTGTGTGCTTGGCAACTCTGACTTATTGCAAAAGGAGTTGGCACCCGATGCTGTGTTAAAACAATTCTAACAACCAGTCTCTCTTAGGTGGGGTTTGTGTTTGCTGTCAGCTCAAGGTAATTCAGATGAAAAACTGTTGTCAGTTTTTACAGACTGAAATCTCCCCATAACCTGGCATGACCTAGGAATAGCTCTGCAATATCAAAGTGGCCCGAGAGCAGAACCAGTGCCATCAGGAAATGTGATTTATCACAAAATCATTATAGGTCTAGAGCAGGAGTAAATCTGCAGCTCTAAGACTTCAGTTTCAGGATCCTGAGCCTGTGATGCCTGTACTAATGCTTGCCAAGAGATGCTCAACATCAGACCTTACCCAAAGCTACCTCTGGAATTGTCCTCGGGGACAGTGGTGACTCTGACCCTGGTGGGGTTACTGGGAGGAGTCACAGCCTTTGATGCTTTTTGTCCTTTTTGGACTTCAGATGTTGGGTAGTGGAACTCCTCATCTGGCCAGAAATACTGTAAGTATTGTCTTCCCCTTTCTTTACCTCCCCTGGGGCACCTTTGTTGTCTCTGACCAGGAAAACATCTCATTGCAAGAGCAGCAATCCCTGTCCTGTTGGTTCTTGTGCTTTCATGTCCTCAACTGCACTTCTGTGGTCTCTCTGACACATTCTTGATGTCTCCTCTGTTCCAGCCATTTTGATAATTTAGATACACCCAATTTTCTCTGTCTCAGTCACATGCTTTTTCTCATTCTCCCTTCCTCACCCCTCTCCAGCCTCACTGGATATCCATTGCCACAAGTGCCCAGAAGTCAGGGCTTTACTGTTCTGACTGTCATTTCTCTCCTCTTGAAGACTGGCTTTTGAAACAACCTATTGCACCAGACTTATGGCAGGCACCATGGGTTCAGGATGACCTAGATCTTTAAGGTCAATATTGACCCATGCAGATCTAGATTTGGATGATTCCCTAGCCCAAGAGGGCTGAAGCTTAAGGCTTTGTTGTGGTTCACTGCAAAGACAGGAGCACCATGCCAAGTTCAACTGAGGCATATGGAGTATGTTGGAAGAGAATTAGAGCATGGATTTGGTAGGTTGGGTTCAGAAATAGCCAGAGTGTTCTGGCTTGAGGTTACTCAGGCTGTGACGTGAGTAGAGCTGAGACTGTCTGCAGAATTCTTGCAGCCCTGAAGTGTCTTTTTCTCTGTGCATATTCTTACAGTTCCCTGAAAAGACCCCCTCATCTCCATCCCCACAGCTGCTACTGATGGTTCCTGCCAATTTATTTTCAGCTATCACTGCAGGTTGCACCTGTTGGCTTCTCTTCTAGAAAGTATGAGCTGTAATTGCTCCAGTTTCTCCTGAGAGTCTGTGTTTCAAAAAGCTGAGCTACAACTTCTGCAGCCACTGCAGCTTTGAGCTCCCTGTGGTTATCATGTATGCAAAATGCACTATCTCCTGCCAGAGGCCTGAAAACTCCTGTGCACCTGCTCTAACGTGACTCTGGTGCATCTTTCATGGTGTCTAATGTAAGATGAGAGCTTTGCTACTCTGTGATATAATTCTACCTGAATTAGGAAGCTTAGTTCTGAGCTTTTTGTTATACAAAATTTAGGTTGATGACACTTCTTGCTTTGAAAAGCTTCTCTGAAGAAGCTGAGATGAAGCCTGTTATTAGGTGTTATTTGAAATGTGTTTAAAAACTACCTCAGCTCCATTTTCTCCAAGACTATTTGGATGAGCACATCTAGCATCAGCCTTTTATGCTGAAATCTGAAATACCCAAGGTCCTGCCTAGAGAAGCAATGACCAGCAGTGGACAGAGCCGTTTCCAGGCTCTTGTGTCTGGAAGTACAAACTGTGCTCAGCCTGTTCTGAGGTGGGATTGTCAAAAGAAGTGCAAGGAGCACCATTATTAAGGAAGCATTAAAATGTAGACTGTGCTTGTAGTGGGGAGTCATCTACACTGTAACTCTATGTGAATCCATTAATGTGGCTCTTTCCTAGCCTGCATCCTTTGTGAAAATTTCATACATTTCAACAGCATTTTCTATTTCCACGTTCTCTGATGATGAGTACGGTGTACCCCTGTGCTTCATTTATACTCTTCTAGTCCTGTGTAGCCATCACATAGTTTTTGAGAACTTACTATATTGCCAAACCCCCTGCCACCTCTTTATTTTTTTTCCCCCAAAACCAAACAAACATCACCAGTGCAATTTTAGCTTGAAGTTAACACCTTAGACTGCAGAATCCTTCAGTAAAACCCTGATGGTTTTAACAATATTGTCCAGCATGATATTTGCCTGACCACCAACCCACAGTTTATGGCACACCCAAATTCCATTGATCTCTAATGAAAGAGTTTATTCCCCTCTACCAGATTTGGTGGATGTGCTCTCAGTGTCCCCTTCTGCAGTAGTTTGTGTGGCCTTTGTCAGCTTTCTCTTCTGCAGAGTTTGTCTGCAGGTACTCAGGAAAATGGTTGCACTTCTTGCCATTCTTTTTCTGTTGCCATGTTGGTTCCCAGCTTTCTATCCCACCTGGAGTGATTTCAGTGTTGGGATTAACATGGTCTTCTCTGTAAGTGATGTTTCCATTATCAGAGCTCCAGCGACCACACTCTGCCAAAATGCCTGCACTGATTTGATCTAATCTGCTCCTACAATTTATGTGCTCTGAGAGATGCTTGTTTCACATTTTGCCTAAATGACCTCACAACAGACCATTGTGAAGCCTCTGAAGTTAGAAGTTGCTCTTCAGCCTGAAGTGGAGGGGAGAAGATTCTCTCCATGTTAAGCAACCTTACTGTGAGCAACAAGCATCCTCCACACACGGGAAGCACAGAGGAGCATGAAGAAAGCTAAAGAATGGGAACCACCACTTGTAATTACTGCTAAGTGTTTAGTAACAAAGTTTTGTGCCTAGAAAAATGAACAGCTTACTTGAACTTCTTAACTTTTTTGGGTTTCTTGCGTCTCAAGAAGAGCATAAATGACATCTAAGCACAGCGTGTGTTTGCTGGGGAGTTTTGTCTATAGCATCTTATGCACTGTAGCCTCAGCCAGCCTGTTGCTGACTTTATTCTCCAAGAAAAACCTCACTGTCTCCTCGGGGGTTTGGATGGGTTTGGCTGAATTCTGCTGTCGTGGTCTCTTCCTGAGCTAGGAAATGGCACCACATTTTAAGAAAGGCAACAATAAACCGTCGGGGTCAGCGAACTATCAGTAGGCTGACGAATGCTGGTTTAGGATTAGCTTGTTGTGTTCAGACAGCCTAAACTCACACGTCCTGTTGAGTCTCAAAACAGGCAATCAGGACTTTCTGCTTAAATTGCTGCTTGTGGCTAAAAAGTCAGGCCAAATTGCCTGAGTCTATTGCAAAACCTGATCTCTTCTCCAGTAGCCAAGTGTTGTAATAATTTTTTGTGTGTTTTAACTTGTATTTAATTTTGTGTCTTACAAAGAAAGTTCTCTATACATATAATTTGAGAAAGATCACTTTTCTCACTAAACTGTCTGTTTGGAGTCAGCAGGAAGGTACCATTCATTGCCCTGCTGAAGTGAATTGAGCTGTTTTCATGGGAAAGCTGTAGGGTGCAGGAGCTCTCTCTTTGCAACACATCTTGGATTGCATGCGCTTGGTTTGAATAATTGGTACTTAAAGGCAAATAATTAATGATTCTTTTTTATAACTGGGTCTGTAATGCCACAGTGCAATGTATTTTGTACTCAGAAGCTCATATTTGCTCATTGCTTCTGTTTGTAATTCATATTCTTTTCTTATTTATACTACAAAAGCTATGTTCTTTTACTGGGAGATGAGTGCAAGTGTGGTTGGTGGTGTTTCTGGAGTGAAGGCAATGCTCTCACCTTATTTTGTTGACTCAAGCTGCAAGCCTTTTCCACTTCGAAGGGTTACTGTTAGTTTGCTTTTCCAGACTTGCTAGGAAAAGTCTTGTGTCCTTGGAAAATAGGAACATTTGAGTTGCAATTGGCATGGACTAAGAAAACTTTTATTAATGCACCATACAGTTTTCCTGCTGTGACCCTCATGCCCTTGGAGTAGGAAAAGGAGATAGTACTCATAGACATTGGCCAGTCGTGTATGAAAGGCTGAGGTGAGAGTTCCTCTAATAGATCCTGTCTAATTCAAACCATCGTGCCTGGTTGTGATGAACCTGGGATTCAGGAGCTCCCACTAGTTTGTTTATTGATAGGGAGAATTGCTGTAAATCTGCTTTTGGTGGGGTTATTTTAAAGAAGAAAGGCACATTTGTTCCAATAAGAAACCCTTCACTTCATGCAGCTGAAGCCACAAGTGAAAAGGAATGGTGGAATTTGATGCATGATGTTATTTACACAAATGTCTTTCACATTTCTGTGGTTTCTTCAACCTGGAAAAGCAAATTTGCCCATGTTTTCATTTCCTAAGAGGAGATAAGAACCCCACTCCCTGGAAAAAGCCCACTGAAATGCTCAGCCTTGATGTGTGCTAGCTTATAAAGCCCAGCTATATGTAAACCACATAAATGGAATGTAATTGCAAGCTTCTGCTCCATCCTATATATACAGTGACTAGACAGTCTGGTCAGCTCTAGCAAAACCAGGGATTTGTCTTGAGTGAACCATAGCTGTCTGGGTGTCTGGTCACCTCTCTCTGCTCCTGCTGTGTCCCTTCCCTGACTCCTCCTTATGCCCCAGCTGCCTCTCTCATCCTTCCCCCATGAGCAGGGGATAGCTGGTGCCTTGAAAGTATATGAGAGCTGAGTATGAGGAGGGAAGGGAAGACAATGTACTCACTGTGCAAAAGTGCAATAATACTTTTACTGTAGCCCTCCTAGGTCTAACAGGAATGCTGCTGTGAGTTGCAAGGATATCTGCAGATAGTGGCGTATCCATGGCTGGGTGGCAGCCCTGGATCTGTAAGGGGAATGTAAAAGAACCCCACCTGCATCTCCTTTCTTCCTCACCACTGACACACACTCCAGCTTTTTCACATTACTCTGAATCTCAGTCCTCCTCACCCCATTAAATATTTAATCGCCAAATAGATGATACAGCCCTCATTTTCTGCCTTGGATGGATTAATTTGCCTCTTGTTGCCTCAGTGTCTATACTCATCTCATGTAAGGCTTAACATTCTTGTCCCCATGCAGTGGCCTTTGCGTATGTCTTTCTGCATTGCTTAGCCTTGTCATGAGATTATTTGGCTCCTGGTTATCAAGAGCTAAGCTCTTTCTTTGTTTCTTTGTGTTTTTTTTTTTTTTTTCACCAAGTACAGACTTAGCTTGCTTGCAGCTTGCTGAAATAGTGGTTTTAGAACCTCTGGAGGGTTGTGGTCATGGTGGAACTCCTTCTTGGCAGCAGGGAGGCCACCAGCCTTGCACACCAGGCCATGGCAATGCCAGATGGGCCAGAGGCTGGAGCTGCCACTGACCTGCTCCTCTGTGAAACCACATCCTCAGGGCTCTGTTTATTTAAACTGTGCAGACAGCACCTTGAGCTAAAATCTCTGGGACCTCAGGTATGCTCAGTGTTTCATTCTGTCTGCATGGACAGCTGCAGCTGGATTTGGGCACCCCAAAATTGTTGCATCCGGGGAGGATGAGCAGGCTTAAAAACCATCCCCACTCCCTGTGATGGGATTTCTGGGGGTGGTTGTGCCCCTATCCTGAGAGCTGGGCTTACCTCTCTCAGCCTGCAAAACCCCTGCAAGCTCCTGTCTTTGGTGGTACCTGAAAGGCCAGGAGCTCCTGCCTGCTCACAACTTGGCAGCCTTGGACTGAGTTCATGCAGGCCACAGCAAAAAAGCCTGGCTTTTAGCTACTGATGGCTTGAACTGGAGTTGAACTGGAACAGATCTATAAATAAAAGGCACTCCAGTCCATTACCAGTCCTCTACAATCCAAGCCTTCCAGCCTAACTGTATTTACAAGATATCTATTTAAATAAACTGTATATGTCATGGACATGCACACTTAAACTTTCATGTCATGCATTTAGGATCATGTGAGCCTTTAAAAGCTTTCATAGGCTTCAATCACCCAAGCTGATTATGCACAAATCTGATTTGGGTCCTGGCTCCCATTCCTGTTAGCATTCTATCATATTTCAGCCACCCGTCTGAACTCTTTCAGGTTATGGAGATCAGAATAAAGGGGCTTTTCCAGGGCATTCAAGGAAACCTGTCTTGCAGAAGCTATTAGCTATCTCAATCTGAAATCTGATTTCACAATAATAAGTATTCTTTCCAGCTGAACTTCTTTTGCAGAAGTTGTGCTTTCACTTCAGCTAGATATCAACCTATATCCTAGACATTTTATTCCTTTCCTGCTCTCTTTTATGTGTGTTTTTCAACACTGAAAATAGCATCTGCTTCTGTATGGGAAGGAATTACTATGTTTTATAACACAAGAATATGCAGGTCTAGCTGTATTTCAGTAAAGAGACAAACAGCAGTTAATTTACACTTGGCAAGCACAGAGATAAAGCAGGACTACAAAAATCAGGTACTAATTTTAGGTTGTCAAGTAATGAACATTTAATGGCAGAGGTTTTTTTTTTTTTCATGGGAGAAATATTGCATATATTTCTGATATACCCTGTATACAGAGCTTTCAAAGTCCAGCAAAAAGTGTGGCTAAGCATCCCTCTCTACCTCAAATAAAAGGTCACCAAAAGACTTCATGCTCTTACGTTTCAGTTTAACTTTTGTTTAAAGGTACCATAACTCCTGTCTGACTCACTACCCTTAGGATTATTCTGCATGGGATTCTCTCATCCTTTATGTTGTAGGACTGACTGCAGCCTCTCTTGCTCTCCTGCTTAGGGGGAAAGGATGCAGACAGGAACTGGTGCTGAGGTCCTAGACCTGGGGAGGGGAGAGCTGCAGCTGCAGTTCCCCCACATGACCGCACTATACAAGGTATAAAAGACCATACATAAAGGAGGTGTAAAGGATAGAAACTACTTTCTTTTTTTTTTCATCTCTAAACCTAGGGAGATTTAAAAGTCGTTGGGAAAATATCCAAAAAAAGAAATGAAGTGTTTAATAGGGCTATTTTTATCCTGGACGCTCTGAATTCCTCACGTCTTCCCCTCCTCCACTCTCTCCTCCTGATTTGCACTCTGGGATTAATAAACCGATTCAAGTGCAGATTCTGAACCTGAAAGGTTACGTCTCTTTTCTGCTGAAGTATACTCCCTTCTTGGGCAAGCTGATGCCTGACCTTAATTTCCAGCTTTGCATCAGCCAGGGAGTTTGAGGGAGTGATGCTGGGTGTAATGCCTGTCACAAACCAGGATGGTCTTTCTCAAGGTGGGTGCATCATCCTCCTGCACAAATGGCCAGTGGAGGTTGTGTTGTCTGAGTGTAGTGAGATGACCACAGCAATCACTCCTTGTACTGCTAATCTGTGAGCTTCATCCCAGAGATAAGTGGTTGTGTCCATAGACTTCACTAGACTCAAAGAGAGACCTCGTGAATCTCTGTCCACAACATCTTGAATTATTCCTCAGCAAAGTCAAGGCCTGTCAGAACCTATGTGTTGGTGTTGCCTCTTCTGACTTTATCTCCTGACATCAGACTGTGGTGGTTCAACAGCCCAGCAGTGTTCTTTCTACAGGCAGATTTAACTCAGACTAAACTGCTGAATAGGAAACACTGCAGGAGGTGGGACAGTCCCCATGTGAGACTCAGACTGGGCCTCTCTAGTTGCCTTTGCTTTCTCTTGCAGAGCTAGCATGTCTTTCCCTGTGGGTCTGCTAAGAGCCTTGCCATGGCTAATGGGGAAAGATCTTTCCTTCCTTCATTGCTTCCCATCTGGGATGATTTTTTATTGCTTTCCTGCTTCACTGATTCTCACATTTCAGATTTCAGCAGTCTGCATGTTTTCTCCCTTGTGCTGATACAGTTAAATTCCCTCTCTTCCTCAGAGCATTCATTACAAATATGAACATTTTAAGTATGATTTATGATAACCTTAGAAAATCAGTGAAGGTTTTTTTTTTGTGGTTATATGCATCGACACATTTTAGGGAAAGAACAAATCTGAAGTTTGACGCTGAAAGTTGCCCCATCTGCTTTGCACACAGATGAATCCAGCCTGAGGCTCTGCCATGGAAAAGACTGGTACAGGAAAGGCCTTTTTCCATTTACAAGTGATGTGTGCTCAGCCTCCAGTTTGGTGGGATGACAAGGAGGTTTCTCCTGTCTTTTAGTTCTTTGGAGACAGCCCAGCCCAGGCTGGGTTGCTGTTTGTTAATGCATTGTTCAAACTGTTCAGCAAGTTTCCACCAACAAAAGCATCTCAGTGACAGAAAGATGATGTGGAGGTCACAGTGATGGCTGGAAGGGCTCCTCTTACCAGGTTTCTAAGGTCTGCTTATGGTGAGGAAATAAAACAAGTTTTTCTGTAGATCTGGATGAAGATAACTGGGGCATCAAGACATGCAAATCACTGTGGTATAATAAACACAGGAGAAGCTTGAGGGAGTTTGTTTTCAAAGAAGAACTCCTCTATAACATATCCCTCAGAGAAATTACGAACCCAACACCAAAGAGACAAAGAAAGATTGTCACAGTCCAGTAAGGGAACATTTCTCTTGTATAAATGAATCTAAATGGTTTCTGAGGATTTTCCTTTCCTGAGGTCCCTCTTGCCCAAGTGCTGAGTTTATGGCTGTGCTCCTTTGCAGGCTCTGCCAGCAAACTCGTCAGCAACCCAGACCCTCAGGATGAATGATGGGCTTACAGCTGTTTATGTTAGCTCACGTGTGAGAGCTCTGTATATCTGGAGGTGGAGGCCCCAGCTCCTGCCTGCTCCTAGAGCAGCGTGGGAGCAGCATATGAATGTGTTATGCTACACACTGCTCAGAGCAATCCTGCAGGAGCGGCTGCAGTTTTCCTCTGCCAAGAGTCCCAAAGCTCGTTGTTTATCAGCACAATGAAGCAATTATGGTAATATTGGTTCTTGTAGCTGGGAAGGCAATAGGGCTCTGCTGTATTTGGGGAAGTTATTATAATGAGCTGGTACAAACAAGGCAATGATGATCCATCAAAGCCGTGCTCGTGGACATGCCTTATGGGATCTGTCTGTCTTGGGTTCAACTGTAAGCGTAAAGAAGGAAAAAAAGCCCTTTATGGGCTGCAGGGAGACTCTTGTTATGTTCTGTGTAGGGCTCTTCTTTGTGTTAGGGTTAGAAAAGAACACAGGACGATCTCTATGCAGGCTTTAGAGCTCTGAAGCTGTGTTTTATTAGAGCACAATATGAGAACATCTCAGATCTGCTGGATGGGATGGACAGAAGTAAGATCACCTGCAAATAAATCTCTCCTCTACTTGGTGTGCCAATTTTTTCCTTCTTCAATCTTGCTCTCAGCCTAGCAGTTTTTGGTGGTTCCTGATTTCCTCCAGCCTCAAGCAGTCAACTCTTTCTGTGCTCCTAAGGGAAAACAGATTTTTCTGATGTCTCTGTGGCTTGGGTTGGTGTTTGGTGCTGGGAGCCTGCCAGTCTGCCCAGCTCCTCCTCCATCTCATCTCCTCAACCCCTTGTGTCTCCTTTCCCCTGACCAAAAGTGCTCAGCTGCCATCTCCTCTCTCGTCCAGGGCAGCAGTTGAGAGAACTGGCATTGGCCCCTTTCCTGCTGCCAGCCACAGGTTCTTAAACAAAACAGAGCAAGGGCTGCAAACCAATAATAAAGCAGAGACCCTCCCCAGAGGGATCTGATAACGCGGCTTTCAATCTGTGTGTTTGCCTGCATGTTAGCTGTTAATATTCTGGCCATGTTACTGTTTGGGAGTCAGTCTTTTTATTTCTGAGAGAGAAAAAAGGAAGCAAATTCAGCAACAACCCTGCTCACAACATGATGTAAGGAGCCAGTTCCACCCCCCCCCCCAACTAAGCTTTCTGTCTTTTAAGGACTTTTCAAAAGAAATGCTTACAAATGCTTACCTTTTGTCAGAATGTTTACACGAGGAAAAACAGCTATTTTGGAGTTTGCAGCTTGCTTTTGTTATAAGTTGGACAGTACTTGACATAAATTTCACGGTCTTGCTGTAGCATTACAGCTTTTAGAGGACCTAGGTAGATGTCAAATATATTTATAGCTGAGCATACTTAGTAAATTCGAAGTTTTAGCCCTTTTCAACCAGGCAAGGAGCCAATACAGCAATTCTTTCAGCTCATTCTTCAGCAGATATATGAATATATAAGCTATTCAACATCAGCTGTACTTGTATTTCATATTCTGCTTAAAGCTAATTTGGGAGAGATTAAGACTTAAGCATTCTGATTAAAGCTTAATGAAATGTGAGAAATCAGAGAGTTAGGAGAAATGGGAATGAGTCTCTTTTCTGTGAATGCAGATGATCTAGACTATAACTTATAAAATACTTCCATCACGCTTAACTGATGGATTTTCCAGCATTTATATTTTGAGATATTTTTCTAGTCTTGCACAGGGATCACCTGGACAGTTACGTATTTGGGAGAGAAATAAAGGTGTTTTCGTTTGAGGTTTAAAGCATCGTCCGTAAGTAATGCAGATACTTTTTGCCAAACTTGTTCCAAATTGCCTCAGGAGTTGCAACTTAAAATATTCTTAAGAAACTAAATTAAATTTGAAAGGTACAAGTAGAGGTATAAAATATACATGAAGATCAATCATGTTGCGAGACAAAGTTTTAACAACAGTTGCACAGTGTGTCACCATTCCAGCCCAGCATTGTCCCAGAGAAAATTTCCTCTTGAATTATCATTTGACTTCAGTTTTAAACTGGAAAACCCAAACAAAATGATTTATTGTTTGTGTAATGTTTAAAAACTTACCTATCTAAATGCCACAAAACCCAAATAATCCTTTCCCTTCATTTTTATGATGTGATGAAATAAAAACTTACCAGAAGAAATGCAAATGACAGACTCTACAAAGATGTCAGGTAACTTCTTTGCTGCATTACTTATCCTCCTTTAAAATGTGCTTCAGAGATGGAATTGATTCAAATTGTGTGACAAGTCTTTGTCTGAAACAGCAGCTGCACCAGAGAGCCCAGAGGGGTGGGTGTCTTTATTTTCTCCCCCTGGTAATGGTTGTAGGGAGAATCCTGCATCATGCCTCAACTGTCACAGCCTGAAAGGTCCTCCAGAACCACCCCCCTGCCACTCTGTGAGTCCAGAGCTAGGGCATCTCTAGGCTGATGTAGCGTTTTCATAGAATCCCAGAATGGTGGGGGTTGGAAGGGCCTGTCAGAGCTCATCCAGCTCAACCCCCTGCTAAAAGCAGGTTCCCCTCAATCAAGGGGCACGGGAGTGTGCCCAGGTGGGTTTGGAAACCTCTTGAGAAGTAGCCTGCACACCCTCCCTGGGCAGCCTGGGCCAGGGCTCCCTCACTTTGGCACCAAACAAGTTTCTCCTTGTGTGCCAGTGGAACTATTTATATTCCAGGTTGTACCCTTTTACCCCTTGTCCTATCACTAAGGAGTGCAGAAAAAACGACTGGTACCATCCTCTCATCACCTGATTGATATTGATCAGCAGCGATAAGGTCCCCTCTCAGTCTTCTCCAGGCTAAACAACCCCAGATTTCTCAGCCTTTCCTTGTAAGAGAGAGATGTTCCAGTCCCCTTTGATCTCATGCTTGTTGTGATGTGAAGCTCAGTGATGTAACAAGACATCCTGCAGAGCCTTTGGAGCTAAGAGGACAGCAATGTGCCATGGGCGCTGCTCGTTCTGTTTTCCGTGTAAATGTGACTGTTGAGCTTTGAAAGGCAGTCTGTGCTGGATGAGGCAAGGAAAAGACTCCTTGTGAGGTGCTTTCTTCTGTGTTTAAAGCAACATCTGATTGCCCAGGATCACGTCAGCTCAATAATCAGGATTTCTTCTCTAGTTTGGGATCACAGTCAGCATCACTCTCCAGCTGCTTTGCACTGTGTTGGCAATGCAAAGCGGCCATAAACTTGGCTTAATGCAGAGTTGTTAGGTTTGTATGCTGCTTTGCATCACCAGCCAGAGCACACCAACACATCTGGTGCAGTGGAGCACTGGGAGAGCTCTCGTTACCGCTGCCTTTCTGTTTCCAGATGAAGTGCCACTAAAACCACAGAAAGCTTTTCATTAGCCTGAGTAAAATTCGATGCTATTCAGGGTGCCTGCTTCAAGATTCAGCAAGAGTGCCTGAGCATCCTTAGAAAGGCCATGCTTATGGGCCACTAGAGGAGTAAAGGAATGATCAGGATGATTTTATACCTTCTGAGCTTCCTGCAACACCACACAGGGTGTGAGGCAGCAGCCTGAGGGGGTAGAAGCCCTGAGGTAAGACTCACACAGTGAACACATGCTTAAGATTTAGTCATGAGTACTGCACTCCAAGTGTGACTCCAGTGTGCATCCTTACAGCGACTCACATTGCTCATGGGGCACGTGAGTTGTGTGTTGGATGTTAATTCTGGAGGCAACAAGAGAGTTTAGGTGGTCAGCATCCACTTAACAAAATCAATCGCTATGCTACTTGATGTGTTTTTTTTCCCAGATGAAATCATCAGTTTGAATCCATTTCTTTCCTCCCCAAGACAAATAAATAAATAAAAGCATGGAGCATTTCTCAAGAAGATGCAGGTGGAAATTTGTTAAGTTTAATTTCAGAAGATTTATAGCATGGACAAACACTTTTCCAGTGGAAAATGGATCAGTTCCTTTCAGGTCTCTACTGAGGGCTTGGAAGAGGTTTTTAATACACAGATGAGATAAAGGAGAAAACTGTGTGTGTGCTTTTGATGCTGGAGCAATATTTCCTCTGAGTTACACAAACACACACACACATATGTGGGACTAGGGCTCTAATGCACTGGGCTGTTGAGCCTTTGCAACAGCACGTGTTTGCATAGATCTCAAGAAAACAGTTGCATAATTGTATTCATTGAATTTTCTTGTAAGGAGTGGTTTTCCTGCCTGAGAAAAAGTTTTTCACTACAAAAGGTCTAAGTAAATACAGTCATGTTTTCAGAATTTATTACTTCTCAGGGAAAACGTTTTATGAGGACTTTGATTCCATTACAAATGCTGAATAGGGATTCTGGAAGAGTTGTGTTTGTTTTCTGAAGCGTGCTTAATCTCAGCTTAACCATTGGCCACGACTTCTTCATTACCATTCTCAGTGATGGGCTGGCAGACATTAACATTCATCTCCACATCCCAAAGAAGATTTTCAGGAAAAAAAATGAGTATTGTGTTAAATATCCCATTTTTCTACAAGAAGAAAAAGTTATGGCCAATTAAGGATGCAAGCTCCTGATTCCCAGTCATGTCAGAGAGCTGAGAAAATGGGAAAATGCTTTGTGTTTGACATATTCCCTCAAGTAAATTGCCATTGCTCAGTTTTGTTTCTTTCTATGAATAACCTGAAAGGGACTTAATTTTTTTCATCCAGTTGGTAGTCAGCTAACTACTTCCACAGAAGAACAGGTAATGAATAGGAAAAGGGGAAGGTTTTGGAGGGTTTTTCCTTTGTGGGAAAGTTCAAGTGGTACCGATAAACTTGAGAGTGTGGAGACCTGCTCAGTGCTGCAGCTTGGGGTGAGCACAGCTCTCAGCTCTCCTGTCTCCAGGAGGTGCAGAGACCAAATTCTAATCAGGGCCAAGCCAGCATAAATGTATGCAAATCATGCAGGAACTTAGCATGAGATTGTAGGGACTTTCTCTTTTCAGGTGTAAGGTGTGCCCTGATATCTATGCCCCATGTGTGAAGGGTAAAGGTTAAAGAGAAGGAGGATGGGAAGAGGTTGGAGGATCAATGTCAGCCCCAGTGTGTGTGGTTTTATGTTAGCTATGTGGGAGCTCCTGGAAAATTGTTGACCAAGCTCCATCCTGTGTGTCAAGGACTTCTTTCCTTGGAAATTAAATGTGAACAGGGCTTTTCCTATGTAAAACTGAAGGTCCATAGGTGTGAATCAGCATCACCTCCATGAATTTTAATACCATTTCTGACCTACCACTACAACATGAGCCTCAAAACTTGGACACAGAAGTAGACCTTGGTTTGTCTACTGAGGGAGCTGAGAATGGAAGTTATAAGGCATACAAAAACAGGGGGCTTTGAATTCACCAAATCCCTGTGGGACCTTAGGCAGAGAATTTCAGGGGCTATTGCAAAGCCTGAACTCACCCACAAAAATACTCAGAGCTCTGCAGCATGGTTTTAGCTGGGAGTTAGGCCACCCTGATGTACTTAACAGCAGATGTGCTCTTCCTTGTCATTGTCAGCTTGGAAATCATTCATTTTTGACATAAATGGGACTTTCTGCCTCCTAGTTTGTGTAATCTTTGCTAAAAACAATTATAGAGTGTTTAAGTACAGATAAAAGGTAACTTCTTGGTAGACTCAGAGTGACTATGGTCGACGTGACTGGGATTGGGAACTAGGAACAGGAGAGAAATGCTTTGTTTCAGCTTCTGCCATTGATTCGATCTCTCAGCAAGCTCTCAGAAGCTCCTTTTCTTGTCTTGTAAGATACAGGTCTGCTATTTTGCAGGGTGCTTTGAATTATATGAGGGAGAAGAGTGATTTCTGCTTGAAGCTGCATGAAGAAGCAGTCACACAAATCAGTAAAGAGATGTACCTCCTGTGTTAAGTCATCTGTATGCACATAAAACTAGACCAAAGCCAATGGTGAGGGTGGAGGAGGTGGATTTGCTTCAGAATTACGTTCTTCACACACAGACTTCACAAAGTGTTTCATTCTCTTTTTCTTCTTATTTTTTTTATATAACCTGGGGAATGGAATTCTGACCTCAACAAAATAAGCCAGGAAAATAATCAGCCTTTAGAAGAGGGTTTCAGTCTGTGAGGCCACCCTGTAGCAGAGAGCTGAGGGTGGGGATGGGGCGGGGGGGTGTTCAGCTGAGGGAATCTGGTCTTAGGCAGAAGAATTAAAAGCATAATGATAAACATCAGAAAGAAGCATTTCTAAGAGTATGTAAAAGTGCATAACAGCCATATGTAAAAATGCCAGGCTCCCTACAAAAACCCCACAAAAGTCCTGATCCTAATTTGTCTCTTGATGATGCTGGTTGTAAGTCTTATAGATGGGGCTGCCCTCCACCACGGGGACATTTATCTGCTAGGAAAGGGTGGACATGACAAAACCACTTTAATTGGGCCATCAATTACAAATAGAGTGGTCATCTTTTTTCTGACTTCAAAAGTGGAAAGGAATGGACAATCTGGTAAATGAGAAAGGCAATGCTCTGTTGCATGTGTTTCTTATAGCCTGGAAATGTTCTCTCACCAGTGCTGGGCAAGACCACTGACATGCCACACCAGATTGACCTGCAGGCTGTCTAGAGGATGAGAAAATGCTAGTACTCCCCTTTGTCAGGCGAAGGCAGGACCACTCCCACCCACGGAATCCTGTGCCACACCAGGAACCCACCTGCAATACCTCAAAGCAAATCAAAGGCACAGCATTGGCATGGCTGAGCTCAAGATGCTGAACAACTGCAGCAATAACCAGCTCAAAAAGCCATCATGTGTCTCCAGCAACCCCAGAGAGCCCACAGTGATTGAGCAGCATTCTTGGCTTTAAAAACACCTCCTTCACAGGGAATGGATTGCATTAATCCTCCCTTGCCACAAGAACAGCATCTGAAAACAAACATCCAGAACTAAGGCTGCTATAAACGGCAGCATAACCAAGAAGAGGGGTTCAGCTTGTAATTACATTTTTTCTTTGCTAACCACTTCTGAATGGGGAATCCCAACTCTTGCTCTGAGCTCTCTAGACCTTTTCCCTCTTTCCTGTGCTCTATTTCAGCAGGTCCCATTCCCTGACCTACTGCACACATGCCTATGGGCATGCTGTGCTTGCCTACCTGCTTCTGCAGCTCTCTCCGTTGGCCCTTGTCTAGTTCGTACTCAGCTTTCCCCCATTTTTCTGCAGGAAAGAGGCAGGAAGAGAAAAGCAAGAGGTCTGGAATGACTCACAAAGAAGACAAAAGGATGATGCATGGTTTTCATACTCACTTTGCATGGCAGTCACATCCTCTGGCTGCCCCAAAGCAGAACTGCCACCCAGAAAGTGGTAGGAGTCTGCAAGCCAGATGAACCAAAGGCATGTTGTCTCACCAAATAACGATCTTGATTTATGTGATGTTTTTACATATCTGAAAAAAAGAAATATTCTGAGCAGGACCTGAAATCTGTTATTTTTAAAGACAGCATGCAGCAACTCTTCAGAACTTAAATTTTGTCTAAACCATATAGTGTGACTTAGATTTAAGACTACAACCCATAAATTAGAGGCATTAAATTAAGGCAGAACAGAAAGTCTTCCAGCTTTATTTAACTGAAGTGGATTTATTTGAAGAGGAAGGCTTTCCATCCTAGCTGAAAAATAAGATTACATAAAAATCCACCACCTGAATGTGGAAAGTATCACAAAATTAGCCTTCCACCTTTAAATCAGTAAAGGCTTCCTTTTAGGTAGAAGAAGAATCTCTTCAATCACTGACTCCTGACCCAAGCAGACACTGGAAGCCATAGAAATCTCCTTGCTTAAGGCAGTCCCAACAACATAAATCACTGCGAGCTCCTCACCTGACTCTTGAAGTTATGTTATCAAGAACTGAAGTACTGATGGCAAAGCTGCATCAGTAATGGGGACTCTGCCCTTTTCACAAATGAATTACAAGAGTGAAGTTTGTAGAGTCTTAAACCAAAATTCCAAAAGCTTTGGGGATTTGGCCTGCATAGATACTGCACAGCTTTCATCTCTGAGTATCAGTTCCCTACTCTGTGTATCAGCCACTAGTTCCAGGAACAGGACACTGACAGAAACAAATGCCACCAGAAAATCTGTAGTTCTGCAACACAAAACTTGAAAAAAAAATCAATGCCTCTGATAGAGTGGGAGAAACAAAGGAATCTATCTGAATTTGAGCAGAACTCCACAGCTCAGCCAAAGGTTTTCATCCTTTCTGGGCTGCTTCTTGTGGGTACAGGCAAATTGAGCTCTGCAGGTTCATCTCTCCCATGATACACTGTGTTGAGGGTATGTGACAGCTCACCATGCTCTGCTTTATGCTCCCTATCCCCAACAACAATAAAACTTCTCAGGCTGTCTCAAACCCCTAAAAGGTGAGAAAATGTTGCATTTTAAGTGCCAGAGTATACAAAGCTTCATCTGATTTGGCTCACCTCTGGATGTAGGTCGGATGTTTACTACCTACACAAAACCAGACTTGAGGATGCTCTGCTTGTCTTTATGTCTGGCTTGGCCACCCAAAAATATTTCTGATGGAAAAGACAGGTTCATTGTTTGCTAATTTTAAGTCAAATTACCTACAAATGTACTTGTTTGGAAGCAAAGCACAGCT
Organism: Urocolius indicus; assembly: GCA_013401255.1. NCBI lineage: Eukaryota > Metazoa > Chordata > Aves > Coliiformes > Coliidae > Urocolius > Urocolius indicus. The sequence continues at coordinate 211,803 of WBNH01004309.1, forward strand.
GCTTTCAAAACCAACAGCAATATGTTAATATTTTAGCAAAAATGCTTGCTGGTTTTTGTTCTGAAAGAATTTCCTTTAAAAAAACAAAGGGGCTGCATTGTTATTGGAAGTAAACAAGACAAATGTTTACATATGGTTCAAGTCCATATGCAGTTCTGGTTTGGACAGAACACTTTAATCCCACCCATCAAACAACTGCAAAATCCATTAGTCTTCCAGCCTCCTCTTTTAATGGCAGGAGAATCAAGTCAGCAGGATCCAGCCTGATAGCTAGAAAACAATACACCAAGTAAAATTAGATCCTCATATACATACACATAACAGTGCTTGACTCCATCAGCATCTTGGAATGTACATATAAATGAGATTATGAGACTATTCAGTGATGTATGAGGATAGGCTTTTACACACTGCGTGAGAAGTAGAGAAATGTTTCAAATGCAGCTCACATATTTAATTTAACTCACATGAACAACATATTTGGGCAGGCAAGGTTAATAACTCCTTTGCTGCCAGCCCTCTCCAGTGTAAACCAGGCAGCTACAGCTCTCTTCTCAGTGAGAAAATCTTCCACCTCCATCCTCTTTTGGCTGAATGGTGCAATGGGAGGCTCTGTTACCTCTTAGATGTTTCCAATATTCCACTGCAGGCTGAGGCATTCATTTTAATGACTGAGGTAAACGTAGTAAAAGGAAAAAGAGAAATGTTGCCAATGTTTGTTTAGCCTCACTGACTGATATCCTGCAACTATTGTACAGGGATTTGCGTTGTATGCCAAAACTTGAGAATAACGTTTCAAGATCAGCTCAGACAGTGGGTGGATCCTGACCCAAGACATGTTCTTTTCTTACTTGAACTAGAATTTACTTACTGGTGTGTCCACTTGCACTGCTTGTAAATTTTGTGCACTAAGATTAAAAAATAGGTGTTTTGAGGACCTAGAAGCAAGCCCAGACAATCAGTTTAGTAACAGTGACGTTTCTGAGGCAACTTTGGAGTAGATCACATCAGAGCAGTAATTAACTCCCTGCTGTTTATCATAAAGTCAGCTACTTGATGTGACAGACATAGGAGAGTTGTGACTGACAGCCTTCCATTATCACAAGCTGAAAAAGCATTTGTAAAGTTGTGAAACATGAGATACTGAGCATGTTGGATTTGTCAAGCAGGTGTCATCAGATACCACTGGTGTCTGTTCAGATAGCTGGGATTGTGTGATTTACAAATGAGGACGATTTTTGCCACTCAGAAGCACTGGCAGCTCATCTTCAGCCTAGAAGATGAGCTGACACAGAGTGGTTGTTGGATCCGTGCCTGAATGCACTACAGCAGTCCTGCTGGTCTGGTGAGCTCTGGTCAGCATCTGTTCCCAAATGAAGGATGGAGTAACACAGGTGAGGAGCTATGCTTTCTCCTGGAAAGGATCTGGTCCCACCAAACCAAACTCACTTTAAAAACATGATTCATGCTGTGAATGTGTCAGTGACATTTTAATTAACTTGGGGATGTCCAGAGAGCAGAAAACACGCTGCAAAATTCCCATCCTCCTGTCACATCTGTGATGAGTTAATGCCACGTGGTATATGCATCATACATTCACTCACAGTTTATTTCTACTGAGGTCAACCCACAACACAGCAGCTTGTTTTGGAAGCCCGTTTGAATCATCTCCAATATTTGCTGAGGAGCTGCCGTAACCCATCGTATGTGGGCGAGATTTGCAGCTGCACAGCAATGTAAGGGGAGTGCCTACAGCATAAGGGGCCCTAATGGGATTAGGAAGCCCCAGCTCTCAGTTATCCTACACTGGTTACTGTCTCTTCTAGAGTCAAGAAAAAACCTCACATGACTATCTTTTTGGGTGCAAAATAGATATTGCACTGTGCACCTTCTCTGTACTTCATGTCTGTGGAGAAGGGTGAAGGGAAAGTGGGAACCCTCCCTGATAAACGATTCTGGTATGACTGTGATTGCTTTAAAAGCTGTGCACAATTAGTCTTTCCTTTGCAGGTTGCTCCTGTGAGAATAATTAGTGCAATATTTTATTGCCAGTCTTGTGTCAGGGACGAAGTTTGGAAGAAACAGTCACTAATCACCTTAAATTCACAGGTTCCTAAAAACTTGAAGTAAATCTATTTAAAATACAGGATACCACTTTTCCCACTCTCTTTGGAGTTTTGTTTTTTCCGAGATGGAAAGTACATTTGCAAACTGATGATGGAGATGAGAAACCTTGGAAATGGTTTGTCATTGATATCACATGGAAACTGAAAAAACCCTCCAGTATATCTATGCCAAAGCAGTTACATGGGAGGAGTACAACAGCTGAATGAAGTGACATTTTTCACAACTCCAGGACTGATAAATAAGGAAAGTACAGTGCAGCACAATGCAGTATCTCCCCAGTAGCATCTGAGAATAGCAGGCTAAAAATAAATGGTATGCAGAAGGATGCTAAATACAGGAGAGGAGGCTGTCACTGGGCCTTTGGAGCTGTTGGTTGCAACAGTGAAAATCACAACACAGGGAATATTTTAGAACTGTGCTGTTTCAAACCAAGTACTGAAATTACCAAGTATTTTTAGAAGGTATTTTGCACCACAAGTATCCCATTAGAAGTCAGGGATTTGCAATATGCCTGGAATGGTGGTGAAAGGAACAAGATATCAGCCTATTCTTAGAGGGGCAAGTTAACAGGTTTGCATCCAAGGGTTCCCCTTCATTTTTTAAGGAATGTAAAGGGTGGACGTGACTATCCTGGGGAGCTGGAGAGCTGTGAGTGTGTTATGCTGCTTTAGACAGAGGGTACAAGGTAAAGCCTCTATCACAACTCACAGCTCTGTGCATCCCATTTTCAAAATGGGTTGTAGCCATTTTCAGGACCTAAAAATGTTAATAGAGAATGCTTTTGGTCACCTCTCTGGAGCCATATGCTCTGTTTACCATGAAGTTCTCTGCAAGGGGCTCACAATCACAGAATTACAGAATCAAATCTTAAGGGTTGGAAGGGACCTCAAAAATATCATCTAGTTCAACCCCCCCTGCCAGAGCAGGACCACTTAGAGTATAAAAAGCTGTAGATAAGCTCTTCAAAGCTTTTCTGTGTGTGTCAGAATTGACATCTTAGACTCAAGATTTTCTGGTTGTTACCAAAGCTGCAAGAATTTTTAACCAGGTTACCATGGCTTACACTCACAGCTCCAAATGATGAATAGAAATGATTAAGCTGGAAAGTTTCAGCTGAAAGCCCCAATTCCTCCAGTGCCCAAAAAGGTTATGGGGAAAGCATCAGGGTGCTTTAAGCATTGAGGAAGCCGCAGGGGAATATTGGAAAATATTTGTTTTCCACCACCAGTAATTACTATCCTCAGAGTCACCATTAAAGAAAGCGATTTCAGACCAGAGGGTTTTGAATAGAAGGTAGAACCTAACACCAGATGATGTTATTTAATTGCAGAGCTGTAATGATACACAGTATTTCAACAGCCTTAAAATATAAGTCTTAGTTCAGTAACCTTTAAGTTTTGTTATTCTTTGCCTTATCATTGAGTTGTAACATCATCTAGGTGGCTATCTCTAGGAGGTTTAAGTTTCCAATCTATTAGAGTAATTTCAGCAATCTATCATTTCTGGGCCATTGAAGAAAGGTTAAAATGAAAATTATACTGGAGGGAATAAGTTCTGTTCCATGTACAGGTTGAAAACATCTCAGCAGCAGAAAGCAGAAAGGTTTCAGGGGAAGAAGCACTTATCAAGGGAAATGAAATGACTGATAACTATTGATTAAAGCTGCCTGAGTGAGGTAAGGTGAACGAATTTCTTCCCCCACTAATGTAACAGAGAATTTGCAATGCATGGTTTAGACAGCTTCTACCTCCCAGCTGCTGTTGTAAGACTGAGCTAGACTTTTAGCACTAGATTAGAGGAATGGAAAATGTCATTTTCAGGAGCACACAAGAAAACCAGCACCCATCTTTGCACAGCCATCCACACAGGTTAAAAAGAGCTACGTGGCATGGGCAAAACAGTGAATACAGAACACAATTACTTGGGAACAGCAATGAATCATAGAGTCATAGAATGGCAGGGACCTTTAGAGATCAGCCAGTCCAACCCCTCTGCAGAAGCAGGTTCACCTAGATCAGGTCGCATAGGAACATGTCCAGGCGGGTCTTGAAGACCTCCAAGGAAAGAGACTCCACAGATTCTTTGACATTAAGACCTCATGGATCCCAACTGGACAAATCACCTTCACAAATCCACGTAGCTATGATGGGCAGAAGTAGTAATGCTGGATGTCAGCCAAGCTGAATGTCCCTTATCTTGACTTATGGACTGATTGATCAGTACACGCTGCACTATTGCAGCACTGAGGTTTTGGTCATTCTCGAGGCTTCAGTGCCTCCTCCTGCCCCACACCCCATGCCCATCCTTGCTGGATTTTGGAGTCCATCTGGGCTTCAGCCTTGTTCCTGTGAATAAGACCAATCCCAGGGAACAAACCCCCTTTGTACCTGTTGGTGCAGAAAAAGCAGCAGAGACAAAACCTTGAAAAAATACACTCAGCCCTTAATGTTGGGTCTGTTTATTTTTTTAGTACAATAGCACCAGTTAATTTTTCGAATTTTTATGGCACTATTGGGAAATTTAACAGTCCAATAAAAGCCAGCTTAAACCTCTCTAATCATCTTATCTCTTTAATAAATGCATACTCTGGGAATTTTAAAAATGGAGACTATCAACTGGATAGACCCATTACTATGAATAATTTCCCTCTTACACAAATGCAGAGTCCCCATACAATATACAATAGGCTCTGTGGTTTGTTTGGGGGGTGACTATGCCAAGGCTCACTAAAAGAGGTGTTTTGTTCATTGACCCCCGTCTGCTCAGGGCTCCTTTGGAGCTGCCACGTGTGCAGAGCGAATCACAAGGCACCAAGGGCTCTTGTACAAATGAGTGATTGCACAGCAAGTTGTTTGAATAGAAATGGTTCAGTCATTTCATGCACTTTCACATAGTAAAACTGTTTAGTCGCTGGTAGGGATGAATAGCACGTTCAGTGAAGGAACAACCAGTCTGGGGCCACTGGAGGTGAGTCCTGAGGAGGTGGAGGTATGGGAGCTTTTATAGTAAGGCACAGACTTTGAAGGCTGAGTTTCATTTTAGGCAGAGGGAAGAGGAAAATGGATACTTCATAGCAGTTCAAGGCTGAGCAGTCTGCACCACTGTCTACCCTCTAAAATTTCACTGTGTCTTCACACAAAGGCTTGATACATCATGGCTTTTAAAAAAGAATGTAATGTGTCAGAAGTGCAGAACACAGATATATATCTGTGGTATCTCTACACAGGGACAGTGTATCTCACCCAACACGACATACACACACACCAGTCTGTGTTCCCTAACTCACTTGTCTTCTTTTTCTACACAGCCAAAGCACTGCAGTGTAGAGATTACCACCATGTGAAAATTAGTGCCAGCTCTGTTTTTGCTGTACTGCTATTTTTGTGGCTCTCTGACCATTTCTAAAGCCAGCCAAGCCCTCCTTGCTCACCCCTTCCCATTGCTCACAGTAGGATGCATGGCCCAGCTTCACCCCAGCATGGAGCCCACCTGTCGAACTCGCCCTGCTAGCGCATCACCCTGGCCTCAGGGCTTGCCAGCACCATGGGTGCCCAGTCTCTTACAAAAAGTGCTTGCCTCACAGCTCCTCAAGACAGTTTTTCTCATAGGTCACGCCCCCATTAAGTTATTCTTGCTTCTGATAATGCTTTTCACAGCTGCATTTTTTTTCTCTGAGGCAGATGGGAGGCAGAGAATATAATGAAGAGGTTTCGCCTTCTGGGATCGTATCTGCTACTGACAGAAGTTGTAAGATGAGTATGATTTATGCTCTCCTGCATAAAGAGGAGAGAAAAAACGGAAAGAGAGCGACAGATCTGAAATGATGTTTCAGTCTTTATGAGATGAAACAGCTCCTCGTGCTACCCATGAACTGGCCGGTGTCAGGGCTGCTGCGCTGTGGGCTGGAGCTGGAAGGGCACACAAGGACGTGGCGCAAAGAAGTGATGAATCATGTTTTGAAAGAGGGCATCCCAGGCTTGCTTTGTATCCTCCAGATATCCTCCTGAAGCTTTTGCAAAACACCTTCTCTGCGTATACCCCAAAGCTACACTGGACAGGAATGGGTTGGTTTTGACCTGATTCTGGGAATAGTCAGGGTTGTGGTTTTCCCTTCTCCTTCCTCCTCCTCTGCTCAGCATCCAACGGACAGATACAAGTTAATGTATTTGAAATGATTTTTAAGAATGAAAGACACCATCTGTGGCATATCATCCTGTTTCTGTCTGCTGCATCTCTGCAGAGTGAAAACTGTTGTGTATGTCAACGCAGAGCCTCTCCAGTTGATGAACTTCTAGGTTGGGTTCTTCTTTTTTTTTAACAAGCATGACTCACATAATAGAGCAGAGAGAAAGTAATTTCCAATCCCAGGGCTATTTCTGAAAATGTGCTTGGCACCTGTGTGGAAATCTTGTCTAAAAGAGGAAGTGTTAGGTCCACAATACCCAAAGGCAGACATGCTGATGAATTCCTGACAGAGAAGGTTGAGGGGTAATTCATCCAGCAGCTTGAGGAGGACTCTGTACCTCTCTTCCAGATAATTGAACTTTAATTTATTTAAATTTAATGGAAAACCATATGGAGAGGAACAGAAAGCTAATTTAAAGCAGTGCTCAAAGCAATCAATATGTTAACAGATTCCTTCAACTTTTCACACTTGGTTGCTGAAAAATGTTTAAAATGTATGGGCTTTCTAACTGGTATTATGAAAACACGGGGTTCCTGTCATGTTGTATTCCAAACTCAAGAGCCAAAAGAAGCCTCTGTTGTGAACATTCAAATGTACTTTGAAAGCACAAATTGCTTTATTAGAGATGAAAATGACAACTAAGCTACATTTTACCCCCCCAAAAATGCACATCTCTGAAGTCTTTTAGGAAGACATGGATAAATTTGAAAGGTTTCAGATCCCCAGCCTTCATATGGCCCAGAAATAATAGCAGTAAAGTAGTTGTATGAATTGCACTAACAGACTGAAATTGGCAGTAAGAGCACACAAAGGAGCCCTTCAATGTAAATGGAGTAAATACAGATTAGAGCAGGAGAATGCAAAATTACTCATTGTGCACATCAAAGATGAGAGACAAACATTTGTCAATGTTCATATTTTCCTTGCTCCTTTGGTGCATCTCAAGGTCAATTCTTTCCACGTCGGGTTTCGAAAACAGACTTTCAACAGATTTTTCAGTGACATGGTGTCTAATACTACACTTCTACTCTTAAATGTTGAACTTCTGACACTGACCATCTTCTGTCCCACAGTCAAATGGTTGTACTGTTTTGCTTGGTACAGTTTATTTAGTTATGTGTTAAACAAACAAGCAGTAGGCATTTTAAGATCCTAGAAAAGAATGAATGTCCTAATTATGATTTATCTTATAAAACATAATGTTTTGGTGATGTCAGTGAGCTGCAAGCTTTATACATGCAATTTGCAGCTTACATCATGGCTTCATCTTTGTCAAGCTTGAAGAGTGCAAACTGTAAAAATAAGTGAAAGCCTGTTCCTTCAGAAAGTTTAATAACTTGAGTTTGTTAAGAAGGCTGGAGGCTGGAAGGAGCAATTACTCCCTGCAATGAACTTTCAGCAACCCGTACAGAGCCTTATGGAAATGCTATAAATAGCCTTCAGTCTAACCTCACTGAGGGCAGGTCTGACTTCTCTGTGGTTTGTTTAAAAAACAAATCATTCTAAGCAGCTTTTTTAAAAAGTTGTGGGTTTGGTTATTTTCCCCCCCTCCTCTTTTTATGAGCAAATGATCCTGCAGCCTTTTTCATTATCTGAGGGCTGGGATTAATTTCAGATTTGCCAAGTCCTCTCCTGGAAACTTATTGGTATGGTGGTACAGCTCTTCAGAGATTAATAGCTCCAAAAGAAAAAGAGCAAATGGCTAATGTAGCCCTCTTTTCTTTTAATGTAATGTTTCTTCTCTTTCCTTGTATTTTTTTCCCCCTGGATTTGTTCTGTCTGGGGATAGTCTTGACTCTAAAGCAACAGATAATTAAAATTCCTGTCCTACAAATGTTCCTTATTTCTTGGGAGATCAATGTAATAGTAAAATTTGTGGAAGCCAAATGAAAATGAAAGACTCTTTTAAATAAAATGCATCATAAAACTGATATAATTAAAACATTTGTCTTTTGGTGGCTACTCTGCTGCAAGCAATTTCACCTGCTGGGGAATGCAGAAGAGATAGAAATTACACTTTCTATGAGCTTTTTAAGGCTCTATGGAAAAAATAGTTATTATCAGTACAAAAAAAGTTAAAGCCACTGGAATGCCAACATACAAAGGAAGAGAACAAGGACAATGGCAACGTTCCAGGATGCTGCAATAACTGAGGAGTTGTGGTGTGAGATGACCATTTGATATTATGTAGACCTTCCTCCTCTCCCTCCCAGGCAGTCCCTGCTAGACAGAGCTGAAGAGATGCTCCTTCCTGAGCTGGGATATGTTAACTGGGTAGCTTTTACTGTGCACACTATCTGCGTTCTGAAAATATTTGTGAATACAAGGGAAGGTGACATCACATTTCTCCAAATGTCCCGGCTCAAAGTGTGAACAGTCTCTGCTGATCCACAAGAAGGCAAGCAAAAACCCCTCCAGATCAAAAAGTCCTTCAAACTACTAGTGGTCAGAACAGAATTAATTAATAGCTTAATTAATTAACAGCTTAAATCAACAATTACTCAACAAATTTCCTTTCAGCTCCTTGTGGGGAAAAACATCTTTCAAGACCTTTAATTTCTCGAGAATTCCTTCTGTTCTATTACCAAACCCCACCCAGCAAGCTGCCAAGATTAATCTTAGAGCAGTTTAGGTTACTCCTTCCACTACTTTGTTTGATGGAGGGTTGCTAAACTTCAGCATGATGATTAGAGACCTTCTAATTCCAAACTTGAATGTATTCAAGACATATATATATACATATACATACATATTTGATTTCCCACTACCTTGCTACTTAAATTATTCTTCTAGTTATTCCCAGATGATTTTTAGAGACAATTGTCTCGTCCTTCTCAGTCTTTAATCTCCTGGCTTACTCTGTGACAACTGAGCAGTCAAATTGGTTAAGCCACTGGCTTCAGCTGTAAGTCATGAGCCACTCAGCTGATTTTACTTTAAACTTCCTTCAGCTGTGCCCACTTACACTACCTTCTTCAACTGTTTGTGAAAAAGCAAGGGCAGTGGTAAGGGAGCTTTACTTGCTAAGCAGAAACCCTCTGATGATGGTGACTTTGTGAAGTCAGTGTTGTTAAGTGGCTGAAATTATTAAAGGAATGGTAAAGAAGAAGATCTTAAACAATTGATTCACAGAGGGTTTCAAGGGCTTACTGAGGGACTGCATTGGTGTTTGCGTTTTTATATGGTGAGTAGTGAAGTTGCTTCTTTTATTTATTTCAATCCTTCTGTTAGAGATCTATACCTAAATATTGAGTACAACTTAAGGTATTTGCCTCTGGAAATTGTGTCCCTTCAGGAATCTCTTTAAACATCATTTGGGATTGACATTGAAGTATTTTGTAATGCCATAGGTCTCCTGTCCATTACTCTTAGTCCTCTTCTTAGCTTGGCTGTATAAACATGGACAGCAGTGTATGGATGACTGTGATACTTGCCATGAACAGGGTACCATGGGAAAGCATATATAGAGCCAGTACAGTGTCCTGATAGCTGAACTCCACTGGAAGCTCTCCTCTTGTCTTTGAAATAATAGCTATTGGGACAGCTCATCTTTCAAGAGGAAAAATATTATTTTTTCATGAAGGAAATAAGAATGAAGTTAATTTCCACATGGATGAAGTTAATCTCCACAAACATGGCTTGGGTAAGGTTAAGTGGAGGAGGGCATATGTGTTGGGCTTTCTTTTTTGATAACAGTACTGTGGTTCCTGACCTCTTCTGTTTGATTGTCCCCAGTACAAAACTCCAGCTTCAGGAATTGGAGTAATAGGACTCAGCCTTTACAGATGGTCACAAACTTTAGCAAGTTGCTGACCTGTCTACAGACTGATAGCAACGCATAGTTAGGCAGATACAACCATAACTGAAGTGTGCAATTCCTCCATGTGCTGATGAGATGAAGAGTATTCTTAGGTTAAGAAGAAGCAGTTATAACTTTTTCATGGTAAAGCCTTCTCCCTTACCCCTTAGCAGCAGACCTCTGAGCTGATTTCCATTTGCAGCATCTGTCAGTGAAGCCACAGACAGTGACAGTGGAGAAAGCAAGATTAGATCTTCAATGCAGGGTCACAAAATGATATGTGAACACAGTTGTTTTGGACTTGAGACCTGCTGAAGACAGCCTCTTGTTTAAAAAATGATTAATTAATTTGTCTTTAAAGATGACCCAAAAGTTCATTGAAAGGAAAATCCCAAACCTCCTGCCCAAATTGCCATGGGGCCTTCTGTAATTACACAGCTTAAATTAAAATGACAAACATAGCAAAGTTAAGCCACATAGAAGATAGGATCTCCTCTTCCCTAAATCACAACCAGAGCTGTGGTTAGCTCTCCAGACAGTTGCTCCCAGGCAAGACTAGCAGGAGAGCCACCATGTATGTTGTGTTTATGATCCTAAGGCTTTGATGTGAGCCTAAGGGAAGCATATTCAAGCCTGGAATGATGTGCTGTACAAATAAGAGGATGCACAAGGAAGTTGAGGGAGCATGCTGGGGAGAGGAAGGGATAGAGAATCTTTGACTCCTCAGAGGTTGTGTGCACAGCACCTCAGAAATGCACATCTCAATGAGTGGAGCTGTGGAGGGGCCTCCAAAATGCTCTGAATTTAGTAAAGATACTAAAGCCTTTCCTCCTTATATTGCATATGGGATTAAAAGAAGTTTATGCATATTGCTCTGATGTCATCAACAGTAGAGCACATATGCAAATTCAATTAACAAGTTGAAGGCAGCCCAGTGCTTTGATACACTGAGTCTCAGCAGGGCCATGTCCCTTCATTATGCTTATGTCTGCATTCCTATAAAGTGCTTCTGACTTGAGCTTTTTAACATCTTTCAGAGTGATGATGAATATCAGTACAACGGTGAAGATACAACAGTTTCTCTTGTGAGCCTGCATCTATGCTGTGGTGAGTGCATTTACATAATTAAAACAAAGAATGCAGCATAAGAAGTAGTGCTAATGGATGACTCCCTCGCCCTGTACAACCAAGCACCATCTGTCACTTACACAAAAAGCTGGTTTTTCAACTCACCTCATTCTTTATTAGAATTCTTTATTTTTTTTTATTTCCATCTCAGAAAAGCCTTGTCTGGTTCCCAGGATACAATTTGGGATATATAAATCAAATAGTGCAGAAAAATGTCAGGTGTCCCTTGATTAATGAGTGTCTCTGACATGTGCCTCTGCCTGAGAATGCACTTATCTCTGGAAAACCTTGCTGAAGTTGGGAAAACCCTGCTCTGACTGGCTCATTGTCCACCACATTACTTGTATGGTCCACAGGGAGCACATCTTTTCCTCTTTCAGGATTTCCTTGCCATCTTCTGAATCTTCCGTCTCACATGGTCCTCACCTTCATGTCTTCACTCCTGTTTGAAAGCAGAAGTTACAGCAGTCTCTTCCCTGGAGTTTTCCAAACTCTATGGAAAGACTGGGTAGTTCACTGTGATTCATTGTTGCTGTTTTGCTTTTTCCTTTCCTCGCTGTGGGTGTATGTGTTAGGCACTACCTGGCAGAGAGAAAGGCAAGGGAAGGAGAGGTTGGGGTGTGGGTCTGATGCTGGAGTAGAGTAGGATTCTCTGTATATGACAAAGAAACTGTATCTGCTCTTGGGTCTTCCCCTTCAGCACTTCTGCTACTTTTTAGGGGAAAAAGGGATGGGAGAAAAAAAAAAAAAGCCTAATCTCTTCAAAGCTGTCATATTTTCAATCCATTCTCTTTGAATTTTCTGGGGGCAAAGCTGCCAAGTAGAGCATCTGTCCTCAAAACAGACAGCCAAAGTGAAGTAACACTCCCCAAAGGAAAATGACAGGAGTGATGGTTTCATCAGCAGATGAAACTAGAGACCACATTATCCTCCCCTTCAGTTTCATAAAGATGTTTGTTTATACTTGACTTTTTATCTATCGTTCTTCTAAGTTGTGCTGCCTCAGTGTCACATAGCTCCTTGCCCTCATTTTATGGATGGGGAGTGAATCACAGACAGACTGAGGTCTGTAATCACTGCTTTACAGACTGAACTTGGGTGACACGCTCAAAAACAACGAGCAGGGAATCAAATCTGGGCTTTCCAAGTCCCCCTGACCACCAGTAGATTAAAAATACTCCATTTAGCACAGGGTGGATCTTTACAGCAGAAACCTCAGCCCCCATTTTCCACAGCCGCAGGAGATTCCCATCCCTGGGTTCTTGTAATACACAGCAAGAAATTCCTGTGGTGATGTTTCAAAGTGCCAGCACATGTGGACTGCTCTCTGGGTACATATTTTTACTGTTTCCATTTCAGCATGATTTAAGGCTGTGGGGAAAATAGTTACAAAGTGGGAGGGGAAAAAACCCAAACCCCAAACTCTCCAAGACTGCTGAGGCTGGGCAGCTGAATTTCATACTTAGCAATCACAATCTGCACTGAGATAATTAGGCTCAAAAGTCAAAAGAAAAGAGCCAGATGTTTCCAAACCTGCTCAGCAGAGATCCTGCCTTTGATAGTGACAATTTAGCATATGAAATAAAACTGTCTAAATTTGGAACTGGAGTTTAATTTCAGAGGTAAGAAGTAAATAAATATGCTTCATAGAAGAATGCTATCTCAGAAAGGAACAAACAGCTCATGAAAACTAACGAGATAAAAGCCACAGTTAAGTAAAAAATTAATGAGTTTTACTCTCTGTAGAGTATAAGTCCAGGCTACAACAGAAAGGCTGTTGGAGTATATGGTAAACTATTACTGCACACAAAGATCAAAATGAAAGAATCCAGTCCTTTTGATCTATTGCTATAATAACAACAATAACAACAAGTATACAAGCCATCCCTGCTCATCAATGAATGTGAAAGAGAATATATGGGAAAGTCACAATGCTTGCAGGTTTTTTTTTTTTTGCCTGCATTTTGAGTATTTTTAAATTAATTTCAATCCTTCACTAGCATAACAATAGCAATGACACCATGAGACATCCTGGCTGAAAATCTCCCATTTGGTTTTTCTTTTTGTGGACCTCAATTCCAGTTCTCAACAAGCAACTGTAGAGACTGAAGGAGGATTGAGAAAGAAAGAGGGCAATCATGAGAGAACCTAATTAAGATTCTAGACTATTGGAAAATCCCAGTGTCCCAGAATATAAAAGGTCAGGTAACTAAGAAACAGTCAAATTAAATTTACTTTCCCCTTCAGCTTTCTGAGAAAACCTCTGCAGCCACAGAACGTTTCAGACCCAAAGGAATAATGCATGGAAATATTAGGTGTACTTTGGAGCTTATTTAAGTGCTTTCTCAAGAGTACTAGACTATTGCCCTAAATGACACTACTATCTTTAAACTGCTAGAATAGAAACCAGTACAAAACCAACACACGTGGTGATTATCAGATTCTCTGTCCTTATGTGGGCACACAACAAAACCAGAGTCACTCAGAGTCTACTCTGTGGATGAACTTTGATACTGCAGTGCTGTAATCCAATAACTTCCAATATTTAATGGGAAATGTATAGTCATGAAGTGAAACTCTCTGGATGTGTCAGAAAGAGGAATGACTTTGACTCTGCCGAAAGGAAAGAGGTTGCTGTGGTCAGAAGACTTTGTTATATTATCTGACTACTGGGAGAGGCAGTAATGTCCTGCCCTGTGGAAACCAGTATCAGAACTCATCCTCTGGCCAGCCAGGCACTGATGTAGCTAATCTCCACATCTATGAACTGTTTTAATCACTTCCCATCTGGAATCATACACCAGGGTAACAAAACCCAATGGCTCACTGCAATATCCCATGCAAAGATGTCAGCCTACACCATCTCATTCTCTCTGCATGCTCTTGCCTTCCCTGTGATGGTGAAAAACTCAGGTCCCTATCAAGACTGAGCATTGCTCCTGCCTTAGCAGAATGCAGGTGGCACACTCTCTAGATTGTTGCAGCTCCCAGATCAAAGACAGCTGAGAAAGTCTGATGGATGCTAATTCTTTCTTCATAACATAGCTGAACGAAACCATGCAAGTAGGGCCAAGTTATTCACTTATATTGGTGAATAAGCCTTTAAAATGTGGGAAAGAAATGTGCCAAAAAAACTCCCCAGAAACATGTGCAAAGGATACGCTCCTCAGATCCTTGAAAATACAGCATTTTCTAATGCTGAAACTGCATTTTCCTCTGATGTCTATGCATTTCTCTGTTCAGTGAGTTTCCTCACTGCATTTCTAAGATACTGAGGTCAATATTGAATTTTGCCGGAGTCTGAAGAATGGGATTTGTTCCTTTACTGTTGTTTCTTTGCTATTCTATAGATGAATATCTACTTACCCTGCTTGGTTAAAGCTCATGACTTCCCTGTGAGAATTATCTTCTTTGTTCAAGGAGAACACCTGGCTTTCAGAGACTGACTGAGCTAAGGTTGCATAGTGTGACAGAAGAAGGTACAGAAGCAGATCCAGACCCCTTGAAGCTCAGGCCTTATGTTGAAGCTGTTAAACTGCTTTCCTGGGAGTGGGAACTGGACTCATAGCTGTAGAATATCATATTTTCTTATTGACACAAAAATATTGTCAGAGAAAATTAATATTTAATGAATTAGTAAAAAGAAATCTGTTTTTAAAATAGCTTCTGCCCCCAATTATAGCATGAGAGGAAGAAGATGCAAAACTCTGTTTTCCTTTAGTTTGGACCACAGCAGAATTGAGATCCTGCAAAAATACAGGGAGACATTGGTTATGTCTTATTTATAGGGTATGTATGATAGAATTTTAAAATACTTGCTGAAACTTGTCCTCATAACCATCTGCTTCCAAACAGAATCCACACAAAATGCAAGTAGGGTTATTCAGACAAATGTATGTGCTTTCTAGCTTTCCCTGAGTCTTACAGGCAAACAATAACTGGATGAAAATGACTCTCAATTTGATTAGTAAAAAATACAGTCTATTTATATACTGTTATTCAGAAGAACACACTGAAATACGGCTCACATCAGGCACAGTTGAGTGTAGTTTCTGATAGTCCAAATCTTTCAATGAAATATAATAAGGACTTAATTTACCTTTTTTCTTTTTGTAATGTTGTGTAGAAGTAGTATCAGTATGACTACTAGGATGCAATTCTGACGTTCAGAACTCCAGAGGAGACATTAATCCTTACTATGTATTCTCAGACTTTGGCGAGTGGGGACAAAGCAAACACAATGGGTCACGCTCAAAGCACATGCTGCCAGAGCAACACACATCTTATTTAACTCCAAGGATCCAATTTTGTTTGTGTATTTAATATCACTCTCTAAACTCTCCATTGAGTCCATTGGGCCATTTCTGCCATCATTTTCTCCCTATTGACTCCGAAGGAAGCCTAAACCTAAAGTCTTGGGTAAATGCTCATTAGCTGACATTGGAAAGATCATCCCCTTTGTCAGGGGCAGAGGTGTAAGGGCTGTAACAGCTCCTCTCTCCTGAGCATCAAAGAGGTTGGACAGCTGACACCGGGATCATCAGGCCCATTTTTCATTCTCCCAACATTTGATGCTGTGGGATAGTCACTGTACTATAGCAAGTGACCTGAATGTGACCATAAGGCTTCCCTAAGGGCAAAATCTGGTCCACTGGGGCATTGTGTGTGTTGCAAACCAGAAGAGCAGCAGTGTTGCAAGCCTTGTGGGCTTTTGTGCCTTCCCCATCCCTAGAGATATTCAGAAGACCCATAGATGAGGTGCTGAGGGATGTGGTTTAGTTTAGTAATGGGCCTGGCAGTGTAAGGTGAGTGGTTAGACTCAATGATCTTAAAAGTCTTTTCCAACTGTAATGATTGTGTGATTTCCCCCATGGGCTCTGTGCTGATGCAGGTAGGGAGCTGCAGGTAGGATTCCCATGTCCCAGCTTGAGATTGTCTTCACTTGATAGAGAAGATACCAGCACAACCCTTGCTCAAAACATAGCTGATGGCTCAGGGTACTTGTTGGAGATGTGGGAGAGAGGCCATGAGTCAGAAGAGCAGTGGAAGTTGTGTGATCTGTGAGTTTCCACGGGTCACATTTGTGACAGCAGTAAGCCAGCTGGAGACAGACTGCTCTTCCATGAGATGAAAAGTAGGGGCTGGATTGTGCAATTGGTGTCTGTGCTGACGACAATTTGGCCAAGTCACAGGAGGACACACGCAAGAGAGGAATCGTCCCCAGGAGTAGTGTGGTCACCCAGGGGATAATCTGTCACTGAATGTTATCATGAGAGAAGAAAAAATCCATAAATCCCAAACAAAACTCCTGAGCTCCTTGGGCAGAAGGAGCTGCTGGGGACTTTGGTGGGTTCATCTGTTTGGAAAGCAGCGATATCAACAAGTTTGTTCCTCTGGCTCTCACCTCCTAGCAGGCAAAGAGGACAGTAGGAGCCTCACAAAATCTGAGCAGCCTTGTTCCTCTGCCCGTGTCCTCTCCTCCAAACCTGACTGGCTATTTCCATTTTGCTATTTGCAAGCGCTGATCTGTTGATTTCTCCTTCTCCATTCTCAGCCATACTAACATCCATCAACACTGACTTTTAAGTTTCTCTGTATCTTCTTCCCCTAGATTTGACCTCTTTCTACAAGACAACAGTTTGTCCATAAAATGTTTGCTTCCTAAGCCAGTTCCTTATTTAGGCAGCTGCTTTTCTCTTTCTGTCTGATTCCCATGCTAAAAACAATTAAAAGGAAGTTGCAGAATTTCTGAGATGGCAGAAACCTTCCCAATTCTGTTTTTTACTCTCAAGACCAGCAGTG
Organism: Urocolius indicus; assembly: GCA_013401255.1. NCBI lineage: Eukaryota > Metazoa > Chordata > Aves > Coliiformes > Coliidae > Urocolius > Urocolius indicus. Next base: position 228,845 of record WBNH01004309.1, read on the forward strand.
CCTTCTCCAACGAAGAGAGAAGTTCCAGAACCTCTCACCCTAGTGGGAGATCCAACAGATCTTTCCAATCTTTCTGTTTGCTGTGAAAACTGGATACCTATCTTGAGACGGGTCTTGAGATCTATCCTTGGTTCTTAATAATCCACAGGTAGGTCTCCATCTTTGGGTCCTACATTGTAAAGGCACCTCAGATCAGTGCTATGAAGTTATGATTTCCTCATGAGGTTGGCAAACACCTGAATTGAGATGGGGTGACACTTCAGGCCAGCAGAAAGGAGAACGAATGGAAGATCAGTTTAAAAAGTCCCTGGAAAACAGCTCAGATTTTCAGAGATCCATAATTTGTTTCTTTAATCTCATTTTCCAGTCTCAAAAATCCCCTGACCTTCACAGACATCAAATACTTCCCTATAATTCTGCCTCACTGAAAGTCTCACACTGGAAATGGGAGCTGCAGCGTGGCCAGGAATTACATTCAGTCTCCTTCTGAGTACCCTTTGCCACATTACAGACACTACAGCCCGTGTTTGGCAAAAATAGAATAATTCCTGCCAAACAGATGCTAAATATACTCCTCAGCTAACAAAAGAGTGCTAGCAGCAGTGAAGAGGGAAGACATAAGGAAATGACACTCAGATCTGCAACGTTCTTTGCAGTTAATTGGATAGTCAGAGCCCAGGCTTGGGGCTCTACCCTTAATTTTTAACATGGTGCATGGAAAATTAAGCTTCAAGAGAAATGGGAGGAAACAAACCAGAAAGCCTGTTGTACAGCCATGAAAATGTAAGTTTAAGTACAGTAGCTGCCAGCAGAGAGATAATTAGGTGCACTTCTGGCCTTATCTGCAAACTCTGCTACACATCACGTTGTTAAAAGCAATCTCTCCATGAAAAGGAATGTCTGCCCTGTATTAAGCTGTTTAAATGGTGTACTGCAATTATGCTTACAGGCTTTTTAAGAACACACATGTAGGAAGCTGCAGGTCTTTAACTATAGATAGACCTGCACATGGTGTGCACTCTGCTCTGCTGCAAAGGAGCCTGGGCTAACCTGTGAGCAACCTCTAAAAGTCTCTTTGGGGAAGACACAAGCTGCTTTTTCTCCCAACTGAAACCAGTTGCAATTGCATTGACTCTCTTGAAAAGCACTTGCTTGCTCCATTTTGCAATAGTAAGCTACTGGCTCTCTGAGCAAGAGCTGATCTCCTGGGAATGTCACTCTGGCAGGATGGAGGCACATTTGGCTCATGGTGCTTCTCATTGCACACTGAGCACTCATCCTGGGGGCCTGACAGCAGTTCACCTTGGATTGGTTCCATGGGGAGAGGTAACAAAACCAGGCTGAATTTCCCATTCCCACTCCAAGTCTATCCCTACAGCTCTCTGAACCTGATGCCCTCTTATCTTTGCTACCTTGTTGGAGGTAGTTAGGTTATGAGTGGCTGGGAAGATGGACAGTTGTCAGAACAGATATTTCCACTCCTCTCCCTTTTCTACAATCTGAACAAATCCAGCCTGCAGAGACAAGGAGTGCAAAGAGGCAGCAGTGGTAATTACATGGTATGTGACATTATTGTTGTTTACTTGATTCTACAAGGAACCCATGCTCCCCCCCTCCTCGTTGTCAGCTCGACTTCTTGCACTCTTTCCCAGAGAACAGTTCTTGAGGGCAATGTCCTTGGCTATGCACAAACATTAAGAGTGGAATGAAAATGCATTAACAAGAGCAACAACATCAGCATGCTTAAAAAGCTAGTTAACTAAGAGCAGGGGCTATATTAAGAGATGGCATCTTTTTCTCAAAAATGAAGTGCCTCTTGTACATCCTGTTACAACTCAGCACTCAAATACTGTGCTACTTTCTAATGATTTTTGTGCTTATATTAGCTTGGAAAAGCAGACTTAACTGATGAAGACAATTTCTCTCCCATTTTCTGTAGTGTTTTTGTAGCTTTTTTTAACGTGCTCAGACCAGTTACCAACTTGGGTGATACCAGGAGATGGTAAAAGGGAGAGAGCTGTTTTATCAGACCAGCCATTTTTCCACCACTATTGTACCCTCCTCGTTCACCAGGAGCACAAGGAAGGACAAGATAGATTTTTACTCTTCATTTTCTTCTAGTGTTCTAATTGTAAACCAAGGGACTTGGCACGTAAGGAGTTCATTAAGAGGATTAAGTACTTTTTTATTAAAATTAAATATTTGGAGGCAGCAAATACCATATAAATGTCAAGAGCATATTGCTCATACTAAAACAGTTTTTCACTTGGAAAGCACTCTGAAATGATCACTTTCCACTCTCCCTAGTTACCTGTGGGACCCACAGATGTGGCAGATACCCCTTTATTTTGCAGAGATTCCCACACCTGAGTGAGATTTCCCTATTAATTGAGCAGCCTTGCAGGGGACAGAATCTTGTAGCCTGTACAATTGTCCAATTCTCCATCGTTGTGATGCTGCAAAGCAAGAGAGATGGATAAATACTTCAATAGATTGCAGAGAGATGGGTAAACTGAAGGAGACAGGTTAAAGAAGGTGCTGGCCAGATGTGTGAGATGCACAGCCTAAGTGACAGCATAAGGACAACAGTTTTGTGGGATTTGTGTATCCCTGAGGCAATAAAAGCCCTATTTGAGGACTGGTTAGCCAGGCTGCACTAGGAAAGAGGAGGCAAAGTCAAGATGTTGCTCATGAGGCAGCAGGTACAGACATCAAGCATGACATGAGAAGATTTCATCCCCATTGAGAAATCATCTATCAGGGCATCGTGTCAACAAGAAGAGTAATTGTGGCAGCTCACAGCAATGTGCTCCTGCCCGTGGCAATCCCATTATAAAGAGGCTGAGGCTGGGGAAAGTTATCACAGCAGTCTCCCATCTTTTATTAAAAGAAAATAAACTAACAAATGGGAAGGAAGAGCATGTGGGGAGACCACAGTAGATGGAAAGAAAAGGGAGAAAAGGTTAAAGGCTGGTTAACAAATTTAAATGTGAGTGTTTCCAGACTCTCTTGGAACTGGATGAAAGGTACTGATCTCCTTCAGGCTATTCTCAGTGTTTTGGGTTCAGGGCTGAGAGCAGCATTATGTAAAATATGCTTTCCTGCAACTGTTTCACCATTTCCTGACCTTAAAAACCAGAATGATTTAACCATTTCAATTGGTTAGCCATGGTTATGTCTGTGGATAACTTGAAGCTAAGGCCCTGCCCAGACTTAAAGCTTGTCAGCATAGTTCTCTCACTACCATTACACTAAGTTTCCCTAGCAAAAGCTTTCGGTGCCAGTGAGATATGTAGAATGTGTATTAGTATCTTGAACTATTTGGGTGGACAGAACTACTAACACAGTGTTGGAAGTCTTGCAGAGGAAGGAGGTCTTGCACTCATGAACAAAGCTTTGCAAAGCATAATCAGAGGGGCCACGTCTTCTACCTGATCAGGTTGTCTCCAGTGCCAGAATATGCTTCTCTGGGTGAAACCTCTGCATTTTGTTTCATCTCAGTCTACAAGTGCTGATCTTTACTGGTCAGTGTTGGAAGAGGTGTCCATAGTGGATGATGAGGGCCAAGTCTAAATAATAATGCCACTGATGGGACACAGCAATGCTGAGGTTGGACACATGACATGGATCTCACTGGGTTTTATATTTGTGTATATACAGTACTCAGTCTATTGTAAATGGATTTGTACTTTGTAATTCATAGAGAAGATGTTCCCTATAGTTTGCTTTAACCTGGGAGAAGTTAACTGACAAGTTGAGTTCTCTCATTTCCCTGAACTACAGCAGACATGAGAAAATGATACACACGAGTCATGGAAGTGATTGTGGGAGGGAGACCTGTGTTTCTGCCCTGCTTCTGCAAAACATGACAACTACTATGGAAAGGACAATAGCAATGAAATCTTTTGTCTTCCTGGTGTTTGGGAAGTTATTCTTTGGAATATCAGGGCATTCATGACTGAGACCAGGTTGGGAGTGAAAACAAAGAAATAATTGGGCAGTTTAACCATCATAACTTGTCTTTTAAAATAAGAATTTCTCTTTTATATTCAGATTTCTTGTCGATTCTGTCATAAACAGATCTCTCCTCTCTCTTTGCCTGTTGTAGTTCTGATTACCAGCATTTGTAAATAACTTAGGAGTTTTACATTTAGTGTTACACTGAACCATAACTAGATTTTTTTTCCTGTGTCTGGCCAACAAAAGAGATTTGGGGAAAAACCCCCCCCACATTGTCATGTGCCCACAGCCTTTTCCAGTAGGAAGGTGGTGTTATGCTAGCTCTGCTCATTAAAATGCTCATTGACTTATTTAACAGGTGTGCTAAAAGCATTGATTATAACAGAACAGCAAAAAATACCTTGGCAGACATTGCTCCATGTCATTTACCTTCCTTGGCACTAGAAATCTTATAAAAAATCTTTTGTCTCCAAGGTTTTACAATCACAAAATCATCTGCAGATACCTATAAGAATAATGAACCACTTGCCTCCATCTGATGTACAAACCCATCCTTTGTAAAGCAATGATGAGATGGAGAATGGTTCAAGGCATGCAGGCTCAGGAGCAGAAGCTTTTTGTGCTTTGCTGGAGGTGTTCCCATAGCATGTTTATGCATAAGAAGAGGTGATTCTCCTGCTCAGGAGAATAGTAGGTGGTTCTTCACCAGTTTACACTACATATAGCATTCTGAATTTTAGACTGGGATATGAGTAAACACCATCTTGGAATGAAAAATTTAGTCTGGGCACTTCATCAAAATCAAGAAGCTCATCCTATGGAATTTTATAATTCTACTGTATCTGTAACTTTAGCCCTGAATCTGCAAGCTCATGGCTTATGAAATGGCAGAATGATAAAATGCCTGCAGGTTTTCAAGCTCCAGCCTGTGCTTTTCAAAGCCACATAATTTCTGTTTATTCTCACACCATTTTTTTTTGTGAAAGTTAATTGAAACCTGGAGTTTTCAAGGCACTGAGAAAAGTCTTGTGCCTAACAGTTAGGATTTGCCATCAAATGAGAGATATGAGCTAGAGACTCAATAGAAACTTCAGAGCCAGACACATCGTGCAGATATCACCTCCAACTGGATTTTGCCTGGAGTTTCTCTCCCTTCTCCATTTGAATGCTGGCTGCAACCAACTGGAGAGTCTGAAAGGAGGAATACAGACAGATTGTGCTATAGAGATGTTCTGCTTCTGTTAATTCTGCATAAAGCCATCCATCTTTAAACAGATTGTCTTCTCCTTGTCTCTGTTTTCATCTTTGTAGTTAGCCACTGTGTTTTAGCCATGACAGCCTCGAGTTTAAGTGAGGCAATGGCTTTTAGGGGGAGAGAGTTTATCTTTTATTAGATTACTGTAAAAGAACAGATAAGCACCCAGGCATGCAAGTCCAAACGTTCAGAAAGGAATTGCTCATTTGAAAGCTTGCCCTTTCTCTCCAGCTTTGTCAGTTTCTCTAATAAAAGTATTTTTCCTTATAAAACTTGCCATGGCCAACCCCAGAAGTCAGGGAAGGGATGTCTGAGTTCCCAGTCAGAAGGTGCTCATAGACAATTTCTGAAGAGCTGGAATGCCAGCCAACAACATGAATTGTATGTAGATCTCATGGACTCAGATAGAAGCAGGTCTGAGTGTTTTTGGCTGCAGATACTCAAAGCCATTCCTTGGCAGTGTTACAGGAACAATATTTATACAAGGATGAAGCACAACTTTGTCAAAGCATTTGCACAAATTAAAAACTTTGTTTTCCCTTGCTATTATTTATAACAGAAGACTGAAAAAAAAACCCAGAAACCTAAAGTTGATCTCCCTCTGAAGGAATTTTAATTGGTTTTGATGGCAGGACTGAGTGACACTGTGGGTCCTTTCTCACGGACATAGGTCCTGAGTTTCTTCCTCAGACACAAGGAAAAGAGCTTGTTACAATTTTTATCAGAGGAAAAGCATCTCTGAAGAGTAGTTAGTTCTGAAGCCTGGCATACTTTACTGTCTTGCTCTAACTAAACACTGACTTTGTCATCTCTGTGTTAGTGCAGTCCTTCATACATCTTATCAGACTCATGACTCCTTGGATAGATATGTGATAAGCTTCTTGGTATTACTCTTCTCAGTGGGTACAACAGCTCCCTGAAGACCTGAAATATTCTGCTCTTCTTGGGGAGGATGCACTTGGAGGTGATTGTGAATTTGCCCCAATGTCCTGATACAATTACACAGAGTGGTTCTAGTCCAGACCTTTTCACCTCTCCAGAAACCTGCTTTACTTCTCGAATATTGAAATAGAAATGCTTTTAAATGCATAGCCTTCACCCTGTATGACCTCTAGGAATAAGGAGGAAAAGGAAAGTGTATTCTTATTGGGAATTCTGTACCAGTAGCAAGTAGCAGGGGCTTTAATACGAGGGATTTATGCTGAGGGATCTGTCTTTGCTGAGCTGGAGAACAAGCCACTTTTTCACCCATAACATGAAACAAATTTGTTTTGGCTTCAGGCTGATCCCTGAATACATGGAAATGTAGATAAAGATTTCTTGAATTTAACTTTGGCTTTAAAAGCAAAAAGGAATGGCCTGTGTTTAAACTCTGTGGTCACATACAGCCCCTGGTAAGGTCTGTTGATAGTGAGTATTTCACTGGCAGCTGCTCAATACACAGGAGATACAGTCAATGCACCAAAGAACAGAAATATAACAATGAACTACTAAGTTAACTCTCCTGATTGCTCTAGAAATGAATGCAAGGGAGAGACATTACACAGCTTTCTGAAATGAATGATCCTATAGACCTCTCTGAGAAACACATTTATATACCTGCATAGGCTCATAATGGATGAAAATAGGACATAATTTTCACATGTCTTGGTGGCTGATTACAGCTATTTAGAAAACAGCAGTTTCATTTTGCAGACGAATGCTAGAATTTCTTAATCTCATTCCAAATTGGAATGAAATGTTAACATTTGCTGATATGATTATCACCAAGGGACACAATTGTAGAGCTATAGTTAAAACCACCCCCAAACCCAAAGAAACCACGAAGCTAGTATCTTATTGAAACAAAATATTGACACTTCCATTAGGAAATGTAGTCAAAATTGATATGTCACCTCAAACACTGCTGCTGCAAAACTACAAGTGTCCAGGTCCTGCTCCATGTCTGTCTTAATGAGTCCATGGTCATGATTGTGTCCTGCAGTTTGCTTTTCTCATGCCTTAACAGCATTTTCAGAGGATTGTCCAAGAAAACACTTCTGATATCTCTAAAGCCTTTGTGTTGTGATGCCCTGTGTATGGCTGGTGAACACAGGAGGCAGCAGTGCCTGAGGGAGTATGATAGATGGTGAGCATGTTCTGTGGGTGAAAAAGCATATTTTGGGGAAATCTAAGATGTCCGTCTTTCTAATCCCAGCCTCATGCCCTCTGTTCAAAAGGCAGCTTGGCCTGCATTTGATCTTGGCACTTAAACTCTTCCTCAGCCTTGCAATGAAGCGATGGTGGAAACGATGGGAAATGTTAAAACGTAAGGTCTGGTATAGACAAGGGGGAAGCAGGTCCCAGAAAGTCCATTTTGCTCCAGAGCTCTTTAAAGTGAAAAGCTTCATACATTTATTCCTGCTGACAGAGTTAGAAATGTATGGGGCTGTCAAAAACAAACTCAGATGCAATGTTGTGTCTGTCACTGTGTTGGTGGATTTTAGATAGGATCGAGAAAAAGAATTTGTTTCCTTGGTAGCAGAGAATTGCTTATTTTACAAGGTGCCACGGAGAGTGTTATCTACTTGGGATTTATAGGGTAGAGGCTTTAATAATGCATTTCAGCAGGAAAGGAATATTTGTTTTATGACATCCTTCCCATGGTGGTGGTTGGCTTTTAGATGCACTGTGTCTTGAAAATTCATAATGCACCTATCAGAGAGCTGCCATACCACTTGCCCCAAGGGCAAGTAAGCTTTGCAAAGGAGTTGGAACTCAAAGTGTTCCCAAGACATGGGGCAGCTACAGAGGCACCCTGACTGCCAGGTGTCCTGGTGGGACAGGGTCAGGAACAGAGCGTCGATGCATTAAGTGTAGCTCATTACTTTCGACAGCACTTCTTTGTGTGGAAATGCCATTAGCAGCAGCAGTGGTGTTGAAGACATATTCCTGCAGGAGAGTTTTTGGGATCAGGTCCTGTGAAATACTGCTTGCTGACATCTGATAACAATGGGGAGATAGTGCAAGGCTTTGAATCGAGCGCCACGAGGATAAAAGCAGCTCTTTTGTGTTTTATTAAAGTCAGAGGATCAGAAAACATAGCATAACGTTCAGTTGGCAAGCAGCAGCTCTGCCAGCTGAGTGGAGCTGACACAGCAGGCTGAGCGGGGAGGAAGGCACGTCCCGTGACAAACAGCTAACAGGAGGGTAATATCAAGTAGGTGCAGAGAGTTATTTGTTGCTTAATGAAAAGCCTCTCAAGGTTGAAAATTTACAGTCCTTTCACAGTTCAATTTTGCTGGAGCACGGAGTAAAAATCACCATTGAGTAGAGTGCAGTGATGTTGTGATGCACGGAGGAAATCGTACAGACCTCGCAGATCTGTGACACAAAGTTGTATTGACAAGGAAAGGCACAGTGAGAACAGGAGCCAGCAAAGGTCAGCTAGGGCAAGGTATCAAGGGTGGTAATTAGGCCACTAATTAGATTTTTAAGGGCAGGCTGGAGAAGGAAGAATGCTTTAGAGCACAAAAAGGAAGAAAAAATTCCCAGCACACCATCAGACAGGCATTACTGTTTCCTTTCAGACCATTCCACCCCATGATTACTGTGATGAGCCAAGTCTTAGTGGAGATGAGGTCTGAGCAGATGGCAGTACCTTGTTCCCTAGGAAAAAAGGAAGTTCAGAGAAGAATCTGCTGTGAGTTCTTCTCCACTCTCCCTGGGGGAAAGCCCTCTGTCATATGAGTGGCATCAACGCTGGATTTTGGTGAGTGAGAGGTAGGAATGGAGGTGTTTGAGCCAGAAATCCCTTGCAAACCAGAATGCACTGCCACCTCTCCACAGCACATAAGTGATGGGAGTAGGGTAAATTAAAAAGGCTGAAAATGTTCCTTGGAGAAAACCAAGTCCCCAGCAAGTTTGAGAAGTTGATTTTTTTGTCATACAAATACTGCAATTTTATTTTCTGAAGTGGCTGGAGTCCCTGCAGATTCACTCCCTGTAGTGACCTGTGCTTGGCTTCATGCTGACCCCTTCCTCCCAGTCAGATTTAAAAACCACACTCATTTCATCTTATTTTTCCTTCCCTGGGCTGTGAGATCAATAGTCTAGTCACACCAAAATATAATCCAAATCTGCTTTCAGCACTGTTTTACTTGTTACCATAAAAAGGGCTCAGACTGGAAAGAACTTTTACAAAAGGTTATTGATTCTGCCAGGATGGATCAAAGCTAAATCTGTAATATGGGCAGAAGACTATTCAAGTAGGAAGGAAAAAGTGAAGGCATTTGGGACACAAAATAAATGCACTGCTTTAGCCATGGTTCTTTCACCTCTATGTTTTATCATTTTTGTGTTGTTACTATTTGAAGCCATATCTGCAATACAAATTAAGCATAGGACCTGAAAAAGGAAAAAGCTGTGTACTTTAGAAAGTATTTAGTGAAGCAATGTTTTCAGGGTACAGCTGAGAATGCTATTGACAGTGGTGCTGTATCTGATGGAAGTTAGGATTTCAAAGGGCAGAATCCTTCCCCTTGGGCTGACCACATCCCTGTGCCAGCATCATATCCCATCTCAAGTGCAGCCTGAGGGGTTTTACTGCCTCTTTTCCTCCCAGCTGGATACTCTAGCCATGCTGGACAAGCCAAGATACCTGACCTTCTCTTTATCCGCCGGAGCACAAGTGTGAGCACAGGCACTGTATTTCTCTGCAATCACAGGGAAGCACCTGAGGAGGATGGTGTGGTACCTGAGGCCCATCTCTGGTGGGGACCATCAGCATTCTGAGTGCAGAAATTCTCATGAGCCCACACTTGATTGATATGTTTTTACAAGGCCAGGCACCAAAATGGCCTTTGTGATCTGAAAGACACAGGATGGGATGTCTCTTTGCTAAAAAGGTAAATTTCAGCAGTTTTTGCAGGCCCAGCAGCTACGCAGGGGGTGTCTCAGGAGGTGTGAACAGAGCTGCAGGGCAGCAGCCATCCCTGAGAGAACATGGGAATGGCTCTGGGCAATAACACACCTCTGGAAAAGAGCAGACTGGGACATTAGATTTCTTCCTGTCATGAAAGCATTGCAAAAATTACTGAATATAAATATGAATGAGTATATGGGATGAGCAGGTATTCAAGTAAATAATTGAACACTGGTGCAATCTACCCACAAATAAAATCTGTGAACTGTGCTGGGCCAACCAGTGAGGAGGAAAACTGATTCTAATTAACATTTCACACTGCTGTAAGTCTGTTTCATATCTCTGTCCACCTCGAAAAGAAAGCTTGGAGTCCAGGTCCATGCTATCTTGACTGTACAGCCCCCATATGTCAAGGAAAATCTGAACCTAGAGTCAATTTGCCTCAACATCCAAAGCTGATAGGGAACAATCCTTATGGATGTCCATCAGAAAGAGGACAATGTCTTCAATTTCACTGAAAAGGGTTCCCTACAGAAAAATTACACTACAAAAAAGGAAAAGGCTTGGCAGTGGAACTTCTCTGGTTGTATCTTCCTGAGAATTCAGTTACTTTGGTCAGAGATTGCATCCAGTTCAACTCAGGTCATATATATCTCTAACATTCTTCTTTGCACTTTTTTTGAGGGTTAGCATGGGGATGAAAAAGGGGAGATTCTGAGTAAGGAAGAGGACTTTTGGAGCAGCTAATAACCAAGCTGCAGTCCTCAACTACAGACCGCTCTGGCAGTGAGTATTAGAGGTTGTTGGCCCAGAAAGTTTCTCAGAGGTCACCTTTTCAGCTCTCCCACGACAGAAAGGACCAGGAGCCATTACTCAGCTGGTGACCAGTTTAAAAGAAAAAAAAAAAAAATTGTCATTTTTTTTCACACAACAACACTTGCCAGGCTCAGCTGCAGCCCAGCAGTGAGACTTCTTGCTGCCTGAGGAAGTCTCCAGCCGAGCTGCAGGGAACAGGGCGTACGGGCGGAAAGGACGGCTCTTTGTTTTCCTTTGCTCTGGAACCGCTCTACCTTCGCCTAAGTGCTGGCCCTAAAGCCTGGGTAAACAGCTGAGCATCAAGCTAACTGCTTCTTCTCCTGGAAATAACAGTGAAATGAAGCAGCAGGATTAAACCCTTGATTACAGAATTGGAATTGGGAGGACGTGCCAGGAGCGAGAGGAAGAGGAGTGCCCGGTTTGGCCAAGGCCACGTTCCAGAAGCTGGGTGGGAGTCAGGGGAGCGGAGCAGAGCAGGCAGCATCCTGCAACAGCCCCGGGAGGAAACCCTCACCAGGACAACAGGAAGGGCTCGACAAACACAAAGCCTTTGAGACTAAAGCAAATGTTGTGAGTGGGGACAGACAGAAACGCTGATGTTTTAACCAAAGGGGCTGCATCAACTAGGGATCCTTTTGATTTCCTTGAAGGAGGTGGGAAATGAGCAGAAATGGGGAATTTTATCTCCTACCTTCAATAAATATGCAGAGAGTGCAGAGGGAGTTCACAACGCTCTGCTGACTGCTGGGTGCCTGTCGGAGTTCACCATTCAATAGTTTTATGTTATTTGCAGGTGGTAATTGACAGCAGCAGTTTAATTAAACAAAACCAGCAAGGCAGTATCTTGCTAAAAGGGCAGGCAATAATAATTTTCTAGAAATAGATCCCTCCAGCTCTCACTGAGGATAAACAGCCAGAACACTTGCAAATTCTGATAAGTGACTTCGAGCCTGCATTGTTATCTTGCTTTTTTTTTTTTTTTTTTAATACTGTGAAGTTGTCGGGAGGAATTAGAAGGGAAGAAATCTTCATTGTTCTTTCTAAGGGATTCATTCCATTCCACTTTGCAATGCTTCGTGATATTGCCAATTTTCACTGTACATGCTTTTAATAAATACTTATTGTTATAAAGATCATAACACTCTTATCACATTAATGACTTTGCAGTAGTGAAAGTGAACATTAATATTAATAACCTTACCAGTAACCTTGATACAGCAGAACACCAGTCACTGGGAAATTTTCGCAGTGTTTTGTAGTACAAGAAAGCTTTCTCTTCAGTGTTTCCTCTGCCAGCATTGCAAGGCAAAGTATATGAGATAGACACTCTGATATTTGTGAAACAGGCTCAATGATTATTTCCTATTATAGATTACTGCAGTCTGTTTTATTAAAAATATCTTCTCAGCTCCCATTCTTCCCTGAGGTGTTTCTGCTGCCTACCAGCACTGCAGTGAATGAATGAAGACACCATATGGGCACTAGTCTTCCAGCCTGTATATTGGTCTTTTGGGGTTCTGCATGGATTCCAGCATATGGGTCAGACTGACATTTCTTTTTTTTTTGATCTAGCAGAAGAAGGAAAAAAAGCCAGAGTGCTACAGCAGCCTTTCTAGGCAGTTCTGCATGTTCTCATCTGAACAGCTTTCCTTTTCAATTGTTTTTCCCTATGATTTTACACCAGTTGAGCTCATAGCAGCTTTAGCCGGAGCCAGGACCTGCCAGACCAGCTTCACCACTGATTTGACAGGGCTGACCATGTGAGCACATTATTTTTGTTCCCTCATCCTCAACTGAAGCAAAGCCAGGGGTCATGTCCCAGAACAGCCCCACGCCCAGGGAGTTGGGAGCTTCCAGGAAGGTGCAAACATCCTGTCTGGGGGTGATCTGTGAGTGCACATTCAGTTCAGGCAGCTCAAGCCACATCAGACCTCCTGTACCTCTCCAGCCTATCTGTGCATGGCAAGGGCAGTTGGCCTGGCATGGCCCAGGAACACTGCACTGGCTACCAATGATCTCTACATTTGATCTCCATCACTGTGGGTGACACATCAAACACTTCCAGAGGTTGGTCTCACTGCTTGATATGAACCACTGGGAATCCTGGGCAAGTGCACAAAAATCCTGAAGTTGCAGCCCACCAGAGAAGAAGAGTTTGTGGAAGAAAACGTATTGTAGAACTCACTTAAGTCAACCACACAGAAGACTGTATCCTCTTACCTTGTGTCAATCAACCTGATGGATTTAGTACTAGGACACATTTTGGAGGGGGATTCTTGTAGGTTCTGTTGCTTTCCATGGATCACCTCTGAAGCAGGGCACAAAAGCCCCTGATCTGTCTTTGGTATAATATTACCCAGTCATACTTTTTACAGTTTATTTGTAAATCTTGAGCAGAAAGCAAGAATCTTGAATTTGTTCCACAGGCATCTGATAAATGTTTACCAAAGCCATAATTTCTCTCAGTTTTGTCCCACCTGTTACCTTCTGCCCTGTAGTTCTATTTGAGAGGTACAGTCTTGGGGGGAGGAGGGGGGAGGGAGAAGCCAATGGAGTTCTTTTTTTCAATCACTTCCAAGTACATCATCAGATAGAAGGAATTTTTCATCCCTATTTTCCTCTGCTCATATTTAGACTGAAACTGAGATTGGGAGCACACGAAACTGAGCACCAAAGCTTTTTGCATTATTTTACTCCAGCATGTGCTGACCTAAAAACTCCTGTGGGAGCAATTGAAACCAGTCCTTCATCTGTTCTACAACGGAGAGAATAACCAGTTCTGAACAAAGAGCTCTCAAACATAAGGCACGTTGTTACTCTTAACACGAGAGGTGTGCCAATTTGCTGAAAGTGCAGTCACAGGGAGTAAGGGTGTTACAAGCTTTGGAATACTAAGCACAGAGGTTAAGCCTCGAGATTTATAAGTCTCCAAAACCTGATAGTTTTAAAGTTATTGTCTTTGCTGTTACATTGCTCACTGCTTTTGGAGTTTGTGGGCATTTTTACACGCTAAGGGATAAATTTAACAGAATAAACAGTAATGTGAAAAGAAAAACACCACCACAAACCCCTACAGATGGCAGCTGCAGAGCATTGGTTCTGATAGTGAATTTAAGCTGAAGGTTCCCTGGTTTAGCAGATGGCAGATCTCAAGCCTGACATTGCATTAATGTAACTTTCTGGAGCTCAGGCTTTTGGTGAGGGGAAGCGTGTGGTCACAGTCACAGAGAATCTGCATTTGCTGCTGCTACATTACAGAATCACTGAATCACAGAATCTTAAGGTGTAGACCTAGAGTAGGTCACACAGGAACTCATCCAGCTGGGTTTTGAATGTCTCCAGAGAAGAAGATTCAACAGCCCATCTGGGCAGCCCCTTCCAGTGCTCCCTCACCCTCGCAGTGAAGTAATTGTTCCCTGTATTTCTTTGGAACCTGTTGTGTTCCAGCTTATACCCATTGTCCCTTGTCCTACCATTGACCATCACTGAGAATAGCCTGGCTCCATCCTCCTGACACTCACCCTTTACATATTTGTAAAGATGAATAAGATCACCCCTGTCTCCTCCAAACTGAAGAGCCCCAGCTCCCTCAGCCTTTCATCACAAGGGAGATGCTCCACTCCCCTTATCATCTTGGTGGCCCTGTGCTGAACTCTTTCCAGCAGCTCCCTGTCCTTCTTGAACTGAGGGGCCCAGAACTGGACACAATATTCCAGATGCAGTCTCACAAGGGCAGAAACATCTTGACAAAAAGTATGTCTGTGTGGATGTGTAACTCATCTCATATACTTGAGGATTATGCAGTTTGGGGAAAGTAGCTGGATTTTACTGTGAGATGGAGCATATTAGCCTGGTGACAGAAGATATGACATTCAAAATGAAGAAGGATTTATTTGTACGTGATAGCCTCCAATAATGCATTTCTCTGTTTCTGGATGAGTGATGTAAAGAGGATGGTGGATGTAAGTAAGAAAATGGGGTTGTACTGCCTTGGGAACCTGTACTAGCTCAGTCAATGACCCCTAGAATGCTTAAGGAACTATGCAACAGCTGGACTTCCCTATCAATATAGCCTTCTTTTTCCTCTACAACATCATGACAGTATTACTAGCATTGGGCACCAATGAAGTGTAGATGCATTTTACAGGAAATGTAGATCCCAGCATGCACACTCACCCCTCTGCATTGGCATTTCTATCTGTCTCTGCCCACAACTCTGGTTTACAGCAGTCCTTAAAATGCAGACTAAGACCTCTCAGTAGTGTTTATGTCACTGCCATTTGTTCATTTTGCCTTGCTGTTATGCTTTCAAGCAGTCAGAAGCTGGCAGCCACTGTCTTAAGCATAAAAGTGAATTGAATAAATGAATGATGTCCAAAGGGTACCGTGGCAACCAGAGGTGTGAAGGAAGGTGGTCAGGTTTCCAAACAGCATGGTTAAAGGTGGCAGTATAGCCTTGGTGAGTTATTACAGCATCAGTGGCCCACAACTAACAGGATGATTTTACCATCCAGAAAGACTCCAGGGAAATAAACATTTCTCATCATTGCCAGGAAAGCAGAATAATTAACAAACAAAAATGATGATGAAACACAGAAAGCCTTGGTTCTTGAGCAAAGCACGTTAGTTTCTGGGACATGAAGCTCATTTGTAATAAGAATCTAATTAATATAATCAACACTGAAGAGAAGATTTTCTGCAATAAAGACTGGTTTCTGTGACAGTCCTTCTACGTGAAACACATTCACAAATTGTTTTGTTTGTGTCCAGGAGCTGATATTTAGATGCATAAATATCCATTTGTGTATACCAATGGGCAGTTTGCCTGTGCAACCAGAAGAAAAGCAGTGGAGAGATGGGTTTTCCAAATCTAAAGTCCCTGGCTCTCACTTTGAGGAGAACTGGCCTGGTGTGCTGCTTTGTCCTCAGTAGTTCTGGGTAGAATTCACAAGCCATTGAAGGGCTCTGTGGCACCAGTCCGAGCAATTTGAATAGGGATGAGGCTGTCTCCAGTCTCATCTGCTGGGTACTATTGCTTGACATTAATATTTCACTTTTCACCAGAAGTTCCCAANTATGCAGTTTGGGGAAAGTAGCTGGATTTTACTGTGAGATGGAGCATATTAGCCTGGTGACAGAAGATATGACATTCAAAATGAAGAAGGATTTATTTGTACGTGATAGCCTCCAATAATGCATTTCTCTGTTTCTGGATGAGTGATGTAAAGAGGATGGTGGATGTAAGTAAGAAAATGGGGTTGTACTGCCTTGGGAACCTGTACTAGCTCAGTCAATGACCCCTAGAATGCTTAAGGAACTATGCAACAGCTGGACTTCCCTATCAATATAGCCTTCTTTTTCCTCTACAACATCATGACAGTATTACTAGCATTGGGCACCAATGAAGTGTAGATGCATTTTACAGGAAATGTAGATCCCAGCATGCACACTCACCCCTCTGCATTGGCATTTCTATCTGTCTCTGCCCACAACTCTGGTTTACAGCAGTCCTTAAAATGCAGACTAAGACCTCTCAGTAGTGTTTATGTCACTGCCATTTGTTCATTTTGCCTTGCTGTTATGCTTTCAAGCAGTCAGAAGCTGGCAGCCACTGTCTTAAGCATAAAAGTGAATTGAATAAATGAATGATGTCCAAAGGGTACCGTGGCAACCAGAGGTGTGAAGGAAGGTGGTCAGGTTTCCAAACAGCATGGTTAAAGGTGGCAGTATAGCCTTGGTGAGTTATTACAGCATCAGTGGCCCACAACTAACAGGATGATTTTACCATCCAGAAAGACTCCAGGGAAATAAACATTTCTCATCATTGCCAGGAAAGCAGAATAATTAACAAACAAAAATGATGATGAAACACAGAAAGCCTTGGTTCTTGAGCAAAGCACGTTAGTTTCTGGGACATGAAGCTCATTTGTAATAAGAATCTAATTAATATAATCAACACTGAAGAGAAGATTTTCTGCAATAAAGACTGGTTTCTGTGACAGTCCTTCTACGTGAAACACATTCACAAATTGTTTTGTTTGTGTCCAGGAGCTGATATTTAGATGCATAAATATCCATTTGTGTATACCAATGGGCAGTTTGCCTGTGCAACCAGAAGAAAAGCAGTGGAGAGATGGGTTTTCCAAATCTAAAGTCCCTGGCTCTCACTTTGAGGAGAACTGGCCTGGTGTGCTGCTTTGTCCTCAGTAGTTCTGGGTAGAATTCACAAGCCATTGAAGGGCTCTGTGGCACCAGTCCGAGCAATTTGAATAGGGATGAGGCTGTCTCCAGTCTCATCTGCTGGGTACTATTGCTTGACATTAATATTTCACTTTTCACCAGAAGTTCCCAAAGCTCTTTTCAAGCCTAATTAAGGTTCACGTCACACTCAAGAGTGAGCCAGATACCCTAATGACAGGGAAAAACGAGAACAAGAGAAGTGAAGGGACTTGCTCAATATCACACTGTTGCAGTCCTGAGACTGAAATGCAATGATCTTGAGTCTTGGTAGTTTGCTTTAACCACCAATGAATAATAATGGCTGACTATATTGATAATTAATAGCACTTTCCCTGAGCTTAATACATGCAAAGTACTGTTGAAATACTTATTCGTTCACCCTCACTGATCACTGGGGGTAGGCATGGTCTTCACCTTGCACCCCATTCCACTTTGCACGTGGGGAAAAAACACAGAGTTGGTGAGATATTGCTTTACAGTAAAAAGCTGAGCATGAGAACAGTTGCATGGTGAGGTATGAAAGAGGATGCTCAGAATGCCTGGTTTTGGCGTGTAACTGTAAGTGACTGATGTAGGGGTACTTGAGCTGAGAACTTGGGCTCCCTTACTGCCAGCAGGTAGAAACCCAGTCAGAGCATCTAAATTAGGAGATATTTCTCTCTGTTGAGCCTCTGGAGAGCCTATCATTTGAGGTCTCAAACCAGACATGTGAATACTCTCCTTTAAGTGCTTATTATTATTCCCATTTTGCAGGTGCGTGAACTGGAAAGGACAAGACTGTGCTAAATTAAGTGAGCTCCCTCTTTGCTTCCCCATAAAACCCCTGGAAATATGTATGAGAAAAAGAATGCAAGGCTGAATAAATCTTCAGGGAATATGTTTAGGTTGTAAAAATACAGAGACAGTATCGAAATATCTCCAAGTGCTCTTGGAATATATGGTGAGTCATGAGCACCGTATATTAAATGGCCAACGTTTATTCAACAAAAGCCATTGCTCATGCGAGACCACAGGAGTCACAGGAATTGGCTTTGCACCAAACTGCCTGATTCAGCAAGATATCACCAGTGAGCAGAAGCTCTCTGCTGTTACGTTTCAGCTTTTAGGCACTGGGAGAGAGGAAGTAACCAGGACAAGGAGAAACCAAGAGATTCCTTACAGGCTCAAGCGTGGCAGTGTTTTAACCATGTGAGTAGAAACTTATGAGAAAGCAAGATGCATTAAGAATAGATGCTATATGTATGAATTTCATCCCTCCCATGGTATTTCTTCAGCTTGTATAATGGAGGCTGTATTTTATCTCTCTGTTTTCTGCCATCTCTGGAGTTCTTCCTAAAGCCAAAGTTCTCTTGCAACTGTGGTAGTCATTAAAAATGACAATATAAGAAAGTTTTTATCAGTTCTATCATTGCAGGTGTACTGGAAGAATGATTGCAAATTGAAATGACTTTGTAATGAAGCCTGAGTTAGATTAAAAAAAAAAACCTCAAAAGCACTAAAAAAAGGAAGATTCTTTTTCTTTTCTGACATTAACAGGAAGAATAACACTTGGAGAGAACATTTATCATTATGTCAGCAAGAAGGTATGTGCTTTATCTTTATCATAATGATTTTCGTAACTTTGAAGGTAAAGACAGTTGATCTATCATGATACTTTTCATCTAACATCTAGCATGTTCAATGACTTTATGTGTGTATCTAAAACGAAGGCTAATCTAGCATAAGCTTGCTTAGAAATGCATCCCTTTGCAGCTGTACAGGGTCAGGGCCCATCTCTGCCGAAGTAAACTCTGTTATTTGAAAAGCAGGCTGACCTCATGCATTGACCTCATTGGTGATGTCATACCTATGGGAAGAGTTGTTGCTCATGCTGTTTCCTGAGTCAGGTATCACCTGGGCTAAAATGGAGCGTGCAGAAGCATAGTGGAGTGGGATTGCATAGCTAAGCTCCAGCTGTTGGCCCTTGCTGCCCTAATATTGGCCAGGTGGCAACTTCTCGTCCAATGTGAGAGATACCCACGTCCCTCTTGGATCCCCTCTTGTGCAGCTACAGGGTTTGCTCTTCATGCATGAATTTCTATTGCAACAGATGTCTATGCAGTGAGCGCTCATCCCACAAACTCAGCACAAACAAATCAGTCTTGGTACTTGAAATATGTATACATCATGGCTAAAAGAAGCAGTCTTTTAAATTCTTTTTGCCCAGCAATATGAAGTGTTTACTCAGAATGTAAATAATTCTGAAGGAAAGATTCACATGTGCACACACATCCAAGCACATGTATTCTATATGTTTGCTTCATGTCACAATCTGGTTTAGCTCTGGAGCCCCAGCTGAAGGCAAGAAACTTCAGATTTAGTCATGAATGAGAAGCAACAGATGGGAAAGAGGAAAGACTAGAGTATGACGGGAAAAGAGCTTATAAAAGACAGTTGATCTGTTTTTTCTTGAGGTAGGTGGAAATAAAGCACACACGTAATCCAAGCACTGGCTAAACCACATCCCTGATCAAATTTTAAATGCTTCATTTTGAAATCAGGAGCAGGAGGACGTGTAATAAATGTCATGAAAGTAAAAACTCAGGGCAGTGGAGTGCACACCAACTGGCCCAGTGACCTACAGTTCCCTTCCAATGGCTCAGAGGAAAATACATTAACATACATAATAGATCTGGAGAGTGACAGTTGAAATATATGACACAAGGGAGAACAGATTATTCTGTAGCAGAAATTAAACACCTCCAGGAGTAATCCTTTTCCCTCATTCACAAGAGCAAGAGGAAACAATGGGATTGTTCATATGGGAAAGGAGAAGCCGGGAACAGAGCTGACCATTTCAACAGAGAGGTCTTAAGCATCTTACACCATGTAGTTTGCTCCTTAGACATTTCAAGCTCTTCTATAATCAAAGCTCATGATGTGTTATGGAGCTTTACAGGCTTCCCCCCCTCCCCCACCCTTTCTTTATAAAATCAAACAATTTAACTAAGAGCCTGAAGCAACCTAATGTCAAGCTCCTCGGCTGCTGGCTCACCCAGTTTTACCACTGCTGTGATGAGCCCTTGGTTGGTGTCACATATCTAAGAGTTATAGGAGGAGCAGCGTGAAACCCTGAGGCCATCAGCACGTGTGAGCTATTTCTGGTGCCAATTTGAACCCGTCTCCATTTGTCTTGTACATTGTAACTCCCTGTTCGTGTTCCTTTAGAGAATCACAGAGCTGTGCATGCAGCAGGCTTAAAAGCTTTGCTTGCCCTAGGAGCGACACACATGTATTTCCAAAAGCAGCAGGTTTCAACCAGCTTCCAGCCTGCTCTGTGCGTGCAGGGACACAAAAGCAGGATGGTAATTCTGAGCACTGAACAATTTAAAACCTATTTTAATTGATTCCCATCTACTTCATGACTCCAGCATATTGTTAGATCAGTGGTAGATAAAAGTAGCAGGAGGTAACATCTTTTGTATTGCCGGAGGGAGATCACACCTAAAATAAGGCATTAAATTCTGGGTACCTCACTGTGAGAGAGATGCAGACGAATTGGAGGGAATTCATAGAAGAGCAATAAAAATGATGAAGGGTCTGGAGAGGGAGTTATGAATGATGATTAAAGGAACTTAATATGTATCACTTGGCTAAATGATGACTAAGAGGGAAACGATACCCTTCGACAAGTACTTGGAAGGCATAAATATCACAAATTAAAAGGAATTCCTTTGGGTGCTGAAGGACAGGCAACTTGAGATAAAAGGAAGGCATACATACACCATTAAAATCTCACAGACCATTTGTGAGAAACCAGCTTCTGACACATTTATTTAATCACGTTTCAATACTCATTTTTTTGGCCTATTCTAGGATAAAACCCCAAAACATTGCCTTCAATGAAAGAGTGAGCAAGATCTCCCAGGTACACTCTAGGGATGTGCATGCCAAGGAGAATAATTCCCAATCCAAAGTGGGGAAGCAGCAAAAAAGTGCTGTGAGAATTTGCAGGTTGATATACCCTTTACCGAGAGCCAAAGGATGTACGAGATATGAAATTAGTGAGCTGTATTTTAGGAATGTGCCTGTTGCCAGGATACCATGGGGAAAATAAAAGTAATAATGCATTTCTTTAAAGTGTACACATTGCATTCTTTCCAGTGAGAATTATACCAATACTTTAATGGGAGAACAGACAACTAAGACTACTTAATCTTGCTGCAATTTTCTCCTAGCGCCAGCTCACAGCTCAGAGCTCAGCCTCAGAGCTGGAAGAAGAGCTGAAATACTCTCCATGGGTGTTGGGGTGCCGTGGTTGCACATCCGAACCCCAGCCCACGTCAGAAAGCAACCATGCACTCAACAGCATTGAATGTCTGCGTGAAACTGGGCTTTGCTGTGCCTCTGCTCAGTGGAGTGGCTCAGAGCAGCAGCCTGTGTCCTGGAAGCGTTAAGTACAGCGTTATGTATCACCTTGTGGCTTTACAGGCTTACTGCATGGAAACTCCCCGGCTGAATTTAGAGGTTCCCCACCCAGTAAAAGATTTACTTCCAGCTCCAGCCACCTCTTTGCTTTTCTGAGCAAAGGGGGAATCCTCAACCTGCTCATTCAGGCAGCTCTCTTGGGGACACATCCGTTTGCTCCTCAAAGCTCATGGCAGAAGGAGGACAGAAACGTTTTGGGGAAGTTTTTATCTTTTCCTGTCATAACCCACATCCGTTTCTTGAGATTACAGTAAGGGTATCACTTAATGCTGGTACCCTGCAGCAACATCCCTTGAGAAAAGCTTTGGAAAGTTGGGTCTGGTGATGGCAGGTCATGGGAAAAGGAGTCCCTGAAAGCAGCAGGAGTGGGAAGCAAAAGTCTCCCAGGTGCTTGCGGGCGATGAACTTCTTTGTCCAGTCTTTGAGTTTGGGAGAGAGGAAGCACAAAGCAGAAACACCTGCATTTCTAACCTGTCTTTGTGAGAATAACCTAAAGGCTCTGATGCTGTACCAGGCACGAGGAGGAAGAGCAGTCCATTTCCCCGGATTAGGATCCCATTACAGCGGTGCTCTGAGGACACGCTCTGACTTGTTTATCCCAGAGTTAAATCTGGCTATAAATGCAGTCCTGCTGCTGTCAAAAACAGACTCCTGCATCTGACTTCTGCCCCAAACCACAGTCAGCTGCAATAAGGAAGGATTTTGCTGTGTTAAAACATCACCATTAAAATTCCCACGCTTGCACTCCTAGTTGTGTGGTTGCTTTTCAACATGACTGAAGAGCTTTCCTGCCTATTTTTTGTTACCAGATAAACCTGCTCAGAGCTAAGAAATAGGTACAAACCTATTTTAAAAGATCCTTTTGATCTTGCAGAGTGAGCATGGCAACCAGCAGAAACCATATTTACAGTTTTACTGTAATCTCTATACGAAATATTTTCATTTCCTCCCCCTTTGAACATCTCAAATCATGACAAGTCAAGTCCTGCCTTAGTGTTTAGATTTTATATTGGACTCTTGATTCTGACCATTCTTCTTCTGACTATCACTGTTTATGGTAACACAACTGGCTCCTGAACAGCGATTTATTGTGCTATAAAATTTTGTGTCTGCCTCTCATCTCACTGGGTGATGTGGAAGACAGTTCCTAAGTGCATCTGAGACGGGTAGACACAGTCTTTATGGAGTGCTTGGGAATTAGGGCTATCACCTGTAGGTACCACCAGCAAGAGACTTACTCCAGCAGATGCTTGGTGAGGAACAGTGTGAACAGAGATTTACCCAGGGAGGGAAGATCTTGTTTTCACGACAGCTTCTTGATTTTTTTCTTTAAATACATAAAAAGGAAGGGAGTATAATTATACAGAAATATGGCTAAGAATAATTGCCATTCAGATCATCCCAGGAGGCCTAAAAAGGCCTTGGAGGGCAACATATTTAACCCAGACCAGAAATACTGAACATGTGTGAATATTTTCTAAATCACAGGTTTCACTTAGGTGTTTTATTCTCTGGGGTTTTGTTTTCAGTTAAGAACTAGGTGAGAATCAGGTGTGAGCTGAACAGAGATACACACACACTCTGCTGGAGGAAATTTGCACGTGTGTGATTTTTGAGTTCACTCTCTTAGTTATTTATACACGATCTTAACAGGTGTATAATCAGCCATTTGAAATCCTTCATCTGGCTCCCAATCACAGCTGTGTAATTTGGAAGCTTCTGATTTGCATTTTGCTATTAAGTTACATGTGGTTTCACTTGAAAACAGATTCCCACAGATTTCTGTGGGTTTCAGATGTTTCTGAAAGTTACAACCAAAGATGGACTCGGTCACGAAAGGAAACACCAAAACGCAGCGTTCACTGTTCTTTTGTATTTAGCTCATGTTTCATCACCTCAGCTTCTTAGACATAATGTGGCTGAATATTAAACATGCAGATGTAAGCCCGACAGTGGGTTGACTTAGGAGGGAAACAGGAAGAGCTTTCCTCCTCCTCAAGCTTGCTCACACAAACCTTGGCCAGCTGTGAACAGCCACAGCAGCACAATGACAGCTGATGCCGTTATCTTTGCAAGTGTTGCATTAAACCTTCTCGTGCTGCATCACAGATGGTATGTGCATGTATCACCTGGGGGCCTCGGTAAGCAGACTGTACATTTACATACAGGTGTATAGATGTGGGATCTTCTTGGTTGAGAGGATCTACTCATTTCTCTTCCTTTATGGGGTAGAAGACTGGAGCTTCTTAGGCAATGGTTGTGCTGTTGCCATTTCCGAATTGGACTAGGGCAGTACACAGATACACAGCATGAAAGCCTGATGTGCTCAAGCAAAAGAGACTTGGCAACATATAAGCCATGTGTCGCCTTGGGTTGCCCTCCGACTGTCGTGTCCCACTCCCCCACCCCCCCCCATAGTCTGGGATGCTGGTTCAACCTATACTCCTGGGGATGGCTCAAATTCCTGTCAGACGGTTCAGGAAAGGCCCATCTCCATCCGAAAGCTTTCGAGCAAGCCCAGCCGCAGCCAGTGGTGCCGGGACCGGCGAGCCGCGGAGGCGATGCTCCACTGGACTCCCGCAGCATCCCGCGCCCCGCCGGGGCACCGCTGGGGATCCCCCCGCCCCACGGAGCCGGCGGGGCCGAGCCAAACGGCAGCACTCCGCCTCCCGGGCTGCGCTGCAGGGCCGGGGAGCGGCGCGGGGCTGCTCCCTCCCTCCCTCTCCCTTCCTCCTCCTCCTCCTCCTCCTCCTCCTCCGCCCCCCCGCAGGGCAGAGCCGGCGGAGGCGGCGGGCGCGGACGGGAGGACAAGCGGGAGCGGCGCGGGGCAGAGCAGAGCAGAGCCGGCGGAGGTAGGTGGCGATGGGGATGGGGATGGGGAGGAGGGAGCGGGGGCTCCCCGGGCTGCGGCTCCCTAAGTTTGGACGCGGCGGGACTTTGCGGGAAGTTGGGCACCTCTCGGCTCGGCATGGCGGAGCGCAGCCCTGGAGGGGTGGCTCCGGAGGTAGGGAAACACCTCCCGCTGCACCCCTCGCCTTACCCTCGGGGTGAAACCTGGAGCTGTCCCCTCAGAAAATGAGGGCTCGGGAGCATCCCCCCTCCCCCGGCGGGATGGGTCTGGGGGTGCGGGTTGGGCAGCCCCGGGTGCAGCATCACCCGGTGCTCGGTCGCGGGGGGGGGTGTGTGTGTGTGTGTGTGTATGTGTGTGTGTGTGGGGGTTACTTGTGGTGCTCCCCTGTGCTCCGGAGAGGACGGAATGATGACAAAGCTCGTGAAATTCGCTGTCACCCGGAGGGCTGTCCGCGCTGGGCAGATCCCTGCTGCCCGCCGGAGAACGTCGCGGGGATGATCGCGCTGCTGTGGCCGGCGCTGAGGAAAGAAAACACTTGCAAAGCGGCTCTTTATTTCTGGGGAAAGATCCCTTTAATTCCGGCAGCGCATCCTACCTAGAATGAAGCCGTGGCTGGATGTTGCCATTCACTGATGCGTATTTTTAGGCGAAGAGGGGTATTTCTTAAATGCAAGCTGTCGGCTGTTAAAAATATCTACACAGCATGCTTTTGCTGAGAATGCAGTCAAGGTTCAGTGACGGGTTATTATGGTTTGAGTGTGTTAAGCAACAATTCACCCAGCTGAACTTCGGTGGTGTCGTATGGGCAGTTGGTTAGTTATTTTGCCCGTGCTGCTTCATTGTAATACTACAGCTGTGCTCTGCAGTGAATCGACTTTCTTAGGCACAGCTAGACTTGTAGGTTAATAGACTTAAACGGTCATATTTCTGGGGTGGTACATCTAAACATTAACTTTCAGCTGTGGAAATGGATTTGGTTGATGTTATTTTGTTATGTGGCTCTATGGCCTAAAGCTGTCTTCATATTGATTTTCTTGTGTATGACATAAGTAGGGTTTCACTTCTTGAATTGCTAACCAGACAACAAAAATCATCATCTCCTGTAAAACAAACACGTGCCCTTTGTATTTTGCAGTTAAAGAGAAGCAGAGTAGTCAGCTGAGCAGATTACAGATGAAAGCTCAGAGTTCGCTAGAACTGGTCATGAAGGGTAAATGTTTTTAAAGTTTGAAGGGAAAATCATATGCACTTGTTTGGGTAAACAAATGCCTAGTGAACAGAACAGCACTTGGTTCTGACTGGGGACTTCTTGATCTCTGGCAAAAAGGGAAATTTCCATCCATGAGAGGTTGCACCATATATGTGAATTATACATGTGGATTTATATCTATGCTATTTATGTACATTGATAGACATTTTATATACAGACACACATATATAGACACACACACACTCATAAACAATAGACGGAGTAGTTATCTTGATAATATTTTTGTCTTGTCATTGATTAAAGCGTTGTCACACGTCTCTTGCCCTGAGACCTTCTCTGCTGCTGCTGGTGCCATTTCACTCTTGGGCATTGAGTCAAAGGATTCATCTGTCTCTTCACATGCCAAAAGAAAGAAAATCAATTTGAATGCAGAAAAGAGGAAACTGCTTGTATGAAGATGTAAGAGTGAAACTACCGTATTTTTTTTTTCCCTGAGCTCAATGACAAAGTAGTTTTATGGTTCAGATCTTGTAATAGGAGAACTAATCTCAAATTCAGAGTGTTCTATTTGGTGGTTTGTAGCAGGAACGTGATGTAACAGTGGAGATTTACATGACAAAACACTTCATTCCACTAATGCAATAGAAGACGGTAATGGATTTTATCTCCTTTGCTAAACTAAAAGTAGGTATCTGGAAAGTGTATAAATGAGAAGGCTGAAGCCAACTCTCCTATTGGAATTATTTCATGTGGTTGAAGTGGAAGGATGAAGTTATGCAATCCACTGACAGCATTAGCAAGGATAGGATTATGTAGGCATAATCATAGAGATGCAAACGAGATATTGCCTATATTTTAACACTCTTCTAAGCAACCTGTGGCAGAGCTCT
Source organism: Urocolius indicus (assembly GCA_013401255.1). Lineage (NCBI taxonomy): Eukaryota > Metazoa > Chordata > Aves > Coliiformes > Coliidae > Urocolius > Urocolius indicus. Next base: position 255,437 of record WBNH01004309.1, read on the forward strand.
GAGAACCAGGAGTTTCACTGGGCAAAGATTATGTTGATAACCCAGGTGATTTCAGTGTTATTGCGTGTGTTTTTAAAGATGGATTGTGTCTCAGTGCTAAAGTATGCCTCAAAGTATTGGCTTATATTAAAAGTCAAGTTAATAAGGTATTGATAATCGTGACACTACAATCCCTCCACTCCCCAATAGGGATTTCTTACCAAATTCCTCTGCTGGCTAGGAGGGGAATCCTTATTATTAACTACTTTTCCTATGCCGAGTGCTTCCCCATATATTTATGGGAGCAAAGTCTTGAAGTTTTAACTCAGCGTTGTGTTATCTTTACTTTCTCTGGAGATAAGCTACTAGCAGCAGTCTGATCTTGCCTAAATGGTGTATTGATTAATGAAATCGGAACATCCAACTGCTTCTCTTTCAGCACACAGCTGTCACTCAGGTGAAGAAAGATATGACTTCAACAAGTGCCAATATGCTTCCCTCTCTCTCCCAACTCTTAGTTATTCTTACAGTTACTGTATCCTTAAATGCTGTATGTTCCAAAATCACAAACTCCAAAGAAATGTGCTGTTAAATAATTCAGTGCTGTTCCGGATACTTGGGTATTGTGAATCCAATGTCTTACAGAGCTTGGAGGAGCTGTGCTGTGGTTTGAACTGGGCTCCTTAATTGCTGTCTTCAGGCTTCATTTTCTCCCTTAACCCACCTATTTTCCTCCATATTTTGCACAGTGAGGGATAGCTCTGAATTCACATCATTCTCCTTGACTGGAGTTGTGCTGCACAGCTGGAAGAATCCAAAGTACTGGGGCAAAACAAGATCCATTTCTAATAAGAGAGCTTTTTTTTCCCCCTCCCTGCTTTTCCTCACAAATTAGTATTTCTTATTTATTTATGTGTTTTAGTGAAGTGCCTTGTTTTTCTTACTGACGAAGTGCAGTGCCAGATCTAGAGTCTAAATACAGCTATTCACGAGAGGGGAAGGGCTCTGGGAGCTGCTACAAATTCTTATCTCAAAGCAGCCAAAATTACACTGATCTCTCCACTTACACTGCAATTTCACTAAAATGAAATAATTAACTGTAGCATTGTTGACCCCTTCCCTTAAAAATACATAGGGCTGTCCATGGATCTAACAGAAAGCACATTGTACATTTACACTGGTGCTTTGTCCCTATGACCTTTTCATTTGTGTTTACTGGGCTAAAACTCATGATTACAGTCCTGTCCTGGTTACTTGATTTGGTTTTTACATGCAAGAGCTGCAGGAAAGCTACTGGAGAGCGGGAGCGTGTTGCAGTGGGAGCACTGTAATCCTTTGATTACACAGCTGTGCCTGACATGCCCCTGAACAGCACTTTAGGGGCAAGCAGTTAATGTAGCTTTTCCATGGAATATTTATTAATTTGTGTTACACCTGGTTTCCAGCGGCTCTTAGTTGTGGCTTGTAAGCATTAGTTTTAAGGAGAGTGGTGTCCTCTGCAACAAGGGACAACCAAGTGATGTGTGTGATACTTCGCGAGAAGAAAGAGAAATAATGTCCAGTTGGCTGCTGGTGGCAGATGATAGAATCACAGAATGGTAGGGTTGGAAGGCACCTCTAGAGATTATCTAGTCCAACCCCACTGCTAAAGCAGGTCCACTTAGATCAGGTCACACAGGAACGCATCTAGTGATAAGGCAGCTGTGGTGGTGGTGTGAGAACAAATGTGATCGTGAATGTGAAGAGGAGTGAGTGGTCTGTGGCAGGCTCAGTTCCAAAGCTCTACCTCTGTCCTCTTGTGAGAGTATGTCAGAGATCACGGACTTGCCAGCCTCAACCTCTTCCCATTCCCAGATCCAACTTCTCAAGATTCTCACAATAGCATGAACTGGCTGAAACTGAGTGGCAGGACTGCTGCTTTCCTTAGGAACTTGCCAGAAATGTGGTAGCATACGTAAGCTAACCTAGGTACAGAAACCTTTTCGGAGCTCCTGGTGCAGCAGACCTTCCTCCTTTGGTTTGCAGAATGCAGCTCAAGCTCCATCACCATTAGAGAGGTGGAAAGACACTTGCCTGTATTCTGTGTAATGGGTTTCCTTTGATGTGAACACAGACCTGTGAAGATATGTGCTGATGATGAGGTAGGGAAATGACAAGGGCCTTTATTCTTTTTTTTTATATACTGGGCACTACACACTTTTCATTCTAAAACTCAATATGCAGTCATTTGGACTCATCAAATATGCACACCATTTTCTAAGTGAGTGAGAGTATGGTTTTATGCCAGTTCTGTATCTAAGATAGATCGTTCCTCACTGTACAAGGTGCAGATCTGTACCTAAATAGCTAAATACTAAGACTGACATTTTTCATTTGCTTCACGCCTTCCAGGAGGGAAAAATATGTTTCATAAGGAGATATTTTTCCTGTAAAAAAACAAACCCTTGATGTTCAGTGTGGGTGAATGTACCCTGCTATCCAACCATAAAATTAGAAAAGCTGATAGAGTTGGGAAAGACTTTTGTAGTAATTTCTTTTTACATATAATGATGCAATGGTTTAAATCTGCCAAGCTCAAGTTAGAGCTGATAACTACTCAGCCTTGCATGGAATATAGGGAAGGACATTTCTTCCCTGGCAGTCATTGTGTCACAAGCGAGTTTTAACTGGGGAGAACCGTGAGCTCAAACAAAAAGAGTGAAGGTAAAATAGAAGGTTCAAAGATGTGCAGAGGAAACAAGAGAAGAAGCACATGAACAACATTAAGATCCATAGGGAAAATAATTAAGGTTCATCTGCAACATGTACTTAGGGGATGGAAGAAGCCTGGTAGATGGTAATGTTGGAAGAGTTCTGTGAAAGCACTTTAGGTGTGAGTTTGCAAAACTGTATGTTTCCAGATGATTGAGAGAGATGCCCTTATATAGAATCACAGAATGGTTGGGATTGGAAGGGACCTTTAGAGATCATCCAATCCAACCCCTTGCAGAAGCAGGTCCCACCTAGATGAGGCCACACAGGAATGCATCCAGGCATGTTTTGAAAACCTCCAGAGAAGGAGCCTCCAGACCCTCCCTGGGCAGCCTGGGCTCTGTCACTCTCGCAGTGAAATTGCATGTGCAGTGAAAGTTCAGATCTTGCAGGGGAAAAAAAAATCACACTTAATTGAAGTGCTTTAGAGCTGGCATCAAATTAGCAGTGAGATATGACAAAGAGGAGAGACCTCAGGAAAAAAAAAAGGAATATAAATCAGAATTTTGTAAGGTTTTACACATGATTTGAAGAAAATGTAAGAGCCCAGTGTTTATCTTGGTCTGCCTAAGCTAGCATATAATGGTTTACAAGTGTCAGAATCTTTCCAAAGAAGATGAAAGATTCTGTTTGACTGGTGTAACCAGGAGGTTTGAGTGCTAGAAACAGGAGGAGATGGAAAAGGATTGTTTAATGGATTATTAGGAGTATATATCACGTAATGAGATGGCCTTGTCTGTTGGGACAGCTCTTCACAGGATAGTTTCATCTCCTGAAAATTAACAGGTCTTAAAAACAACACTCTTTTTGCAAATCCATCAAATGTCTTATCTAATATTCCTTTTCAGCTTCTTTGATTTTGGTTAACTTGTGAGCTGAGAAATTTGTCTTCTGACTGGGTTGTGTTAGGTATTAAATAAATAATGTTAAACAGATATTGTCAATGTTAAATAAGTTAAATGGGTAATGAATATGAACTTTTTAGGATTTTCAAAGGACACTCTGAAAGCTCAGCTTTTCACAGATATGTTTTAGACCGTGTCAGGCTAGCAGTCATGCTCCTCTTCTTTCTTCACCCACCAGTTAATGCATTTGTAGCCATCCTTCTGGCTTGATTGAAGAAGCCCAAGGAAATTTCCTGGGCCTATTTCTGGAAGAGATTTTTGGATGCTGCTTTATTGAAGTGGAAAAGGAGCAGGCTGCACGTTTACATCAGGTTTTGAGCCTGTGCAGAGATGATGCGAGTTCAGCACCTTGGAGGAATATGAATTCACACTGCGAGACTGTGCTTCAGGGTGCGGGAGTCTTTGCATGTTTTGTGGCTTCCTGAAGCTCTAGCCTAGGATGACACTGTGATATCTGGGTTATAATCTGTTGCAAATGTAAAGGTCAAATTGAAAGACTGGGTGAACCACTGCTGGCCATTAAGGGCTACCATCAGACATCACGAGGTGAGATGCGGTGTCAAAGACAGAGACGTGTTCTTGAGCACTTCTGCGTGGAGCATTGCAGCTGTACGCCCTGAGCACCTCATCCGAGCCATTCACAGGGTAAATAATTTAGATGAAAAATGGCATAAATTATAGAGCTATGAAAACAGTGTCTCAGGTTGAGGATTAGCTTGCCTGAGAAACGGGTAAGGAGACATCAGAATGAAACCGCTATCGCTCTTGACATTTACTATTAGAATTACTTTGCAAAGCTATTTATATCAGCTTTAAAACAGTTTGAACAAGAAGTGAGATGTGAGAGGTGAACAGAGGGGAACAGTGGAACCTAGAGATCATTCCTCCCATAATGGGAAAGAGGAGAAATTAATTTGTCGAACATCAGGCTATTTTAAATGTTGAAGTGTTTAACTCTTCAGAGAAGATTTTTCAACATTGCTAAGAAGATCAGCAAAATTAAAACCACACAGCATAGTAAAATTGGACATATATTCTGCAGGAGGGTTGGACTAGATGATCTCTAAAGGTCCCTTCCAACCCTACCGTTCTATGATTCTATGATATATTGGTATCCATGGAAATCCCACATGGATTGCTCTTGTGTTACGGTACACCAAGAGTAATTCAGCTCTTGTTTTTTTCACTGGTGTAAGGCAGACCAGAATTTGACTCCTGCAGACTGTGGGCACTGAAAATGTTTTCCAGTTGTTTTGGAGAAGTTGAGAGACCTCTGCTTGATGAAGTGTGTACCTGCAGTGGTAGGGCTGCTAAACCCAAGCAGGAGTCTGCTCTAGTGATTGACAGTGATTAGCTTTTAGCTCAAGTCTTCCCTCCCACACCTTTTATTTTTAATTAAAAAACCAAATGATATCAGTAACTCTTTGGCTAAAATGTCTTTCTTAGGTGGCTTCAAATCACTTGCTGTTTGTTTCTTCACAGAGCTTTAAAAATGGAGTATTCCTGTTGTTTGATATCAGGGTTACAACATTGCAGTAACTCATTTTGATGTAGTACAGGGGAATGCATAAAAAGCTTCTGCTGAGTTTTGATAGCTTTTTCTTTTAATGGCACCCATTAAGTGGGTGTAGCAATCAATCTAGTTTTCCTTTTTTTTTTTTTTTTTAAATCTTGCTGTACTAGTACATTGGATAATAAATGAAAAAAAAAACCCACTAAAAAATGTACTGTGAAGATACATGTAAGCATGCAAATATCAACAGGGATTCTTGTTGGCCTGTTACAGTTCCTTGATTCCAAGGCTTTTCAGTATTAGAAAACGAACTGGAACTTTATGATCATGTTTATTTGTGCATTTAAAAGACTTGCCTGTTACTGAGACAAGAATATTCCGACCATAATCACAACATGTTGTGGTATTTTATTTGTGTGTTTTAAAGAGAACAAGTGATTCTGAAAGAACAAATCTCATTAAGTTGCATTTAACAAAGAAAAAAAACCAGGAGGCTTTCAAATGAGATGGTATAAATGCTGTGTTCGTTCCAAACAGCAATTGTCAGTATGAACCTCTGGCTTCATTAAAGTCAATGAAATGTCTTCCTGCTGACTTCAGCATGCCAGGATTTGAAAAGAAAGAAATGGAAATGGGATCTTGAAATTCTTCTTCTTGATGAGTGACTGGAGCTAAAGTCATTCAGCTGTACTTTTTGGTGGCTGTGCCCTTTAGTTCAGCCAGGAGGTCTTAAGGTGATGTCTGGTGGGGATGAGGGTAAGTGAAAAGGAAATAATATTCAGCAGTTGTGTTATTCCAGAGGCTCCCTTTCAGTGAGATGCTGCAGATGTGGGACTGTGTCAGCGCTAAGGGAAGCTGACTGTGCAGGTGGACATTCCTGCTGAGGATATTTAGGCCTTACAAGTGATGGAAAGCCCCAAAATCTGACTATTTAAAGAACTGTAGCACTGCATTGTTTGGGTAGGTGTTTGGGCTACGCTTTGGCATCTAGCGTAGCATTGATTTTAGGGCCATTTTTAGCTTTATCCTTTTGGAATCAAGGATTTTTTTCAGGAGCAATTGAATAGGAGGAAGGAATTAATGTGATTTAGGGGTGTCAAACTGAAAATGAAGTTCCTCCTGCCATGTCCTTCGAAGAACACTCAGTGGCTCTGGATGTAGCCTGCCATCCGCTTCATTTTTGGCAGGGATATTTTTGAACATCCTCTGCTGATAAATATTTAGAGTCTGTTTATATTTCATCTGATTGATGTTAGATAGTGCTTGCATTTTTTTTATTCCATAAGTACTTATTACTGAAGAAATTGCTGTTACAAGCCATGAAATTGCAGTGCTAGCAGGTTTGTAATTGTAACTGTAGTTGACTGGCAGTACATTTATTAATTATCCAAGAGAGACTCAGAGCTTTCTAAAAGGAAATTTTACTTCTGGGCTCTAGGAGTTAGGAGGGGAGCTGTAATTACTTTATGTCTGGAGTGCAGGTTTAGGTGTAGAAGGCTTGAATGGGTTAGATGTGACCATTACTTAGGATCAATAAGGTATTAAAAGTGGAAAAGCTGTTTCACGTTTGTAAAAGTCACCAGGATGCTGCTAAACTCAGAATGAAAATAGCAGCTATTTCTTTTTGTTTAATTAAAATCTAATTAAAACCAATTCAGGGAAACCTGAGTGGGTAGTTATTACTTTGAGCACTCGAAGGATTTCACTTGCAAACTTTTGTGCAGCCTTTTCATCTAGCCTGGCTCTAGAATCATGGTATCTTTAGGGTTGGAAAAGACCTTTCAGATCATCAAGTCCAACCACTCACCTCGTACTGCCAAGCCCATCACTGAACTAAACCCCTCAGCACCTCATCTATGTGTCCTTTAAATATCTCCAGGGCTGAGGACTCCCCCACTTCCCTGGGCAGCCTGGGACAGGGGCTGACAAACCTCTTATGGAAAAAGTTCTTCTTCATCTCCAATCTAAACCTCCCCTGGAGCAACTTGAGGCTATTTCCCCTTGTCCTATCATTCACTACTGGAGAGAAGAGACTCCCCACCTCACTACAACCTCCTGTCAGGGAGTTGCAGAGGGCTCATGTCTCCCCTCACCTCCTTCTCCAAGCTGGACACTCCCAGGTCCCTCAGCCCCTCCCCATCAAATTTGTTCTCCAGACCCTTCACTAGTTTGTTGCTTATCTCTGAACTTGCTTCAGACCCTCAGTGTCCCACTTGTACTGAAGGGCCCAAAACTGAACACAGTATTAGAGATGCAGCCTCGCCAGTGCTGAGTACATACAGTGCTCTGTATGATTCTTACTGGTGTTGCCCAGCTAGATCTCAGTGCTGTTTTGCTATGCCTTGCTAATTCCTTTCTGGAGTCGTGTTTTTCGTGATGTGAATATAGCAATGAGACTTTAATGAGATGACAGGAGTTATCACCATGCACAGGGATTGTGATGCCTAGGAGCCTCGGAAGTGTCTGTCAAAATAAATAAATAAAACATCTGAGAAGCTGTGCTGAGAAGCAGTAAACTTCAAAATCACACTGGTTAGGAGCATTGAAATGAGTTGCCACAGTATATTCCAGCATGTAGCCACCAGGTGTCACTTATTTTGTACTGGAGAGAAAATACAAGCTCGGTATATGAAAGGTAAGAAGAGAAAAAGCCACTTGCTTTAAGTAGCTTTGTGTCCGTTTGTGTTCTTAACTGGCAACTGTCTTCCTTGATCCACATTTTCCTCTTAAAATAGATTGTACAGACTGGTTTCTCACAGGTAAAGTGGGCTTGCATTTTTTGATGAGCCTTAAATGTCAGCAGTGACATTTTGAATCTTGGTCTTTAAGAAAATAATTAACAGTCTCACTAGATTTTCCAAAGGCTGAAAGAACACTTTATGGAAAAGGCCATTTTATTATTATGAACTGTACTATCATTAAAGACACATTAACTGGTGGCTTAAATGTATATTCATCATCAGCCAAGTTAAGAGCAGTGAGATGAGTCTTAAAGTCATGCAAGACTGAAAGCAAGGTGGAAACACGTGTAGTCAGGAGAAGGACCACTTATAGTATCAGAGAACAGCACCTACTTACTGAATGATGCAATTCATCCTCGGGGTTTAAAAGCTTTAAAGGAAAGTGTCATTATAGGTAGATGGAGTTATACCTCTGAAGTGGAAAAGGAACAGTTGGTACCCAAGACAGGGCTGTTTTTCCCAACCCCATGAGCACAAACATTATCAGTGAGCCACATGAGGCAATTAACTGCTCACCAGTGACAGCGAGAAAAGGATTCATGGTGTCCAACAGTGTTTTCTTTCCTTCCATTACCAGAGATGCTAAATTGGCAGATGCAGACCCTCTTCTTGCTCCACGGTCACATAAGCCTCGTGCTCATTTATTTTTTGGTCTGTACTCTAAGGCAGCACCATTAGAAATGGGAAATGTAATTTTTCAGACTTGAAGTATAGAAAGACTCCAATCGAGTGCTTTCCTGAAGGGGAATGATTAGAGGTTTTTTTCTCTCTTCTTTCCAGTGATAGTACAGTACCATTTTTTTTTTCCTGTTTTAAATGTAGGAGTGGAGCGATATTTGCACTCTCATGCAGGTTGGAGGATGTAAATCCATCAATCTGAGTGAAGGAATTGGGAGCTGCTCTCCAAATTCTTTTACCTTTTGGGTACTCAGGGGCTGCTGTTTTGAAAGACTACCTGCCTTCATTTTTCATCTTTGGTGACAAATGTACTCTAGTGTGGCATTCACTAACTGCAATCAATGTTTGTGACACATACTTTTGTTTCCCCTCTCCCTTTTCTTCTAGGCTTGAGCAAAACCAGAGGCAAGCAAAGCACTTTTTAACTATAGAAATAGTGTTGTTAATGCAGCGACTTAGTGTTTTAGCAGCTAGGATGAAAACAATGAGATTAGTGAGGGCTTCAATGTCTTAACCAAGGGTTGTTTATGAGACTGAGGGTTTCACTTCCTAGCTGCAGGTCTTATACCATTGCTTCTGAAAATGCCACCTGCCAGCCTTGGCCCTCAAAAGTGCTCCCTGCCACTGTTGTGCCATGGCCTCTCAGCATGGCTCTGGGATGGAGAGTGTGATTGCAGCTTGGGCGGGCTGGAAAACTTACATTCTCTGTCTTTTGAGCTTATTGATAGACTGAAATTCACCCTGTTTAACATAGTTCCTGAGGAAAACTCAGATTCAGTGCTATCTGCCTTTGATGCTTTATTTTGAAAGGGGTTGACGGTGACTTTCCATCTTGTACAACAAATATCTGAATTTTGCTCACAGTCCTTCAGTCCCCATGTAACAGGATTCTGGATGATGGGAGATGGAGATTTTTTCCTGTACTTCTCCTATTTTATGCCATATGGTAGTGTAGGTAATACACATCAGTATTCTGTCATTTTTGTCATCCACAAATGGAAAAGTGCCTTTGAAAAGCACTCTGACATCTGCCACTGGGAGCTACTCCAAAAAAAAAAACCCATGTCCAGGTCCCAAGGCTCTAATGCACATGGATGTTACCCAAACTCTGAGATGTGAGTGCACTTTAGCATCCCTCCCAGTCTGCTGGCTACAGCATCAATGTTTGCAAGGAAACTACTGCCTTTACTCATTTTGTTTTTCAGTTTGGACAGAAGCTTCTATATAAAAAAGATAAATGTTGTATTTAAATGTTTATGTTTGGACAATACATTTTGTCTGTTGCTGATCAGTTTTGTTGCAATAGCCAAGCCCTGTCCAAGTAGCCTTTAGGAGGAAAAGTAAGAATCACTTCTTACATGTAAAGGAAGAAAAAGCATGTAATTGCAAGGCTTTATTCTGATTTGGTATTATTATTAATGTATAATTTACAGCACTGAGCTGTGCAACAAAGAAACTGAGCAGACAATTCTCTTTTTCACTTAATGAGGAGAACTGTGAGATTTCCTGAGTTTATAGATTATTCTGAACTCCTGAAATCACTTTGATTATCAGTGTTTTGGATGCTGAAAGCATTTTTCAGGTTTTAAACGACCATCATTTCTCTCACACTCCTGGGATGAATGGTTTTCCAGCATGCCTAATTTCTCCACATACTGCTGAAGTAACTGCTATAAAAGCAGCAGGATTGACTCAGTTATTCACATAGTAAGGTTTATTTTTGTCTAATGGAAAGAGTTTGTCCTTCAGGGCCAGGGAGAGCTGATGCTTGGGCAGCTTCTCTTGATGACTCTGTCTGGTTCAAAGCTCTGTGCCAGCTGTGCCAAGCAGGACCTGCTCTACTGAAGCACTTTGGAGATGTAGAAGGGGATTGTCACAGTTGAGATGCCAGCTCCCTCTTGACAGCCACAAACAGACTGATGAATTCACAGAACAATTATGTTGCCAAAGGGTGGAGGGCTTTCATGGGAAGAGCACCAGAGCAATTAATGGTTAAAAAAAAAACAACCAGAACAACTGATTTGGCTGCTGAGCTGATTGCTCAGACTCATGCAGGCTCCCATCTGGGTGGCCAGGCTGCTAAATTGGTGTTGGAGATATTTCTGTTGAAGCTAGGACAAGCCAGATCAGTGGGATAGGGGCATCTTTGCACTACTGGAACCTCTGTTGTAGTGGACATAACACAGGTTGGAGGAGTTGCAGTGTGTGAAACTGCTTCTGCCAGCTACTGAGTCACATTCTTGAAGCTTTGATGGAAGACGTGACATTTCATGTCACTTTATTCCATGTTGCTGTCTTTAGATGTGGGTGTGGAGTGATCTTTTGTAGAAGACAATGATTGACATGGCTTTTTGCAGCAAATGCCATGTTTTGTTAACACCTTTCTCGAAGCTGGTAAGCATTAAAGGAAACTGAGCACGAGCCAGCTTCTACAGTGCCTCATTTCTAAAACCATACAGCTCCTTTTCTTGTAACTCGACAGCATTATTGATAAAACAGCTCCATTTAGACCCATTTTTTCATGTATTTCTGGATCTGGGGCACTGAAAGAACCGTTGTCTCCGGAGCTGCAGTTTGATGCATCAGCTGGACTCAGCTCTTCTGCTGACACATACAAGATATTTCCATACCATTATCTACATAGAAAGTGCATACTTAATTTATCATTGTTGTATAGTGACTGGGTCTCACATTTGAGAATGAGCACTGCTTTCCTCATGTTGCCACTTATTTGATAGGGTTTTAGGGGTTTTCCTTGGTGATATTATTTATATTGTAGTATTTGTAGTGCTTGGAAAGCATAAATGTGCTTGGAAGCCATCTCTTTCAGCTCTGACACCCTAGTAAGCTTTTATTTCAGTGTAGTTCACGCTGCAGACATACATTCAAGAGTTTCTGCTGTGTTTAACATTACAAATATTCCTCTCCAAATGCATTTCAATGCTCTTGATGCCATCTCAGTCTCTTGTGTGTCTGAAAACTTTAAATGCATTAACAGGCTAAACCAAGTTAGTACACTAATGAAATCAATGATTTTTGTCTTTGGCTCAAGGTAAACACTGGTGGCAATAAAGACATTTCAGAAGTAGAAATGCATTTCAATACCTGAGAGGTATTTTTGCTGGTTTATGGTTAGATATGTTAATTCTACTGCCTTTATGGGTCCTTGAGAAGTATTTGATGGGACGTTTTCTGGAGATGCCTCTATTTCTCTGCAGAGTTTTATAATGTTAATGCTCTGTCTCCATTTTTTTTCATTAAAAACTAAGTTTCCTAGGTTATCATGAACTGTCATGCATCTGTTATTGCAAAACTGACTGGGAAATGCAATTGATGGAATTTATTTCATTTTAGATTTTTAGTAAGTGGTTTCTTTCAAGTGGAACACAAGCTCCAGAACTAGCATCCATCTGATTTCAACTGCAAAGTCCAAAGGAGACTCCACATCCTCCTTTATTTGGCTATCAATAAGCAAGGCTGTTTAAAAATACAGCCTCATTTCACCTCCTGCTGTTCACTTCTGAGATGTTCCCTGCTAGCCCCAGGGACACAGGGATTTTTCAGCAGAATGAGAGCTTTGTGGCTGGAGGAGAGCATTTGAGAATAGTTGCTCAGCCTTTCTCCTTAATATTGAGTCCATCTGGGCCATCTCAGGAGATGGTCTGTCCCACAGAGCAAGCAAGAGCATCCTGGCCCAAGGCCAGCACCCAAGTAATGTCCAGGTAGGGGTCAGTAAGAAGCACCCTGGGAATTAGGCATGTGTGCCACTTGGGAGCTGCAGCAAGGATGGAATTTCTCAATGCAGCACCTTAAAAAGTGATTTTTGAGCCCTGTGCAGTTTAAGCAGAGGAAAAGTGGAAGGTTAGCTTCAGACAGTCTCCCTACAACAGAAGTTAAATAATGAACATCTCCATTGGGATAAAAAGGCTCTTAGACAGTTTGCCTCAGATTGCCTGTGTGCCACAAATGGAAAACATCTAGTTTGCCAGGCTAAATGTTGCCTTCATGTTGCAGCAAATGTTGCAGAAGAGGCAGGGTGTGAGGGAGTGCTTGCCAGATTTTTCTTGAAGCATTTATCATTATGCAAAGTTGGAGGTTTGGTTTGGGGGTTGTTTTGGGTTTGTTCCCCCTCACCCCCCGCTTTCTTTTCATGGAAATTCAGTAGAGAGAGTTCTCAGATTTTGATCTTGTTTGTTTACAATCAACAGTCTGGCTAAGTGCAAAGTAAAGCATGAAAAGATACTTGTGGTTGTGCTTTTTCCAAGTGGAAAACAAATATACCAGAGCCAAACATGGGTGAAACCTGCAGGAATATACAGTCCAGTCAAGGGAGTCAGTGACTTGGTGGCTGAGGAACAGACTTATGTTTTTATCATACTGGATATTACAGTATTTACTTACTGGGTTCCATGTGTAGCATGGCTACTTTTTTTTTGGTATTGCTCTTCTAAAAAGTGGTCTTTGTGCAGTTGCAGGATTACTGGGCTAGAGTTTACTATGTTAGGAAAATCATGTCAAGAGCTGTAGTGGGTTTTTTTTTGGAGAGGCTGGTGAAAGAATGCAACACCTCTTTCTTCTAATAATGGGAATCAGCATTTTAATGTCTTTCAAGTTTGTGATAGAAACATTGCACTTCAACTGTGATGATCTAAAGATACAAGAGGACAACAATGAGTGTTTAATCCATTAATCAGATGGCATTAGCTTCCACATCAAGTATGTGCTCTGACTATAAAGATATATAGATTGTTAGCAACAGAGTATAGCCACGCAGAAATGTCTTCAGAATGGTGTTGTCTTGTAAGTGGTTAATAAAAATGTATTGCACTTCTGTGTAGTTAAAGAGCATGTGATCTGAATGAGTGATGGAGTCTAAGCCTTCAATGAAACAGCTATGAATGGTGGTAGAAGACTTTGGTAGTAAATGTTGCTTAACTTATGCAGAACAAACCCTTCCTTAAGATGCTGTGAATGATCTAATGTATTCCATCAGAGAGGCTTTGCTTAATTAACTGTAGGCAGAAGTTACATGCAGAAATTTTATCTGGTGATACCGTGTTATTCTTACAGAGATGACTAATTAGCGATTTACTGAGACTGCTTAGACCTTTCTGGGTATCTGCACTTGGACTTTGAATGCACTTCACCTTGGAACAAGTGCCACTTCAGTGGGCTGAGATTTATCTGCTGTGTTGTTGCTTAAAGAATTAAAGTTGTGGAGCATTTTTAAAAGTTACTTCTAAGCTTGGAGCACAAGAGGCTCTTTGAAGTATTGAAACCAAGTCACAGTTGCGATTTGGCATCAATGAATAATTTTTGTTGACTAATTTTTGTTTGAGTTTACAAGAAACTTTAATGACAAATTCTGAGTTTGTCTTTTCAGGATGCAGCTGTGTATGTTTCCTTTCACCCACTCAGCACTTGATGAAAGATGAAATGCCCTATTCATGAAAAAGTACTTAATAGTACTTATGTACAGATGAGAGATGTTTTTCCTGCCATTTTAATATATGTCTCATGGAGAAGGTACCATAAATGAGTCAACAACAAAAAAAAAAAACCAAAAAACCAACCAAAAAACAGATGACTGTGTTAGGAGAGTAAAATATATGGAAAAGAATCGTTTTGGAGGGGAAGGAAAATCCCTTCTCAGGCACTAAAAATCAAATGAGCAGCTGCTAGCATATATGATGCTTTAGAATTGTCACAGCAATATTGTGTTGAAAGCAATGTTAAGTATCACACAGACTCATCCCCTTCAGAAAGACTGCTTATTTATGAAGTGTGAAGGTATATCCAATGAATTCTCATAGATACCATTTGGCTGCATTATTGCATGCAAAACCATCTCACCACTCCACAAGATAAACAGGCACCGAAGGCATTACGTGATGCACCTTCTATTTATTCCATGTAATGTTATTCATCCCTCAAAAGCAGCCTTAAATTAGCAGCTGATCTCTCTCAACCCACAAGATCTAGCAATTTATACTGTATACTGTTTGCAAAGTGGAGGAGAGGATTAGATTTCAGATGGTGGAAAGAATATGTTTCTCACTTGGAATCAACGTGAGGTAGCAGCTGCTAAAATCAAGTAAAATCCAATGTGTAAAAAGAACAAGATGGTAATCAGAGTATCAGAACTGTGAATGCCCACTATTTTGCAGCATGCTGAGGCTGCAAATGCTTGGCAGGACCACTGGAAATCCTCTCAGAACATTTTTCTCCCATGTGCTGGTTCTGGACCAGTGATCAATGCAAGCGACAAAGACTCAAGCTTAAAATAACTCCTGGGCACTGAAAGATCTATCTCTTTCTGCACATTCAACTCTCCTATGCTAGCTCTAGCTCTTCCTCAAATAAAAGCCAACCTGCACTCTGAATGGGAACATTTCTTTTTCTTCAGCACAATGAGGCTTTGGTGTTCATCTCACCTAACCTGAGAGGTGTGGATGGCAGATGCCTAAAGCTGAGGCAGTGGCTCGAACATCACATTGCAAGCTGACGCAGAGAAATTGTCTGTCCAGAGCAATTTCCTCCTGTTAGATAAGGTGATGAAAATAAGTGTGCTGTCCTCACCTAACTGAGCTTCACATGAAGGGAAAACCTGTATCTCTATTGAGCAAGAGGCTCCAGAAGAGCTGTTTGAGTAAAATACAGTAATACCTGTGCAGAGGCTCAAACGTGAAGCCTGAAGACTTGAAGCCTAAAAATAAAGCAGGATGGGCAGCTGTCAGAAAGAAACACATAACTCAAAAATAGCCTGCATTGGATAAGTGAAGTCTGTCAATACTAGACCAATTCTTTGCCTCTGGAGTTTTCTGAAGATAAGTACTTATTTATTTTTGCTTACAGCCTGACTGCAGGGTATATGGGAGATGCATTTAGAGATGATATTTTTTCCCACCTACCAACCTCTAAACCCTCTGGATTTGTTTGATAGAAAAATATATGAAATGGGAGAGCTTCATAACAGATTCAGCCTTCAGTGTTTCCCTGTTGCATTAGTACTTGTAACAGGAATTTGGCTGATTTGTGGGATGATAATGTGATCTATTCTTTGAAAGAACACATAGGTAAGAACCTCTGTTATTGTAAAGTAATGTGATATCCTGTGTTGGGAATAAAACTTCAATGGCTGTTTCATCTTATTAAAAAAGGTAGTAAAAAATACATGTGGCAAAACCAGCCTTACCACGTCCCCTTTCTGCACCTGAAGTTGTATTTCAGGTCATCCCTTTACCTTTACTGTGTCCACTTTGGTTATTTTTTTTTTTTCTACATAACAGAAGAAAATAAATGCAACACATTCAGACTGAAGAGTTCTCACTGATATTACATGACCAAATAAGTGATTAAATCTTCTGTGCCTTTCTTTATCTTATTTTGACATTGAGTGTATTTCTGGAGATTCAAGAAAGTATTTTTTGTCTCAGTAAGGAGTAAAAGTTAACTCCCATTAGCATCTTATTTTATATCTGTTCTGACTCTTAGTAATTCAAACATTTTTATGAAGAACTGACTGATTTTTGTTAAATAGGTATGATTTCTGGTTGTGTTCTGCATACCAGGGCTTTTGAATATGATTCCAGAGTTTTGTGAGTGGAATCTGTGAGCCCCACAGCATGGATGCATTGATTTATCTTGAGTCCTTTACCTCAAGGACTGGGTAGGATATAGTGGGAGGTTTCTCTTTTCTTTATTAGCAAACTTACCAAGGAAAAAGCTTTGACCATGCATGATGATTTCTGAAACTGGCTTAAAATGGAGTTTCTATGAGAAGACATGCACTGGAGTACAGATAAAGTTTTTCTACTGTCAGTGTCACATAAATCTGTCGGTGTTCCAATAGGAAGACACTACTCAAGATGAATAAAAGTGAAGTGAAAAGGTGAATTGCTGGAGAGGTTGCATGTTGTAGGCAGCAAGTTTTGATCAAGAGGTGAGAAGCCAGAACGTACCATTGACACAAATCTGCTCTGAGCATAGAATAATAGAATGGTAGGAGTTGGAAGTGACCTCTAGAGATCATCCAGTCCAACCCCCCTGCAGAAGCAGGTTCACCTAGATCAGGTCACACAGGAACATGTCCAGGCGGGTCTTGAAGACCTCCAAAGAAGGAGACTCCACAACCCCTCTGGGCAGCCTGGGCCAGGGCTCCCTCACCTGAACAGTGAAAGAGTTTTTCTCATATCTAAGTGGAACTTTTTGTGTTCCAGCTTCATCCCATCACCCGTTGTTCTGTTGCCAGCTACCATAGAAAAAAAGGATGTCCCAACCTCCTGACACCCACCCTTTAGATATTTGTAAGTGTTAGTAAGATCTCCTCTCAGTCTCTTCTCTAGACTAAACAGCATCCTCATAAATACACAAGAACAAAATTTTGCCCCACATTTGTGCCAAAGGAACAAGAGTGGGTCCTTATTTGATTGCAATGACTCTCATTAACACTGAATTTGGGTGAGTTGACTGGGTTTTTTTTTTTTTGCAAAAGGAAGGTGTAATTTATTCCATTCTTACATTTCCTTTGGAAGTATATTGATGAGGAAGGTGCAGGGTGTGTTTGAATTAGATCTTGAGAAAGAAACCATCTGGGTTATGGAATAAGCCACAGTTGTTATTTAGGCGAGATTGCTGATTCAGTGGTGATTCAGGAGGTTTTCTTTGGCTTTAAAAGGCTTCAGAACTGTGTCTTTGAAAGAATATTTTACACTTGAACAAGTGTTCAGCGGTAGTTCAGCAGGCTGAATGTATAATCATGGGTTTTGACCACATATTCTAGCTTTTAAAATGTGTGTTTTTCAATTTATGGCCTTAACAGAAACCCACTATAACCATGTTTATTTCCTGGGAATTGCATTTATCAATGATTATTTTTTGTTAAATTAGGTTTCTTAAGCAAATAATGGAGCTTTACATAACTTCAGGAGGTTGCTGAACTCTGTAATGAGTCCTGCTGCTTTTCTAAAGCACTGCAATAGCTTTTGTGTGTGCATGTGTGTGTTTTTGCAAGGAGGTTGCAAAGGTCAGTGATTCATGATTCTCTTTTTATTGACATATCTTCTATCTGGCAGCTTGTTGATTTCTCTGAGGTAAATAGATGGGAGTTCAGGCAAAGTTTATTTCCAGAAAATGTTATCTGGAGGAGCCAAATGTCTTCAATAAGCAAGATGGAGAAAATATCTGATTATTCCTCTTCTTTCCTGAGATGGTTTTCTTTTTCTTTTCTGTTTTAGGTCAGATTTTTCTTACTTGTACTGTTTATTTATCAAAACAGTACACTAACAGGATTAACATCCTCACCCTGTGCAAACAACTTCACTACATTTGTACAGACACTTTGGCTTGTTCTGAAGACACCATCTCTGAGGGCAAAATCATCATACAGCCTGTGGTCTGGTTCAATCCTTATCCCTTCCAGTAAGCTCAACAGCTAAAAAGTATCCATCATAGTAAAGTCTTGCAGGTTTTTATTTTTGTGTCTAGAGGTCATAAAGTTGCAGTTGTACAGGGAGAAAGCTGGTCCCTGCTGCTGTTTGGCACATTGTGATGAGTGATAAAGAAATGGAAGAGGAATTATGTGGTTGTGCTGCGTTTCTACTATATACTGCACTTTTTCAATATTAACATTTTCTGAAGGTTTAACACTACAAGCCTCACTCTGCCCTTTCATGTTTCCATTCCTCTTCATGTGAATCGTGGAAAGTTTAGCGTGGTATGGTTATGTGCAGCGTTCCACTCGGAGACCTACATCATTTTTGTGACTAATGACAGCTCCATCTTTCACAGGAGCTCTTGAGAGTGACATATTGTCAAAGGCAAGTTCATTTCCAGAGTGTCCACGGTGGGTGTGGGATCAGCTTTGCTTAGATTAAAAAAAAAACATCAGCAGTGCAAACTGAGAACCTGAACTCAACAAATCCTCCTGATTTGACAGGGGAGGCACTAAGGCAGTTAGAATATGTATCCAGATTAATGAAAGCAATTAGGAGACTATGAATAAACAACATAGCTGTTACTGAAAGAGTGGCATTAGATATTATTAAATTATGAGCCATGTGCCTCTTCAGCAGTTACTGACTAGATGAGATCCAGCAGTATTAACTTTTGCCTAATCCTGATTTCCTCATGGTTCTTGTTTTTGTAGCATCTGTAGCTTTCATTTTAAAAAGAAGGGAGGTAAAGGCTACCTGCTGCAGAGGACATGTTCCACATGGCTGCTTTGGATGATGCTTCATCGGAAGTCTCTTCTTGTGGTGCAACTGCTTCTCATCACATGGAGAAGTAACAGATGTTACAGCAGCTAAAAGTCTTCCCATAACAAGGAAGCAAAGGAGCAAGAACATGAAGTGCCCTTGTGTTTCCACATATTAGTAGTTATAGTTTTTAACTTTTGTTGAGAAGTAATAAGATTCCTTGGGAAAAAGAGCCCATTTTTCTCATTTCCAATAAGAACATCAATGTACGAAGTGTTGATGTGATGGCTGGCACGAGTGGTCATAAGAAAGAAAAAAGGTGTTTTGTGAGACTGCAGAACCTGTCTGTGGGAGTTCCAGCTGAGGGGCATGTTTTGGCAGGGTTTCATCCCATCTAACATGAGAGTTGGTGGATTATTTTCTAATTTGTCTTAGCCATCCATATTTTAGGCTACAAGCTGCCCAACAGGATGATTTTAACTCGGATCTTCAACTGATTCCGATGCCTCTGTCCCTCTGTCCTCCCTCTGGCCATGACCATGGCATAAATGCTCAGTGAAAGAGTGAAGAGTGTAAAGTATGAATAGATTTTGATGATCTCCATCCTTTTCTGGCTTCTGGGAATTCAGGGTAGCAAGCATGGATAGATTTATTTTCCACTAATTGTCTAATGTCTTTCAAATGCATTCATACTTCTGGCCTCAATGAGTTCCACGTTTTAATTATATTGTGTGAATGAGGAAACAAAGTGCTGCAGCTCCATTGACATCAAACAGCGAGACACTTATACATCAAGCTGAGAAATGTGTTACTTGAAGTGTGTTTATAATAGGTTAACAGCATGCCACTCTCATGGGGGAGTAGGAAAAGCTGAATATGATTAAAAGTAACAAGGCTTGTGTAAAATTTAGCCTGAAGAGTACTAGGAGAAGTTTGTTTTATCTTTATTCTAAAGAATTTTGAACAAAAGGATAACACATTAAATATTAAGGCTGGTGACCTGAAAATTAGGTCATGCATTTGGATGTCCAGAAGATGTGTGTGCATGTAAAATCTATTCCATCTGTTTTATCTGATTAATGGAGGGGAATTTAAGTTATATGACTGAGCATATGAAAGTAATTCCTTTTTGTAGCCCTTTTGATTAGAGTCTTCCCTTACAGTCCTGTAAGAGAATGGGGAGCAATTATATGAAATGTCTATTTAAGAGAAATAAATCAGATTTTCACACATTTTCTAGGTAGTGAACAAAAATTTGTGAATCATGAACAATCTTACATGGTTTATTTTTGGTGGAATTTCTCTCTTTTCAGTGGTTCCTTGCAAGGCTTTAGCAGCTCTTCCTCATCCAATTTGCTTTTGTGCTATCTGCAAGTGTTCCCTACCAGCCTTCTCTCCCAGATCCTGCAGCCTGTGCACCTTCTTACAGCATGCATTACACAGGAAAACTAGCTAAGGTCTCACCTGTTTGTTCTCTACAGCATATAAATATATTTGAGAGCTTGAGTCTACATCAGTTTGAAACAGTGATGCAGGTTCCCTTGACTTCAGTGGGAGTGTATGAAATCCGAGATAGCTATTCACGTTATTTTCCCCCATTCCACTGTGTGTTATCTCTTACAGCCATGTTTCTCCTTAGGAGATTCCAGAACATCCTTATTTTTATGAGAATGATTGCTTTTGGCTGTGGAGCTTGGAAAGGTTTATGTTGATTTCTGCTTTGTGGTTAGAACTGGTACACATTTATGTACAACAGACAAATACTGTATAGACATGATGATAAATAATTCACCATTCACTTCAACAAGAGGAAATTACATGCTACATTATTCAACAATATACAAAGACACTGCTTGTTGTGTAAAGAGAGTAATATTCTGCCAGTGAACTGACAGCAGTTTTGCAACTGAAATATAAAAAGACATAGATGGTTTATTACCAGCTCCAATCTCATAACCCTTCTGCCTGTAATTCACATCATTCTCCTTTCAGTTTTGAAATACAAAAGAAGGTGAAGTGTATCTGTGGCTGTGCTTATGACTCCTGGAAATGTTGAATAGAAGAAACAAACAAACAAAAGGTGTCTTGATTTTTTGGGGGGTGAATGAGGAAAATGAGGACTGCTTATGCTGGGGAAAATTCTTGGTCTTCTGGGAGACATCCTTCATAGCATGGTAAAAAGTTGGGAAATGAACTTTTACTAACAACTTGTTGGTAGAGAGAAGGGAGTTGCAGTAGGGAATGATCCTGACTTTTCTGTGTTTATTACTATTGGGCTTTTTTTATGACATGAACACAACAGTGGAAAGCCATGTAAAAGGGTATGTCTGCAACTAGCAGACAAGAAAACCATTCTGTTAGCTGGGTAATACGTCATATTGCCCTGTGGTAGGTTGTCAAGCTGATCATCTAATTAAGCACCCTGTTGTAGTGGTATATGCATAAGTTGGCAGAGTTATGGTTGCTGGTGGAACTTTAGCTTTTCCCTCATGACTGGTGTGATTAAGATCTCGGTTTTACTGTAGCCTAGGCATAAATCTTTTTCTCTTTTCCCGACAAGGCATTTTCCTCAGCTGGCAAAGACAGAGATACGTAGTTTTTCCTTGAGTTGATAATATTTGTAACAGTTTCATGAGAAGTGGCTGCACCTAGAAAGCGTTCTATTAATTCCAGTCCATTTTATTAACATACAAATGGACATGAGACAGGAGAGAAGCTTATGTGATTTCTCTAAGATCCTGTGTTCCATATTATTTAATGCATATCTGATGGCTTACTTTACAGATTTGAGAATTAATGTCAAATACACAAGTCTTGAATTGATTCTGTAAGACTATCTCAGATAAATCTGTTCAGTCAGTATCACTGAGCAAGTTTCAGATCTCTCTCTTAGAAGAGAACTGGAAAATAGAAGAAAAAGAAATCTAAATAGACAGTGCATAGTAAGTGATCCCTCTGAAAATAAACAGCAAGGAGCTGGGAAGCACAGGTCTGGGAGAATATTGAAATACTTGCTGGGTGTGAAAGTGGAGGAGTTCAGGGTGGAAGGATTATATGAAAACAAGCGTGTAACACATGATAAGTTTAACTGAAGGGATGCTGTAGGATACCTTCTGGTTGCCAGGTCTTTTTATAGCTACCACTGTAACCTCTAGTCTCTTTGTGCATCTTTTTTTAAGAGGTGCTTTTTTTTCACTTCCCTTTTCTTGTTTTTTCTTCTGAGAGCCCTCCTTTTTTTTTTTCTCTCTTTAACTATCTTTGATTTCTTAATTTCCTTTGTGTATAATGTCCAAACCTGCCCTTACAGTACTTCTATTCCCCTCCTTGCCCTGCCCCCTTTGCCTCCTCTTTGAAAATCTTTGCTTATTGTTGCCTGAAATGTTGACTTGCAAAGTAGAAACTTTTAATTTGTTATCAGGACCTCCCCTTCTTTTCTTCTTTCTCTCCATCCATTAAGACTGTTGGTGGTGTTGGACATATGTTGAGTACTTTCCTGATTTAAATCTTGGCTCCTTACCATGGCTTCTCTTTTGGACATTCAATGTGGGGAAGGGGGATTATCTTATATATATAAAAGATTAAACTTCCTGGGTTTATCATCATGCATATGAATCTGATTTAGTCTCTCCAGTCATTCAACTTCTGTCAGAATCATCACAGGTCTATTTCTTTAGAGAACTTTTAAATACCAGTTTCTTTGAGAAGTCTTACACTGATTTCTCTCTTTGGTTTGAATACAGTCAGTAGTGATTATGCTACAATTTCTGTCTGCCTCATCTGACTTGTAGAATAAACTCATTAAGGAAATTAACTTTTTTTTTTCTTTGGATAGGAAAGTATTTTGCAAATACTTTTGTTCAGTATTTATCTAAATAATTATTCTTAAGTCCTTGAGTCACAGCCTGCTTGCTCTGCTTGCACAAATCCTCCACTATGTGACAGAGTTAAGTGGAAGAAGCATCAAGAATGCAAATAATTTTACAAAACCTCTTAGTCTCACACAAAAAGCTCAACTGCAAGAATGATGGTTAGTGCAGGATCTGAAGTGACTGCCCCATTGGATCTAGGTGCTGTCGTAGGAATGAACCAGGAGTTATTACGTAGAATCATAACAACATTTCTCAGGGATTGAAAAGAAGTGTTAAAAGAACTAAAGCCAAAATAGCCAAATTCTGGGGACTCACAATTAGTAATGATTATATTTCTGGGATTTGGTGTGTTGTAATTGTGTATCCAGTGTGTTGTTATGAGAAATTCTGTTCATTATTGGTATCTTGGGCAGTACAGAAAGGTACACTGTAGAACTGTTCAAGTCTGTGCTGTTTCTCAGGAACCAAGGGATAAAATCAAGCACAAAGATTTCTGCTGAAGACAGAGGTGTGTAGAAGGATGAGTTAAGTTAGAGGATTGTGAGTGGAAGAAAGAAAACTACAGGAAAGGGGATAAAGAAATATGTTTGCAAACAACACAGAGAAAAAGCGTTTCTGAGCCTCAAAAGAAAGGTGGATTTTTGTGAAGAGGAGCAACTACTGTGGTGTTCCAGGGCAGGGAGTCACTGACAAAAAATGTCCATTGTTACTGAATTGTGTGTAAACTAGAACCTCACCTGTATAACAATTTAAATGGTGCTGATTTTTTGGTGTTACTCTGGTAGTGCACTAATTTATTTGTAAACTGTGAAACAGGCTGCCCAGAGGGGTTGTGGAGTCTCCTTTTTGGAGGACAAGATCCACCTGGACATGTTCCTATGTGACCTGATCTAGGCAAACCTGCTTCTGCAGGGGAGTTGGACTAGATGATCTCTAAAGGTTCCTTCCAACCCTACCATTCTGTGATACTATGATCTATTTAATATTTTAGTTAAGATGACTTGGAAAATGTATTTTCATTTACATAGTAAAAATGAATATTGGACCTTTAGATACCCCATAAAGCAACGAGCTGGTTCTTTAGGGAAGTTAATGAGAACACAGATGAATTTCATCCAAAAAATAAACTGGCATTTCATCATCCATAGCCTGAGAATAGTTAATTTAAGGTCTTCATGTACAAACAGAGTGTAAATATTTAAACCTGTATTATTGGACACTGTCCAAAAATGCTTCCACATTTAAAGAGCAGATTAGGATCTGTTAGGTAGGGTAGTGAGTGGCTGAGAGAAGTCGTGTAGTGTTACCTGTGGCAGCATCTGTTTGTTGCTGTGAGCAGATGAGTAATTGAAAAGGAAAGGACAGCTTGCTAGGAACTTGAGGCCAAACGTGTCCTGAGTTTAATATTGTTGAGTGCTGCAATGAATATTCTTAGCAAATAAAAGACATCTTTCAAGTAGAAGTGTGAATTGCCTGTGGTGGTTTGTACTTTGCTATGGCTTTGAGTGAAGGTGAGTGTAGACATTATGGTTGCTGTTCTGTGTGTATTTATATATATATATGTTTGGTTTTGTTTCTTTAGGTGGTACAATGCAAATCTTTGAAACCATCTCTGGGAAGATGAAGCTTCCAGTAGGAGCAATCTGGTTTGGAACTCATTTGTTTTAGAGAATACCTGGCAGTTTCTACCCATATTTCCCTGTTCCAGCATCAACCAGAGGACGATGAGTTATTTTTGCTTTTTGCAGATTTTCACACCACGCAACAGTTTTTCTTCCTCCTCATTTTGTTCAATGGGAAAAACTTGAGCCAGTTGTGTAGCTGATTCGTACTTCAACACATTCCACTTACTGAGCCAAATTCTTGGAAATCACATTTAATTTTATGTGTTGGTTGTTGTTTTGGAGTTTGTTTGTTTTGGTTTTTTTATGTGACATATGTCAGTTTTTTAGTGTTTTTACCTGTTCTGGTTTGAACCTGGCCTTTTGCATTGCTGAGTAGTCATAGAATCACTCCAGGAATCAAATCACTTCAGAGCTACAGAAGATGACTCATAATACGTATCAGAAACGTTTTTATGGCTGTGCTTGGCTCGTCAGTACAAGAGTTTAACAGTAGTAATATGAGATATTGCATTAATTGTTGCATACATTTGTTACCAAATGATTTGCACAGCCAGTGTTTCAGATGCCGTGGACCTAATCATAATATCCAGAAGTGTCCTGTTTGCCAAGAAGAAAATAAGATCCCTTTGTACACCGACAGCAAGCAGATGAAGCTGCTTGCAGTTTTGGAAGTAAGGACTGATCACAGGGAAAGCTGGAACGGATTTTTCTGCTTGAGGAAGGGGAAGCTATGCAGCTTGATATTTGGGCTGGTTATAATGACTCTGGTGATGGCATCCTACATACTGACTGGAGCCAAACATGGCCTATTGTTAATACCATCTCCCTTCCATTATGGAGCTTTTGCTAGCAATCCAAGCTTAATGGACAATGAAAGCCTTAGTGACATGAAAGACCATTACCAGCCTTCTAAGATGAATATTTCATATGTAAAGGATTATCCAAGCATTAAATTAATTATTGACACTATTACTTCAAAGATAGAGTTTATCACGAGACAGCGCCCAGATTTAGAAGAACTGAGGAAACAAGAGCCACACGTAAGTATGAATTGAAGTGTGTCTTAAACTGCTCTCTGCTTGCTTATTTCAAGGCTTTTGAGTCAATCTTTTACTGGGATTAAAAATCTCCAAATGTGCAACTGTTCATATAGTGATTTATACCACCTAGAGCCTCCTGATTAACATCATCTGAAAAGCTGATACTGTGGATCACATCCTTCTGGATCATGGGCAAAAGAGATGGGCTGTAGTAATGATCCTGACACCCGAAACAAAAAATCATCAGTCTTCTGATAGCTGTACATTCTCATTGAATTCTTACCTTGTCTCATGCAAAATCAGTCAGACTGAGATTTGCCACTCACCTTAAGTGATGAATTAAAGGAAGAGCCTTTCTAATAACAGATTTCAGGAAGGCACACTGCAAACCTTGTATTTCAGAGTTAAAAACTGGAAGTTAGTTTGACTTGAGTGTTATGTTTTTGGCTTTAAAAATTAATTGCTGGGGTTGCAAGGGGCATTGAGCAATTATTGATGCCCTGATTGATGTATTGATTCAAATGGTTTCTAAATGTCCTCCTCTCCCACTTCAATTTTTTTTATGGGATTTGGCATCAATTTCAACTTTGTAGTTAGAAGAATAAGGATTAAAAATGTCTATAACTGTCTGTTTTTTGTTGTCTTGACTGAAATTGTTGTTCTTTATGTTGCAGATGTTTTCAGTAATCCCTAATAAATTCCTTCCAAATAGCAAGAATCCTTGTTGGTATGAAGAGTACAGAGGAAACACAACCACAGATCCTTATGCAACAAACTCCTATGCACTGTATTCAAAGCGCTTTCGAACCATCTTCGATTACCTCAGGAAGGTATTTTGGAACCACTTGTACCATTACAAGGACAAACACTATCGCCTGCGCTGCCTCCCCCGTTTCTACATCATCGGCCAGCCCAAGTGTGGCACCACGGACCTGTACGACCGCCTCAGGCTGCACCCCGATGTTCGGTTCTCAGCAATCAAAGAGCCACACTGGTGGACAAGGAAACGGTTTGGTGAGTAAAAGTACCCTCTGGTATCCAGGCGAGCTGTCTCTATTACACTTTGACATCTCTTGTGTATGGAGTTGATGAATTTGATCCATATGACCTTCCCTTGAAACCACTGGAGGTGACAGTTTTCAAAAAGCCAGGTGATGGATAGAATCATAGAATCATAGAATGGTAGG
>WBNH01004309.1:282130-455203 GCA_013401255.1 Urocolius indicus
CTTGGCCATGAGGGCACATTGCTGGCTTATGTTTAGCTTATTATCAAGCAGGACTCCTAGGTCTCTCTCTGCAGGATGCTCAGTAGGTTCCAGCTTGCTTTAGTTTAATGATATTTTGGGTTAACATTTTTTGAGATGATGTATATTTCACTTGGTTTATTTGCAGTGGTTTGGAAACTATGGGAAAAAAAAACTAAAAAGCCACAAGATAAACCCAATACTGTGAATTTGTAAAAGCAGGAAGAGAAACTGTTGGGTTGTGATGAGAGACTTAAGGAATAGCAGTGATAGTTTTTCTTGCAACATATGCTGTAAAGCATTTATTAAGTGAATAAAAGGTGAGTCAGAATTTGAAATATAGGTGGCTTCAGTCCTTATGGTTCAATAAGTTCAGCTGTGCTTTGTGGTAGAAGCTTGATTAGAGTTGCAGCTCTGGTCCAGCACTGAACAGCAGAGATGCTCTGCACGAGAAGCTCTCTCACAGCAAAGAATTTGCACATATTTTTTATGCCCTTTTCCTGGGTGACATCAATGTTTCATGAAGTGACCCATCTCTGAGGGCAGAGAGAATAGTTGAGGTTATAGCCTGCTGGAGCAAAACACATCCCTTCCCTTATGATTGCACCTGTCAAAGGGTGGTGGGACTGAGCGCATCAGTTTATCCATCTGAATTGTTTATGTCCTTCTTGGTCTCCCTTCCCTGGGTGCCAAGGAAGGTCAATCTTGTGGTTAGAGACTAATTGAGGTGCAGAAGACCCATTTTCAATTCTGCTCTTGGCTCAGTACTTCCCTCTAAATGAGTATGCATATAATACTTGCTGTATTCCTCTCTGAATTTTCCCACTGTTTGGTCTGACTGTTAAGTGCCGGGATGCCCTGACTTTGTGTTACTTTGATATAAAAGATCACAGGCTTTTCAGTGATATTACTATTTCCAAGAGGAATATACTGGTTATTTTATGGTGACATCTTTGCTTCTGTTTCTCACTTGCTGTTGCTTTACGGCAGACACTGTCTTTGGAAATAGGGAAAAGTTAGCACTGTGGGGTTGATCATGTAATGAGGACTTTGCATCACTACTTTCCTTTGGTGCTTTTCTAAGCTTTCTTGAAATGAGAAATTATCTCTTCTAATGAACTGCTGTGGCTAAAGGCAAGGACACATTCTGAGGGACCAGGATACCTGCAGTGCTGCTTCTGTTTGTTATTTTGTTGTGATACCTTCAATTCTTTATTTCTCCTGCATACACTGTTGCTATTTCCATCCTCCTTCCCTGTAGCCTAGAGCCAGAAGGATCTCTGAGCTCTTGCAGACAGGGCTTTGTTCCTTGCTGCTTGGTGAGGAGGAGGACTCAGCCACAGAGCCAGAATTTCATGATTTTACTGGTTTCTCAGAATTTATATTTTCTTCCTTTGCAAGTGCCATAATAAAGTGTCTAAAATAAACATTTTAGACATTTTTCTAAATGCTTCTTATGAACCAAGAGTTAAAGCAATATGATGACAATACAGTTGTGCGTCCAACCTCACTAAAGCAAGGCTAGCATCACTGAACCTCAGAACTGGACCTACCAAACAGGCAGAAGAGTGTAAGAAATCAGACTGAAGTGCATATAATTTGAGAACAAGGATAAATTCCTATCTCCGTGCTGGCATTCACAAACCCCACTTGCACAGCCTTGTGGTCAGCCACTGGGGACCAAGTGCAGATCCTTGAAAAGAACATTCTTTGCATAATTACATTTTTGGAGATTACTTGGTAAAGCTGAAAAAGGAGGAAATGCTGCAGAGCTCGTCCTCTCAGGGGAGGGAGATCTGTGGAGATGACCTTCCCATCATCTCAGGCTGTCTGCCATTGAGAATGAGAGATGATGTTTGCTCTTGATGGCTCAGTCCTTTCATTCTGCCTCAACAGTACATTAGCAACTGGTTACTATTTAAAATATAAAATAAACTAGAGGAATATATGAGAATATGACAGAGAGATGAACAAGTGAAACCAAAACAGCCGCCTTCATAAGCCAGCTAAGTGGATACAACTCCTATGCTCCTGGCTATTAACTTGGTTTGGTTTATAACACTTATCTGGACAAGAAAGTCTCTTTGTTCTGTGGCATTCTCTGACTCAATGGATTTTTATGAGATTGACTAATTTCAGCTGACGCTAAACAGCTCTCCTGGGGAGGCCCCATTTCGCAAATCACTGCTTTCCCCTTCTGCTGGGATGGTTGATGCTCTACAGGACTTTGTCCCAGCTTGACTGTCTCTCTTCCTTGGCTCAGACATAATTTCTGTTCCCATGAGTGGGGTGGCAGCAAACCAATGCAGTCTGTCACATGATGTTTGCACTTTTTTTTTTCCCCCTCGTAACAAGTCAAAATACCACTGCTGAGCTTTCTTCTACTCTTGCTAAATCACATTTTCCTAAAGGGAAAATTCAGAAGGAATGGACAAAATAACTGCCTTGCTGAACTTTCCTCTCACATAATTGATAACTATTGGCCTTGAAGGAAAAATAAAGGTAGAGGTGAGAAATCTTGCTCTATGCTCTTAGCTTTGCCTTTCCAATATTGTCCTTGACCACCACTTAAGTAAAAAACTGCCTTGTAGTATGATAAAAAGCAAGACTGCAAAGACAGGCATGGGGAGCCTGGGCAGAAAATGTCGAACTGAGACTAGATTTGGAAAGAAAGGTGGGAAAAGGGATATAAAAGCATAGATGTGGCTGCTGAAGATGCTGAGAAATACAGAGAGAAGGTTATGCTGAACACCCTGGAGTAGGGGGAAGGCGAGGAGAAAAAGGAGACAGTATGGTGGAGCTTTGTTTTCATACTTTTAAAAGACAAAACCATGAACGATTCCCCAGTTTTCTGATTTTGAAAAGTGTGTGTTGATTTGCATATTTGGCACTAGAACCCATTCTCATTCTGAATGCAGTAAATCTAGTGGGAGTCCAATATTGCTTTGACTTATATTGGTGCAAACGAAGGCAGAATCTGGTCTTTTATATTCATTCCAAAAGCTAAATTTAGAAGCAAATAAATGCAAACTATTCATGCAGGAGCTATATAACAGCACACTTAAGGGTTTTCCTATCTCTGTGAATTTATGACTTCATTCTATAGTATCTTGCATCTCAGCTACTTCATTATTGGCACTTTTATCTGAGTGCTCCACTTCTTAAGGTCTGATTTTTGTGCTGACGTAGGCTGGCTCAGGGCCAGCCGTGTCAGTGAAACTGTCTTGGCTGAATACCAGCAGCCAATTTTACCCTGCTGTATTTTTGTTGCTGTTGTTGTTGTTTTTTAAATAAACTTCTCTCTTTTAACTGTTCTTAGGAATCATTCGGCTGAGGGATGGATTTCACGATCGCTACCCGGTGGAAGATTACCTCGATCTGTTTGACTTAGCGGCACATCAGATTCAGGGTGTGCTGCAGAGCGAAGCGGTGAAGGAGCGGGGCAAGATGAACAACATCATCATTGGTAGGGCAAATGCAGCCTCATGGAATGTGTCTCTCTAGCTCTGGCAGCATTTGTAGCTGAGGCATGAGAAGAGCATTTTCCCACATGTGAATGGTTCACAGCACAGAGCTCTTGATGTTGGTTTTCTCTGCTGTCTATGGCTACCACTTCTTTTCCTGGAGGGGATTTCTTGCTTTGTAAAAAGTTGTGATTATCTTTAGAAAATGCCTGA
Organism: Urocolius indicus; assembly: GCA_013401255.1. NCBI lineage: Eukaryota > Metazoa > Chordata > Aves > Coliiformes > Coliidae > Urocolius > Urocolius indicus. The sequence goes on from WBNH01004309.1 coordinate 285,826, forward strand.
GCAAGGAGTCTCAGTGTCTGATGAACATCAGCATTTAAAAAAAAAAAACAAAAACCAAAAGAATAAGAAAGGCCAATGGCATCCTGGGATGCATCAAGAAGAGTGAGGGCAGCAGATGGAGGGAGGTTCTCCTTCCCCTCTGCTCTGCCCTGTTGAGTCCTCATCTGGAGTCCTATGTCCAGTTCTGCGCTCCCTGGTTCAAGAGAGACGGAGAACTGCTGGAGAGAGGCCAGGGCAGGGCTACCAAGATGATCAAGGGACTGGAGCATCTCTCATGAAAAACAAGTGTGGGACCTGGGGCTGATCAGCCTGGAGAAGACTGAGGGGAGACCTCATCAACACTTCTAAGTATCTAAAGGGTGGATGTCAGGAGGATGGGGCATCACTTTTATCTGTAGTGCCCAGTGACAGGATAAGGGGTAATGGAAGGAGAAACTCCTTTGGTCCTGAGGTGAGGGAGCCCTGGCCCAGGCTGCCCAGGGAGGGTGTGGAGGCTCCTTCTCTGGAGATTTCCAGACCCACCTGGACACGTTCCTGTACCCCCTGAGCTAGGAGAACCTGCTTTAGCAGGGGCTTGGACTGGATGAGCTTGGACTGGATGAGCTCTGCAGGGCCCTTCCCACCCCCACCATTCTGGGATGCTGTGGTTCTATGACACCTTCAAACATTGTTTTCATTTTGTTTTGATTTCAAGAAGTTTGCCTGTAGTCAATCCACGTCCTTCTCCAGGATGTCATCAATTTGCTGTGCCTATGAGAAACAGCAGTAGAAATTTCTAAATTCTGCTTCCCTGTCTGCTAAACCCAGAAAACAGAGAAGGGAGTGTTACCAGTCTTACTGTGTCACCTTCAAATTTCCCAGGGAAATCAGACACATTCCATGAAAATACGAGTTGTGCAAGACACAGTTCCCTGTTGAGAAGAGACTTTTCAAGTAGGCTTGAAACCATCATTCTATAGGAAATACAGACAAGGTTTTTGCTGCCTGCCCTCAGAATGTTTTTTGATGAAGTGTTGACAATGTCTCATGTTCCTTAAACTATAGACTTGGTTGTGGTCACATTTCTTGACTACTTCCTCAGCCTCTATTTAGCACTAGCTTTTCATAGAATCATTACAGTTGGAAAAGACCTTTAAGATCATCAAGTCCATAAATACTCAAAACTGAGAAAAATTTGCAAGATGGGGTCTTAAGAAATGTTGCCATCAGGACATCTGCAGATTTTCTTCCTACTTACAATAATATCTGCTGTCCTTTCATGGTGAAGTGCTTATACTAATTAAATTCACTAATCTAATTGGCAGCCTACATCTTTGATTACTTACCTCCTGTTATGGCTTTTTTCTAGGCTACACTTTGTGTTTCTTTTTCCTACAATCTCATTTCTCGTTTCATTAAGGTTCTGGTCGCTTTTCTTATTAAGTTTACAGGAAAAGTCCTGAATGATTATACTCATTAAGCCAATCATTTATGACCTTGGTAAAGAGCAAAACAAAGCTTAGCTAGTCTGAAATGAATCTGTGTGAATATCAAGTTGGCTTACAATGCTCCATTTTCTTGTTTCAGATGACTAGAAAGAAAAATCGAGTTATACCTGTAAATGTTTCAGTATTTCATCATGTTACATTGTTTTGTTAAGTTAGGCTTCTTTGGATGTTATACTTACTGGATAATAATTGCATTTTCCCCCCCAAAAAGCCCAACATCTGCTTAGAGATGAAGCAAAGACAGTGCTGGGTCTAGCCTGAGGTGTCTGGAGCAGGAATTATTTGTGATCGTTAATATGATAAATTCAGAGGAATGTCTTGTGAAAACAAGTTATGTTATTCATCCATTAATGGCTAAATAGAGAGATTATACATCCATCCTTTAGGCAGTTTAGTAGTTCATGAGTTCTTTAAGTCCATAAGAAAAACAAAAAAGGAGTTTTTGGTTGCACTTCACTAAGTGATTTGACTTAATTACTGTAGCAGTGTTTAATTTATCTCCTGTTGCATATGGCTTGTTCTCTTTGCAGATATTAAGCCTGTATCATGAAACAGAAAGGGATAGTCAGTTTGTCAGGAGTGGTTTTGGCTGCTTCAGGAAATTAAAATTCTAAGAGTCATCAGAGCAGAATTGTTTTGGTTTTGTAATTTTTTATTTTTCCCCACTTCTTGTCAGTCATCTCATTGTAGGAAGATTTCCCTTGAACCAAAGCTATCCTGGACTGACTGCATTAGAGCAGCACCTTGAGTAAATGCTTTAATGCTGTTAATGCTTTAGCATGGCTTGGTCATGTGCTTGTGGTCTTCCCATGCTTGTGTACTGCTGCAGATTTTTTGTTGTGGCAGCTTATTCAGCTGTGGAACAATTTCTGTGGGGTGGTCAGATCTGTGGTGTTAGGAGAATCTGCCCATTTCTGTGTAAATGCCTTGATTTCCTTTAGTTCAGATAGCACATGTGTAAGCAGATGTTCTTGGGTTTGGTCACTATACATGGAATAAACCCAACTGAGCATCAAATATGATCACAAATCTACAGAGGCAAGAATGAAGGGAGATCAGAAATCTGTTGTAAAGAGGAATAGATGGCTTGATGAGGTCATAGACTTTCATCTTTGCCATGAATTAGGCAAACAGTTTGAAGGTGGCAGTTTAAGCCTAGCCATTCCTGTCATGGAGATGTAGCAGTGACTTTCCGAGGTCACTCTCATCTCTGGAGTGCACTATTCTGTATATCCATGTATGCAAGTGCTTGTACCTGTTTGCATTACACCATCATCTGATAGTGCAGAAATAGCTGCATGATGCTTTTGTGGCCCAGCTATCTCGGCTCTTGTCCTATATTTAGTCTTTTGTGTTCCTGCATCACCCAGCATGGGAGCTGGGCTAATTGAGTTTTAATTGGCAAGTCAAAGTCCACTGATGATTAGGCAGTGCTTTGGCTAATTAATTTAGAACGGAAAAGCAAAGCTGTTGTGGACTCTCAGCTTTAGGAAGTGGACCTCATCTCCCCCTTCTCAAAAGATGTAAAAGGAACATGACAGAAGACTAATATGTTTTCTAACAATTCCCAGACTTTGTTAATGAATTACATTCTGTTAAGCCGAAGTTTGGAGCCAGTACCTCTCTTATCATGTTGTGTTTTGTCCATCTTTTAAAACATTTATTGCACTTTCCCAGGAGAGAAGGTCTGTAAGCCTACAGCCTTATTATTTCTTCATCTCATTCCTTTTGATTTGAAAATCCTCATTAACAAGAATTAGCTCTCATTAGACTGTCAAAGAGTGGAAGTTTCCAAAAAGCTCTGTGTATGTTTTATTAAATGGTAGAGTGCCACATAAATGGCAGTATCATTTAAAAAGACAGGGAAGATTACACAATTCAAAACATCATATCAGATCACTAATTTAGCAGCTGAAGCATCACATACCTTGTTCTGGCAGGGAACTTACCGTGTTTCTCCCTGTAGCATGACACACAGATTAGACTTCTTCAGGAAATAAGCATATTAGAATCTGGCATTTAACCACATGTATTGTTTCTTTTATGGGCTTTTTGTCTAATAGTTAGTAGTTATATTTGGCATAATCTTCATGAATAGCTGTAGTTATATAATAAAGCTCTAGCTGTGGGTAATTCTCAGAAAGGGATGTTTCAATCTGCAGTGAAAAAATTCAGCTGGTTAGTACATAGACACACCGACTATCCTGTTTGTGTTGTAAGCCCAGTTCAATTGTATTTGCTCATGTTAACCACAAGTAGAAAGCAGTGTGGTCAGTGGACAGTAATTTTTCAGGTGGAATGACGTAAAACCTGCCTTAGCCATCACTACATTCACAAAGGTACCAGGCATTGTGACTGCTCTGGCTCTGGGGAGCATTAGCCAGATCGATTGGCAAGAGCTAAACTATGTTGAAATGAATAGAGTCAGTTTTAATCAGTCTACATCAGTTCACAATTCAGTTGGTTTCCACTCCCACACAAAGAATGAGTTACTAGTATACATGCTTTTAATTTCCAGGGGAGGCCAGTGCCTCGACCATGTGGGACAACAACGCTTGGATTTTCTTTTATGACAACAGTACTGAAGGAGAACCTCCCTTCTTAATCCAGGATTTCATCCATGCCTTCCAACCAAATGCCAAGCTTATCATCATGCTGAGAGACCCTGTTGAAAGGTGAGCAAGGATCACGTTGCTAAAGTATACAAGGCAATTTTCTTGCTGTAATAATTTCCTCTGCTCTCGCTCTCTTGAATGCAAACAAATGTTCACATGGTATTTCTCAGAGTTATTTAGTTTATGGTGAGAGCTGCCAAGGGGTTTTGTTCTGTGTGTTTTGGCATCTGGAATTGTGATAGTATTTTAAAGAGGAGCATGTGACTATGAGTGCCATACATGGATACCTGAAAAAAATAGTTTACACTTTGCCAAAAGCAATAAAACTTCATTACCTGAGCTAATACACCCTGCTATTCAGCAGGGCTCACTCAACTGAGTTTGGCACAGGTCTCAGCATAACTGGTCCTCTGAAATGCTTCAATTCATGTTAAATAATAAGATTTATGTCTTCAAGAGATGTACTGTTCAAACTGATTAAAAGATTGAAAATAGCTCCAGAGTCAGCATAAACTTTTTTTAATCTTAGAAATGCTTGATGAAGCACTGGCATAGAGCTTCACTAGCCAGCTTTAGCTTGCACACCCTTGGACTCTGCTTTTGCAAAGGTGTGGGCTGTTATTGGATGGTTCTCTGTTGTGCTCACTAGGAATGCCTTTGTTTCCACTTGCATTTCACTTTTTATCTCTAATATTCTTACAGTTTTCTAGAGTATTTCTTTCCATTGTGTTCTCTGAAGGAGCATGATAATGATGAGGGTGATGGGGAGAGTGAAGAGGATGGAGGCAGAGTTTAAAAGGATCAAGCCAAGTGGGTGTGAATTCCTTCTCTCTGTAGCTCTATGGGGATATTCAGAATACTCAGGGCTAGGTCAGTGCTCCAGGACAAAGCCTCAGAAACAGCCAGGAATGAGATTAAGAAGTCAGCTTCCTCTCCCTTATGATAAATTGGCTTCTTTTTATTTACAAGTCCCTCTGCACTTGTTGCTGATAGCTCAACTGAACTACAGGAGCAAAAGCAACAGGGGTGGAAAAGGCAGGTTCACTGGCTTGCAGTTGCCAGGAGGATATGTGTGCTGCACAGGGTCTGGGATAGGGTCTGATCAAACCTGCAAAGGGTCTGGTCTATCCCCCAACAGGGGATGTCTGAAGAACACCAAGGTTTGTGATGGTGGATGCCACAATGCCATTATTTCATTGTAGTGGATGGTGGCTGTAGGTAATGACTTCAGATAGCCAGAATAACTGAAATCCCAATCAAAGGTTTTATTTCCAGGCAGATGTCCCTGAATTAAAAACAGATGGAAAGAAATATAGTAAAATCTTGACTGCCCTGCAGAGAAGGAACTCATCTGCAAGAATGTAGTTTTCCCTAAGATGTCAGCAAGTCTTTACAATGCTGCATTTATTTTAATGGACAATTAAAACACTAAGCAATCCTATTAAACCTTTTAAATAAAATTGCAGCCAGGTCCATGCTATATGTGATGCCTGATGGCTGGTTTCTTCCAGCAAGAAGCTTTTCATCTCCTCTGCCAGGAGCCAGTCCTGCCTTTCCTAAGACAAGCCAGACAAGCCTTGAGTGTTGTTGATGTAAACACTCTTTTTCTGTGTGCCTCATTTAGTTGAAGTTGGCAGGCTTTGTCCCATAGCTCCTCTCAGCTTGTCCTCATACCCAGCACAGATGGGAATGGTTCTTTGGTGGGTGCAGTAGGAGGCAGAGGGAGAAGACATACGTGGTGCTGTGGTTGTGCCCCGATGGGCATCACTCTAACAGCTCAAAAATCACTCAAAGTCATTGTCTGTCTTTGTTTGTGACTCTTATAGTTAGCACTGGGTGCCTCTACCCAACCTTCTCTAGTTTGCCATGATTTTTCATTTTAAAAGTGTATAAAAATGGGGTTTAAAAGCATCCTGCAACAACTGTATCCCTTTTTTTTTCCCTTTTTTTAAATGAACAGAGAGCCTTCATTTGTTTCATATGGGAATTAAAAACCTGTTCTTGCAAAACAGTCATAAATAATGAGTGCAGAGGGGGCTATTCCTGTGCTTAAGTGCTTTGCTGGATTAGGGCCTAAACTTTCTAAATTAAATGATGAATTTTTAAGTACCTGTGGAAGCCTAGGGAAGATAATAAATAAATAAAGTGCAATACCAAAGGTTACTGCAGCAATAAAATGAGACCTAAATAATTTGATTTTTGTTAGATCATTTTTTAGACACCTGGGGGTTTATTTCTTTTGATAGGTGATAAAATCTAAAGCTTCTAGAATTCTGTCTAGTGGTGTGTGCTGTGGAAACAGAGTATTTGTTCTGCAAACACACTCAGGGAAGTGACTCCTCTTCAAGTCTTACAAAATTGTCTCCAAAATCCTGGGGTATTATTGGGGTTCTGGCCATAGTTTCTAAGCCTGAACATGGAAGAAAGTGAAAAGAAGATGTTCAGCAGATGTAATATTTATGCGATGTCAGAGCATTTCCTTCGTCTCTTTGAACTGTGTTTGTCTTGGAAAAGTTTGATCAAGATTTCAGGGATTGATGCTGAAGTAGATCTTTTACTTTCCTGTAGGTTTTAGGTTGCTTCACCACAACCACTTCCAAAGGGATTTGGATTTAGACAATCTTTTTAAAATTGTATTAAGCAACAGTAAAACTTGTGCTAAAAACACCATAACGAGGGAATGCTCTTCGGCTGCAACTCAGAGAAATTCCTGTTGCTGGTGGCTTTTGCTCACAGCAGCAGCTGAGACAAGGGCTCTGCTTGCCTTGTAAGCTGCAAACGTGCGTGGGCTCATGTCCTGCTGTCCTAAAAGCAGAGGTGGGACTGCTTGGGGAATGCAGCACTACAGACTGTAGTGTGAATGGAAACTGTTCACCCAGCTGTAGTATTTCAGCCTAAATAAAAGAGGTGGAATACTGTGAACTGAAAGTTTTTGATGCAAAGGCAATGTAGGATTGGAGGTAGAGCTTTCTGCAAAAACAATACGAAGTCTGGATTCTTTCTTACTCTTGATGGCAGACAGCTTGGTAATCACATAAAAATCACTATTTCTAACCCATCCCATTCCTCTGTTTGTTTCAAAATCAGCTTTTAAACATTGAAGATGAGGACTGCTTCTGCTTGTGGCAGTGTAGAGCACCAAATGTCAGCTGAGACCAGATCCTACTGTTCATAGATTTCAATTTAAAGTATATGTATTTCCAAAATTTGCCTTCAGGAGGCTCACACAATTACCAAGATCCAGGTTCTCAAGGGTTTCTGACCTTGAAAGCAGAGACGGTGTTTAGCAACCCCCTGGAGTGGATTTTACCTTGAGCCAAAACTCATCAAAATGAAGGAGAACGTGTGTCACTGGCTGAACTTGGCTGTTGGTGGGGCAACGTTGCACACATATCCCCATTCCCTCCACTCATAGAACTGTTTATCATTGCACAGAAATGCCCTTCCACTTCCCTCTCTCGTTTACTCCCACATATCTCGTTTGCAGATTGTACTCCGATTATCTGTACTTCGCAAGTGCTAATAAATCCGTGGAAGATTTTCATGAAAAAGTGGCAGAATCACTGCAGCTGTTTGAAAATTGCATGCTGGATTACTCCCTGAGAGCCTGTGTCTACAACAACACCCTGAACAATGCCATGCCCGTACGTATTTCCAGCAACACTTGGCTCTTGGCTCGTTTAAGGGGTTTAAGGGGTGTCAAGGTGATTAAAAGTACTGAAATGCTGGTGCCAATTAGCATCAAGAAAGAAAACTTTCTCCCTTTTCATTTGTAAACAGATGACATAAATATATACATGAGCATGTGAAAGCTGATGTACTGGCTCAGCTGTCTCCTCAGTCTGTTGCCTGATGAATGCCAACAGTAATAATAAAGTCTTTCTATTGTGCAGGCATATGGAGAGCACATTTAGTGAAGATTATAGTTTAATGTGGGAGCTTTTTGCAGTACTCTCCAAAAAAGTAGCTCTGGCAAGGATCTTTGTGGTACAAAATTACCTCAAAATCTGAATAAATTAGGTATTCTTTCCCAAGAAAAGGCAACCAATAAGCAGATAAAACCTTTATTTCTTCTTAAAAATGATGTACATCAGAAAAGGATGAAAGGAAAAGACTGCTGGCAGGGAATGGGTGAGTGTTACAGGCTCAGCAGTCCAAAATTCACATTCTTAGTGTAGACCTGACTTCAAATTTTGCTTGAGGAGAGAGAAGAGTCTGGAGGAGATTGGCTTGAAGGATCTTGTCTGGCCAGTTTGCCATTCGGTCCTCTGTTATTTGCTCAGGCTGTAAAGGAATGATTCCCTCCTTTGTCTTTGAGGTGAAGTTATTGCCTCCTGGACTCAATAGAACAACCATAAAAGAGTATTGCACAGACTTGAGCCTCAGCAGTAGGGCAAACAGACTGTTCTTCTTACCTTGGCAGGTAGACTGGAGCTGCTCATCTTTGATGATAGCCTCCAGGACCTCCACACACACCAGCTGCTTCTGGGCAGTATCACAGTACTTTCCAGCCATCTGCTTGCACAAATGAATTTATTTTGGTGTGGGGAGAGAAAAACAGAGAGAGAGAGAACCAAAAGGAAAGATTTTCCTCTTATCTTCATCCTCAGGGCAGAGAACCAATCTTCATTTGTTGTCTTAGGCAGCCCTCTGAAGAAGAAACTTTTGGAAATGAACAGAAGATGCCTCATTCCAGGGAGCTGCAAGCAGGTGTTCATAATAAAACACAAGTGCTAACTGTGCTCCTCAATGGGCTTTTTTAGCTGCTGCTTCAGACAAGTTGCTAAAGTCTGTTCCCGTGCATGGTTTGCTATATACTGAAAAAGTAGGGATTGTTTTCCCTGGTGAGCTCATTAGATTGCTAATTGTGTGACTATACCAGAAGAACTTTGGTTTGCCATTTGTTAATATAGTCATGAAGCATTGCCAATGCTGATAGATGCTAACCTGCAAAGAAGGGGGTATTTACCAGCTTGTTCACATTTAGAATCAGTGGAAGACACATTTCAGCAGGAGAGGTTGGACTAGAGGATTTCTAGAGGTCCTTTCCAATCCCTACCATTCTGTGAAAAGCATAGCACCCAGAGAAAGTCATGTTGGGTCAGGGTGATCAAACTGTAAGAGTAGATATAGGTAAAATGGATGGGAGAAGGGCTTAGGAAACCCTACTGATACCTTTGGTATATAGGGGGAAGCACTGGAGCTTTATGAAAGGAGACAGAAGGACAGTGATGAAAATGAAGTCAGTACAACAGGTTGTACAGGGAAGAAAATCAGGGTTCTTGCTGATTCCAAGAAAACTGAAAGTGGCGTATTAGTTAAAATTCCTCTTTCTTTCTGGTGAAAAGCCTTAAAATAGTTTAAGTCTGTGTGGGGAAGTGCTGCAATCCCAACCTATACCATGTAGCTGATGCCTGCCTTTCACTCACCTTCATCTCCATGGAGAGAGAAAAGCCAGCCCCATCACTGAGCTGTAGACCTCTGTGTTCAGTGAAATGGGGTATTGACTGAAGGCTGGAGGGCTGCCCTGGCAGGATTATAACATGTTAGGGTGTTGTTTTGATCAAATAAGATGTTTCAAATTATTGTGTAGCACAAACGTAGTCTGCTAAATAAGGAGGTTTAATGTTATACAAAGACATGCTTCAGAATCATACATTATGATAATAAAGACTTAGCAACCGTTCAAAATATGGGTTATTTTAATGGAATTTAGGTATCAGTGTAGGTCACGTGAGTCAGGGAAAGAAGCAAAAGAGACAACTGGTGTCTGACTTCATCGGTTCTGTGGTAATGCGACTTGAAGATGTTAAGTCTCTTTTATGAAAGATGCTTATGGCTTGGGATTTATGTTCCTCTCTTCTGAGCCCAAAGGGATTTAGAAAAATATTTATAAGCACAGAGGCCAGACTTTTAAGAATACCCGGCTACCCTTTCTATATTTCAACTTGTTGTGTAAAATTGAAGAGGGAAGAAAAAACAGAGATTATGACAGGACTGAAAAACTGCCTTTTCACAACTCTGGTCTAATATAGTCTGGCTCTCTCATTGTGTACGCAGACAATGCACCATTAACGCTATCTAGCAGCCACTTCTACTGCAGCTCATATCTAAATGTAGTGATTGCAATCAGAGGATAAAACAAATACACAGAAGTCTTAATTCCTGACACCGAATCACAATATTTGGGCTACTCATGGCAGTAGGCTCTGATTCAGCCTATAGTCAAGGTGAGGTAAGCAGCCTTAGGGCCTGGAGAAGGTAGCAACACTTAACATCTTGCCTTCTGCTGTTCTTCAGCCAGACTGAAAGCCTTCAGTGTGTCTGTGAAGGCTGGGTTATCCCAAACTCCAAGCAGCACGGAGGTGAGGTGGCCAGCATACTTCTGCATAGGGTTATCTCTGTGCAGTGCTTTTAACACAGACCTGTGGCTGAAGCAGCGAGCACACAGCCAAGCCCTTAGTAAAATGACACCTCTAAACAGCAAAAAGGCCTTTTGCAAAGCTTTCTGTAAGCTGCACTGAAAACTAGAGGAAGGTTAAAAAATGTTCAGATAGTGTCATGTTATGGTTCCCAAAACCCCATATTTGGGACTTTTGCCCAGGAGACAGATGTGAGTGTTGGTTTATTACTGATAGAAGTGTTGTATAATTAACTAATTTTTATTTGCTTGGTTTTTTTTGTGTGTGTGCTTACAGGTAAGGTTACAGGTTGGGCTCTATGTTGTGTATCTTTTGGACTGGCTGACAGTTTTTGACAAGGATCAGATCCTCGTTCTTCGCTTGGAGGATCATGCCTCAAATGTGAAATACACCATGCACATGGTATTCCAGTTTCTGGATCTGGGTAGGTGTCTTCTGGCTGCTTTGAGATAGGAGCAAAAAAAGTTATCATTATCTTTCTTCTAAGTCATAGAAAGGCTGGTGTTAAGGGACCTTAATAAGACTATATCAGGAAAAAAACCCTCAAACCCATTCAGAAGATGGGGATATATCTTAACAAACAGAAGACAGTCCTGCTTCTGAAGGCAGCCAGGGCTTGTTTGTCATGGGCTTACATAGGTGTAAGAGCTATCCCACGCAATTCAAGCAACTTGAAGTGCTATGGTGATGTACATGCTGTTGCCAGCACCATCAATCCAGGATCTAAATCTGAGTATGATGAAAGGTTGCGTTTCTAGCCAGGGAGAAGAGGGAAAATGCATTTTTTTTTTTCTGTGTTGATTGAGACATCTGTTGCTAATCCTTAGAGAAATGCTGGCAGACAAAAATATTGCCCAATGTTGATTTGACAGTAGCAAGAGGATGAAAATGTGGCTGCAAAATAGTCTGGCTGGTCCAAACACTGGTCTAAATGATAAGAAAGTTTGAATGTAGCAGATTGAACATCTTGGCATCTTCTTCCTGAATCTGGTTGGTGCTGGGAAAAGTCTGTGGGGTCTTATCTTGCTGTGGTACATTGTCAAGGGCTTACATTTCTTCCTGGAATAGGAGCACCACTATACCTGTGTACCACTTTGATCCCACTGAGAGCATCAAAAACAAACAGAAAAAGAGCTTATGTGAGCGAGGCTTGTGGAGTTTCTACCAAGCTATTAAAAACCTCCCACCATAAAATGAAGTAACAGTGTAAAATAATTGCAGCTCCAAAATGGACAGGAATCTCTATGCAGTGTCATAGCTGTTGTCTGGAAACAGGGGCTTATTTTCTCTCCAGAAATGATTTATGCTGCTTGTTGTAAAAATGATTAATTAACGTGCAAGGAAAACGTATCGTTTCCATATTTACTAGCAGTGATTGATTTCATTAATCAAAGCCTGTATTTCATATTCTGAGACATCATTTGCTGCTAACACAAATGCCATTGGTCTTCCCTTGGCAAAGCTTGTGATTTAGCCATTTGCCTTCAGCGTGGGCGAAATGTTGAGGGAAAGATTTTGATAGAACGCTCTGCTTCTCCACAGGACCTCTAAGTGAGAAACAAGAAGCTCTGATTACAAAGAGCCCTGCATCAAACACTAGAAGACCTGAAGACAGAAGCCTGGGACCTATGTTACCAACAACAAAGGCGATTTTAAGAGATTTCTATAGGCCTTTTAATACAAAACTGGCACAAGTTCTTTTTGATGATGCTTTTTTATGGAAGAGGACATAAGATGTAAATTTAGTGCCACAGATTCAGTGCTTAAAGGAGTTTTTATTTTTTTAGATTCTATTTTTGTGCGTGGATATTGACATTTTTCCCATTCCAAAGAGAAAAGCCGATTGATGAGCTGAGATTCTCACCTTCAGTCAGCACCCTTCACGACACTTATACCACATTTTCCTTGTGAGAATGTAAAAGCATCTTGCTTATCAGTTTATTGCAACTTCTTTTACCCCAGCAAAAGAGTGGGAAAGCATAAAGTGCAAGGACTCTGTCTCACGCTCTCCCCGGGGATGTTGAAGTTGAACCTTCTCTTAAGATGCTGCAACACTGAATTAGCATCAGTTTCCTACAATTACACTTATAATCTCATTTTCAGTATATGTTATTCATTCATCTTTTTTCAAGCTATCAAATGTCATTTAGTCATTAAAATTTTTAATTGAATTCAACCTAAGATTTTTGTTCCTTTTTGTCAGCACATTCACAAATGGTTTCTGCTCACACTAAACTTCTGATGTTTCCTTCGTTCTGAAACAAAGGGAAAAGATAATTGCATGTGCATAAATTTCCAAGTCTAATTTATATCACCAAGATATATGGACTTCCCTAGCCACAGCTCTTGTAAAAAAAACCAAACCCACACCTTTGTATTCCAGGTGGGAATGGATGAGAGATCTGAACAACAGGCTACAATTAGCGTTTAGTATAACAAATCCATTGTCTTCCATATTTTTGTTCATGTAAATACAAATACTTACCATTTGCTCATATCACTCACACATTTTCCTAGAAAACCACTAATGGGCTTGATGTAAAGTCTGTTGCTGGCCATGGAGATCTTTTATGGAGTTTTCTGTTAGGTCCTACACAATTACTCTTCTCCACTGCAAAGAAATATGCATTTAAAAATCAATATGAAGTCTTGTTATTAAATGCATAAACAGACAGGATGTACAGGATCATGCATCCTCATACAAAGGATGTGTTACCTAATGAATTAGCTGCACATTTATGTGTTTCCTTCTTCAGGAGAGACAGCTGCGTCTAGTTAAAAAGGTTGAGATATGCGGAGTTGAGGAAAAGTCAAGGAGAAACTTTGGACTATCTGGAAGTTTTTGATTGTACAAAAATGGCCACAGTTCTATTTAAATGTGCAGTAATTCAATATTTGATGTCAAACACACCTGGTTAGAGTCACTGTCAGATGCAGTCTGCAGGTTGAAGTGGCCAGCATAATTCTACCTAAGCTAGGGACGTTTTAAAGAGACAAATGAAGATGCTGCCTGTTGGTAATCTCCTTTCAAGGACTATACTAATTGTTTCTTCCATGAATAGAAATGGGTCAAATGAAGCTGGAATCTGCCTAGCAGGTAGATAAAGCCTGAAGAAATGCCCTTAATTGGCTTCATGTGCTCTTTCAACCTTTCTCTTGGACCCCATGATACAGCTGACTGACAGTTTCACAATACCTCCCATGTTTCTAAGTTGAGAATCAATGCTGAAAATGTCACTAATCCTGAACATTTCACGTATGAATATGATTCATGAGATTTTTTTTGTTCATAACAAAAGTCCATTTCTAGATCTTTTGCTAACTGATAGTGTGCTGTATTTAGAAAGGATTCAATCTGGTGTTTGGAAAGCTTAAAGGAAAAATAGGTAATTTAGGGAAGTAGCTCTAGACAGCCAGGCAGACCAGTTCTAGTTCATAAATGCTTACAGATCTAAATTGGTTAGAGAACTGAGAATGTGCTATTTTAGCACTACAGGGAAAAAAAAAAAAAAGAGAAATCAGAATGAATTCACCACTGCTTGCGAATGGCATGGTTTCTGTCAGCAATTCATTTACACAAAAGTTTTCTCTTAGCTGTGCTCTGAATTAGAGTCAACACTGTATGGTCAGGATAACTTTATACAGAATGTTTGTTAACCTGATCTGCCGCGGTTAAATACTACTACCATGATCTAATGATGTGATCTTACCATTCCTGAAAGCAAATGAATGTATCTGTCATTATCATTTAGCATGAGCATTAATTCTACCAACCAATGGCACACGGTAGTTTGTGCTACACTGGTGATTGGTGCTGAGCTCTTGATTTCTGCCTTGCAGACTCATGCAGTCCACCACTGTTCAGGGAGATTCTGTCTGCCCTTTGCCTATGTGTATTATCTAAATCAAACCTTTCTTCATGGTTGAAATTCCTGCCTTGGGCTGAATTATCCACAACACTCTGCTAGATTGAAATCTTAATGGTAGAATCCTCACAGAATCATAGATTGGTTTGGGTTGGAAGGGACCTTAAAGATCACCTCATTCCAACCCCTCTGCCATGGGCTGGGACACCTTTCCCTAGACTGGAAAAAAAGAAAGGTTGAAGGTTCCCTGTACAAAGGTGGATGGTGGTGAGCACATGTGCACAAGTGTGGGTAAGACTCAATAGAACAAGTGGTACATTGACTGTTGTGTTGTGTTACACATGGAGAAGGGGATACAGCTGTAGGTAGTAGCCTATTCATTGGGAACCTGTAGCCCTTCTGAAAGTGAAGTCTCCAATGAGGCTACTTTTATGTCTTCATCTCTTTCAGGAGCTCCAAAGTACGATCTCTTGATTTACCGCATTGCAACCTTATCCTGCTGGGTTGTGGCATGGCCAGTATCAATAAAACTCCCCCCCCAAATTAGCTGTCAAGAGAGCATCTTGGAGGTAAGGTGTTACTCTGTAGTCCAGACTGTAAAAACAGTATTGATCTGGTGATTCAGAATAGAATAAAATAGTATTTGATTTGCTTGAGTGCTGTGAAAGTGGTGGGTGTCAGACTCCTTCAGGCACAGCACAGTCTCTCACTGCCATTCAGTGGCTTCACTCCAGCCTCACAGCAAATGTCTACGAATGACAACAAGGCTCACCCGAAGTTCTGCTGTTCCCCTCTGCCTTTCTGATGATGATTCTAGCTGTGAAAGGATTCAATGTTATTGGTACTGTTCACTGTGGCACTGAGCTGACCTACATCCCCAGAACAGTAATTTGCTGACTATCAAGACAAGATATTTTCACGTTTGCCAAAGTGTAGCAGTGGCTCTTTGCAAAGACCTCAGAAAATGTCTAATATTGTGTTTTCACTCCTATCTTTGCTGCACAAAAATAACCAGCCAAAGATGCAGCTTTCCTGAGTGCAAAGGCACTCACTGCTCCTGCAGAAGAATGTCAAACGTGTTTTCTGTAAGACCTTGTGTGTTTGGGCCAAGCATCTTGGTCGGCTGGAAGCAGCACAGTAAAAACAAAAGGGTCTCCTGCTAAGAAAAACAGCCACTGGCTTACATGGAAAATAGTATGTTGTTGTCTGTTGAGTCCAGTGCACAGGCTTAATAAACTGAAGATAAACAGTGAAGTTGTCACAGTTCTGAATATATCTTTCTGCCGAGAATTTAATCTATCTTCTATCTAAGGAAAATGCTCTTTTATGAAAGACAAGGCACACCAGTGTCTCAAGAAGTTACTCCTGCTGGATGGCCCTACCATGGGCATAATAAATGATGCATTTTCGTCTGCAGCTGACTTTTCTAACAAAAAAGCTTGTGTTGCACTACCATCTGGTGGCCAACACGGGTAATACTCTGGTCCACACAGCCCCAGTATCCAAAAAAATCATAGAACCATAGAATCATCGAGGTTGGAAAAGACATTTAAGATCATCGAGTTCAACTGTTAAACCGGCACTACCACAGTCACCCTGTCCTTCAGTGCCACGTGTCTTTTAAATCCCTCCAGGGATGGTGACTCCATCACTTCCCTGGGCAGCCTGGGACAGGGCTTGACAACCCTTTTGGTGAGTTTTTTTCCTAATCTCCAATCTAAACCTCTCCTGGTGTAGCCTGAGGCCATATCCTCTTGTCCTATTACCTGTTACTTGGGAGAAGAGACTGACCTCACCTCCCTACAATCCCATCCTTGGAGTCTCTCCTGGGGGGCTGTGCCGGGTCTGGAATGTGCTGCCATCTCTTGCAGAGATTTGCCAGCACCAGCACAGGCCATAACACAGCACTTACCTCTGCACTGAGGGAATTTGTTGGGTTATTCTAGTAGTTCTTCTAGTCATTAATAAGCAATCAGCTCAGAGCAGCTGCCAAACCACTGTCAGGCAGTGGTGGGGGAATCCCAGTTTGCAGAGATGCTGCTAAGGGCTGTGGTCCACACTTCTGTCCATACTGGTTCTCTGCTTGCATCAGGGGAAAGATATCAGCAGCTGAGGCCAGAGAAATGCTCACCTCCACCAATTTTGGTACTTTTCTGCTGGGGAATTCTGCTTTAAAGTCACAGCTTCAGTGAAAATTCTGCCAGCTCTCTGCACTACCTCAATCAACAGAAAGACCCTTAAAATGATTGCCAGCGTGGCAGGGGCTTAATGGTCTGCCGTGCTGAAAGCTGTCATTGAAAATTAGAGGCCTGCTGTGTACATATTAATCCACAATTAGCAGAAAATAAGGTTTGGAAGAGACATAAATAATAATTAGCATATCACATTTCAGAGGAAAGACAGACTTCCCCTCCCTCATGCTCATAATTTATGAGGACATGTTTCCTTGGTGAAAAAGCTGCCCCTTAAGCAGGTTTAGATGTATTGGTGGCAGGGGAAGAGGCTGTTGAATCACCAGCTCTTCCATGGCAGAGAGGTTCCCTAGGTGTCCTTCTACCTTCTCCTGGTGTCCTCCACCAAATGTACTTTTCTCCAATGGCAGCTGCAGGAAGAGGTAAGATTTGTGTGCATGTCTGTATCACAATAGCTGCATTTTTGCTCCTCTGATTCTTATAGGGGTAAAAAGTCTCAAACCCATGATGTGACTTCAGTCCCTGGAGAAACAAGCCCTAGGGGTGATGTGAATGCAGCTGGTACTTGGTTCCCTGCCTCCAGAAGAGCAGTGCCCTTCATTTTCAGTTTGAATTCCCAACCCAGGACTGGGGATCCCACACACTGAGATGCTCCCCATTGCCTTCCTCCCCACCCTCTCACTCTCCTTTGGCTACAGGTCACAGACATGGAAGATCTAGAGGAAAAATGCTGAAAATACCAATCTAAGAGTTTTAAAATTCCTGTTTGGCTACTGAAGTAGCAGTTGCTGCAGTAACAACTTCCTGCATGGCAGCAATGGCACTGCAAAGCTGCTGCACAGGACATCTCTCCCAAGGAAAACATGGGCAAGCACTGCCATTTACCATCAAACAGAGGCCAGAATGCTTCACAGTTCTTTCCTCAACCTGTGTATGTCTCACACATTTAGAAAATTATCTCTTCCCCTATTAATGAATAGGAATGAGGAAAAGGAATGATTGTGCTGGTACTCAGAGCATTGCAGTGGAAGAACAGTGTTTGCTGAAAGCTGCCTGCCTGCAGCGTTTGCACATTGCCACCACATCCAGCTGCAGCATTGAGGGCTCACCAGGCTTTTCTTTTCATGGGGTGCAGGACCAGAAAGAAATGAAATGAGACTGGGCCAGGAGCATACCACAAGAGGGCAGGGCATGTCTGGAAATTCAGCTGAGCTGGAAAGGCTGGTGTGCAATGGCCAGGCCCAGCTGAATCAAGGACACCCAGGAGGTGGCTAAGGGGAAACCCAGGGGAAAAGGAGAGACACGTCCAGCTGCATCCAGGTGGGAAAAGGCTGCTGCCCTGGCTTGCAGACTGTGAGATATCTGCTCACAAAAGATTTTATAAGAGATTTCCTCAGAGCCACAGCAAGTGCTGGAGGGAAAGCAGGTTTCACGATAAGTAAAACAAAAGTATACCTAACTGAATACAGCTCAAAGGAACTCATATGTAACTCAACATAACTCACACATAACATACAGAGCACTGCAAGAATTGTGCAAAAGGGCCAAACCACACCCAGCAGTACATTTAACACACAGCCCAGCACTGATACCATCAATCCAGAGCCATTGACATCACAATTCCCTTTTTCTCTTCTCCATCAGCCTACCAGGACTGGCATAGCTCCACCTGTTCAAATTCCCTCTGATCCCTGCTGCCAAATGCAAATCCCTTCTCCAATCTCAATGCAACTCACAGGGATTTTGAAGTTATCAAATGACAATCTCCCTTTTTTTTTGCAGCAGGCAAACATCAGCCCTACAGCCCTACTTCTTTGTGTTTATTGTTTCAGTGCATTAATTAGTTATCTTGTAGCATGGCATAGCAGGAAAATGACATATCAACAATTCACTCCCACTGAAAAATCCTTCTTTGAGACTTGCACATTAAGCAGGCAAGTCAGTGTTTATTGCCTCATCACACAACGTTTGCTAAGTTTGATGTTGCCTTACAATGCCATTACCAAACTGAGTGGTGCTGAAGCATCTTTTGCTTCAGTGACACTATAAAAATTGGACAAAAATGTTTCTTAGAGTAACATATAAATATTTCTATTTGAATAACACCTTCCCAAAAGGTGCAGGTGGGTCAGTCCTTGGAGGTGCTGTGTCATATGGCCCAGCGAGAATCCTGAAATGTATTTTCTGAACCCAAAGCTAAGTGTGCATGATGTCTGGCCTTATTTAGGAGTGAGTATGTGCCTTTCTGAAACTGGATTACAAAGTGCATTTCATTTCAGCAGAGGGTGCTTCAGAGCAATCCTATCCTTCTAACTGTGGCAGAGCTTTTGTAATTATGTGAGAAGGTCTGAATTTATACTTTTGCATTAAGCTGATTTTCAACAGCTTTCCTTTCTTCCATATGTGCCACAGAAGTGTACCTTAATGAACACCCTGGTAGGTATGTGTTGCTGTGTAATTAAAGGATGTGCGGTAGTGAAGGCAGCACAACATGAGCTAAGGCAGGTGTTTGAAACAGAACAATTCAGCAAGCAATGAAAATCCTGAGCTTCTGAAGCCAGACAGTTCAAAGCACTTGGACTAGTATAAATTTAGCAGCATGAGTATGATAAAACCTCAAGAGGCAGAAGCTGTAGGGGTCCAGCACTGCAGGAGATGAGATTTGCTGAAGTTAACTGCAGACAGAACCAGGAAATTGCGAATTTTAACACTGAAGTTCAGGAACTGAAGTGCTGGAGAAGTTGAGAAGTTGGGACAGAGCAAGATCAAAGTCTCCAAATGCAGCCCCACCACACATGGAGGGTGAGTTGGTTTATTTTAGAGAAACTGTGTATTGTGCCAGAGGGATTTGGTCCCCCAGCTGTCAAAGGAATGAACTAGCAAGTTCACTGGTAGTTCACTCTTTGCTGTTGTCTTGGCAGGTACCTAAGAAATTTTAGACTATAAAGCTTTAACATTTGAAGTGTCCTCAGCTGTGGGTGTGTAAAAATGTGTTGCAAGCTCTTAGAACCGTTTTTTTTTGGAGTTGCATAGTCTTCAGTGTTCACATTTTCTTTACCTTTAAGAATGCTGCATCATGGGTTTGCTCCAGACAATAAAACACCCAGCTTATGGTTGCAGTCATCGAACCTAAAAGAAGATGATCTTGCAGTTAAAGCACTTGCCTGGGACTCAGAAGATCTTAATGACCATAACAACCCCAGGCCCTCATGAGACCTCAAGGAAGGCTCTTACAGGGCAGACCGGGACTCACTTTCTCTGCCCTGGACAATGGCAAACATCAGAAGGCAAATCAGCCACATTGGTTTGTTATGATGCCTAAACTAATATTCCCCCCGAGAGTAGGAAGTCACCGATAATTCTTTGTCTCATGAGATAACCTGACACTGAAAAGAAGAAGGCAATTCAGGAATCCCAGCCAGGGGATGGGCAGGAGACAACAGCTCCAGGTGGGAAGAGTGAAGGATGATCTAGAGTTTGGCAGGGCTTGGGTGCAGACATGGAGAGAAATTCCTCTGCTGCAAGGAACCAGCCTGGTATTTGCTTGACTGGTTGCTTTAAAGGGCCAAGCAAAATGGGCGATGAGGAACGTAGCTGATTAGAATAAGTAGCTTGAACGAAAGCCTGAGATTTTTAAATACATGGAGCATTTTACAAAGCTTTGTGAAGGTAACCAAAAACCAGTTGTCTTTCAACTGAAGAAGCAAGAAAATATTGAGGGATTTTATAATCTTCTGTATTTGGAAATGTGAGCATTGTTCAGCAAGTGTGATTTTTGTATGGTTCTCCTCTAGAACCATTCCCTCTTCTCCTTTTCCTGTAGCTGATAAACAAGTACATTAACCTCTCACTGCATTGCAAAAGCAAATGTCTGCCATTTCACTGGGTCCATGGCAAAGAAAGAGAGGAGAACTTTTCTGTGTTAATAGTGCAGAAGATCAGAAATCTATGAAGAACACGAAGCTCTGAAGCAGTTTCCATTTCCACAGCAAATATTGAGCTCCAGGTTTTTAGATAGTCATAGTTAGTGCTGTGATTAACGGCATCATTTATCAGTACATCACTACAAGTTTTCTCTGTGACATCTCAGCAATACTAACACAGATACAGGAGCTTTCACCATTATGTTACAATGTCTTTTAGGGGACCTTCTAATTGGCAGGATGCTACAATATCTACCATGTGCTAAAAAAGACAAAATTTCTTTATTTTCTAGAGGATTTTGTAACATATTGCCATTTTTTCCCAGGAAGAAATACCATATTTGTATTTAGCCTCATTCAGGGCTGGTTTTCCTGACGTGTTTGTTCTGCTTTTCCTGAGAGTGACTAATTTCCTGACACGTGCTGCAAATTTTCTGCTCTGCAGCTCACACAAGCCCCCAAAACAAGCCGAGCTGGGTCCTGGTTATCCTTGAAGCCTTTTCACATTAGCCCAGCTTTCGTGAGCAGATGTCACACAAGGAACATGGGCTCAGGTTGGCACATTGGGCTTATGCATACACTTGCATCATGCTTTTTTTAGTATGTCACTTAAAGAGCTCTTCAATATGATGAACATTCTCCAAATAAAGTGTAAATTGTCTTTAAACACAAATCCAAGCTTACTGAGCTCAAAGGTGAATGTGAACACTCCTGACAGTACCAGCACAGCTGCAAGAGAGCCAAGTTGGATGCCTGGGTGAGAACCTAAAGCTGCTACCTCACACATTGATGCCAAAGCCTTTTCCTGCACTCTGCAACACGTCAGGAAGAATATAGAAGTATAAATATATATTTTCCCCCTGAATTACAGACTTTCAAAGTTATTCCATGTTTAGGATATGGAAAATGTATACACTGAGATGCAAGTCTGGAGCATATTACCCAAGGCAAGCATCTCTGAGTGAGTCACTGTAGGGAATTTAGATGCCTGAAGTGTACATGTAGTTATGTTCACTGCAGTTTAAAATACATTTCAAATGATTTAAGTGAAATTGAATAGGACTGCAAGAGGCAGCAACACTGATTTCCAGTAGATACTGTCTTGTTTTTAGAATGTATTGAATGTATTTGGGAAAATCATTGTTTTCAGGTTGTTCCAGCATGAAAACTAGGTGAAATCCACCTACACACAGTGTGTAGTTTGGGAAGCTGAAGCCCCACACTCTCCTCGGCACTGCAGTGATCTGATTTGAGTGTGGGAATTCTTTGCTACCTCCAAGTGTGCAAGGCAGCCTAAGGGAAGCTTGCACCCACCTTGCATCCTCCTATGTGATGGGCACCATGTTCCTCCATGAGAGATGGAAATGGGAGAAGAGGCATTAATTACAGACTGCTCCTCTCCTTTAAACAGTCCCTCTGCTGCAAGTTTTCACTCAGCAAAGGGAAAATCCATTTGACTGGCATAATTTCCTCAAAGCCTCAGCTGTTTGTCGTGCTTTTGCATTTGCAGGCTTTATGGCACTTGTGTGATGAGTGGTTGGGTTTCAAGGTTCTCTTATGACAGGCAGCAGATATACAACTCACCACTGATCTATCATCTCATCTTGGATCATAACCACATTAGCTGCCACCATGCAGCCACAGCTGAGGCTTGTGCACCTCCACCTGCATTTTTCCTCTTCATTTGCACATGCTGCTCCAGTGAAACACATGTCACCCACCACCCACACTGCCAGGGAGAGAAGTGGGATTGAGTGGAGGAGGGCTGAGTGGAGTGGAGAGGCTGCACATTGACCATCCTATCTCTAACCTAAATGTGAGCTGGTTATTGCTCTGGAGGTCCCAGCCTGGAGCTCTGCTGGAGAGGAGAGTAGAAAGAAGGTTTCTCACAGCAGTGAGTTGTGGAAATGCTTTAGAGCAGAGGTCCCTGCAGACAAAACATCAACTCATCTGGCTGGCAGCCCCTGTAGTAAGGATTTTGTTGCTTGGTCTGAGGCCAGTATTAGTGGGGATTTAATGGAGGAAGGTCCTTTCACTGTTATTGTTTGGAGAAAGGGAGAAGATTGCAAAACTACAGCAGATTATCTACCTGGAGATGTCAGGGACCTGACAATAAATCTGTGATTTCTGCTCTGGTACATTCTCCTTGCTATCTATCTCCCATTATGGTGTGCCCAGATCAATCTGCAGTGAAGCATATTTGTGCTGCTTCAAAGGATTTCTTACTGGCTAAGGATTAAACAAAAATCCAATCAAAATCACAAGACAGTATTTCAGCTGCAGCCACTTGAATTTCTGCTCTGGAAATAAAGGCTACACAAAATAACATCACAGACTTTGCAATGAAAAATGAAAAGATGCAACACAGTCACAGTAAAATAGCAAAAAAAAAAATCCCTCTACATATCATCTCTATAGATACCAGCAGTAGTAAGGAGGCAGAGTCTGCAGAGTATGTTTCCACCTTCTGATTTATTTCTGTATGCTGAGATGTGCTTTGTGGAGATGTATCTTCCTGGCCCTGTAATTATTGGTTAGGAAATAATTGTGCTGGTAATTCATTGAAAAGTATACAACCTTCCTCTATCCCTTCTGAGCACAGCTCAGTAAAACCCAGCAGGCAGAACCAAGGGGACTGGGAGCAGGAGCTATAGTACTCCACTGAATGGAGTGTTACATATACACAAGTCCCACACTGGGTAAGACAGTGTCACTGCGTTGATTCTCATCAGCATGGACATCCCTCCTGGAGATAAATAGCAGATGTACACCACGGGGTATGTGGCTGGCTGCACAGGGACAGAGGGAGAAAGTGAGGCAGAGCCAAAGTCATCCACAGAGAGAACAATAGAAGCTCCTGGGAAGCTCTCCAAAGCTCTGACCTGTGGTTCCTTTCAGTGTTTATTTTGGTGAAAAGAGACTTTCTTTCATCTCCACCAAAGTGGGATAGCATGAAGCTTGCTCCCTCAGCCTGCAGAGACCTGGCACTTTGCAGGAGTAGAAAAGTCCCAACTGTGGGAGGTGTTTCTGCATTGGTGGCCCCACCACACACCGGAGGAAGGTCACAGCTCAGCAGGTCCTGAGCAAGCAGACTTACATCCAACACATCTGCTGGGAGCCGTCTGGTGAGTGGGAAGGCACTTGGCTGCTGCTGGAGGAGGATTTCTTACAGTAGAAGCTTGTTCTCACCAGCCAACAAATCCAAGCAGGAAGCCTCAGTTGCTATCTCAGCCACCCATTTTGATGATCTGAGTTTTAATAGAAGAGGACATTTCAGGTGAAAAATTGCATCTTCTCAAACCCAGGAGAACATATCTCAGCAAAACTTGCTATGGCTTTGGGGCTTTGCTGTTTTATAAACAAGGCATTGCCAGATGCATCAATGAGAAAAGACTAGAATGCCACAAATTGCTCATCCAGGGTAAAAAAATACCTGAACAAAAGCTCAGATCACTTACTTAAAATACATGGAAGTTTGCACCCACACTTGAGAGTTTTATCCAACAGCAACACTGGTGCTTTTGCAGGGAACTTGGGTAACTGGGAATTTCCCACATTGTTCCTTCTCTCTTCCTGGGGTACTTTTGGGTTGAGGTCCTGAATGTGTAACTGGAATAGGTAGCGTAGTCCGGAGGGTGTAATTCAGTTGGTATGGGGTTTAAGGGACACTTCTGAGCTAAACATCCATATATATGGCTACTTTGCACTACATGTGACAGGGCTTGATGACACACATAGTGCCTTCCAGCTTCTTGTGAGGGAAAACTAGTGAGAGAAAAGTTTCTTGTTCTAGGGCTCCTCTTCATTGCCATGAGGAAGCTATCATATAAGAGAGAAAAGGTTGTCGTCAGTCATGATACTGTAGTGATGAAAGAAGTTTTGGTCTCTTTGTACTTATCATTCATCTCCCTGGTGAAAAATAATGTTTTTCCTTTACATGAAAAAGAAAAGAAAGCAGAAATTACTATTTATGCTGATCTTTTCCAGTCCAGCTCCACAAAAGTCATTTTGATGCAAGATTTCTTTCAAGCCTTTAAGGAAAGAATAAGAAATCTTTTGGGCTGGTATTGCTAAAGTACTCTAGGATGTTTAAAATGCTGCATTAATTCCTCTTCAATCCTTTCCATCCTTTCTGGATGTCCTTGTCATGATTTAGATAGCATTCCATGCTGTGTATTGCCATTATTCATAGCCACCAGTGCTAGGGAACATAGAGTGGTAGAGGCAGCCCCTGCTTAGGGTACACACACATACACACACGTGCACACACACACATGGGCTGATGCTGGCACTTCACAACTTCTCAGACTTAGTAAGCACAGTGCAGTTTCACTATGGGGTTTGGATGTCATATAGCCATATTATCCTTGTCAGGCAGTTGTATAAAGATCCTGATCAAAAGATTATTGTAAGTTCTGGAGAAAAAATGGTTTTAAGAAGAACAAGATCCTTGGCTGCTTTGGATAACTTCTAGCACCTACCAGTGAGGGGCTTTTCCACACTTTGGCTCAGGTCTCATAGTATTTAACAGGTACATTTGCTCTTCTGGCAGTTGTACTGCAGTTCTGGACAAGTTGTGGTGTGCTAAAACTCTGGGAAAGTTGTGGTGTGCTAAAACTCTGGGAAATAGAAGTGTGCTTGCTTGGCAAGGCTGGCTAAGGTTTCCATGTCCTCCTTCCTCTACATGCCACTTGTCCTTTGCAAAAGTTCTGATCAGGTTGTCAAACCACTGTGATGCTAATGTGCTGCAGGTGCTGCTCTGCTGCTGGGACCCAACATGTGTTTCATCATGGAGAGACACAGCAGCAAGTGCTTATGAAATGGAAGCACTACCACTTGTCATTTGTTCAACAAGCAGAACAGTCAGTACTGATTATAATGCACCACACCACCTTGGTGCAATCCCTGAAGCACAAACAGAACCTCTCCAATAAACACAGATAAAGCCAAGAAAGGGCTGCTGAGATGTAAATAAATAAAACCATCTGCTACAAATTGACCTCACCTCCCACACAAAAGCCCTCCCTGAAAGGCAAGGTGGCTGCCAAATGCATGCTGCTTGCCTCTGTGCTTAGGGAACCATGATGAAGAGCATTTACGGGCTCTGAGTGGATCCTGATGGGTTTGTGGCTCTGCAAGTGGATACTTTTCAGTTCAGTGCTTGAGCTTGGAGTCAGAGCATCCTTCTGGGTTGCCTCTGTTAGGAGCCTGGAAGTCAAAAATGGGCACTGGAGTACCTTGGCTGGCAACAGGCTGGGTGCCATACTAAGTGCAGTAAAAGCCTAATGTGTTAACTTTTCCCTGAAGGTCTCTGGTGCTCAGCTTCAGCCTCTGACAGAATGACATGTTATTCTGTGAAGGTTCTGCTTCAGATCTCTGATGCTAGTTTTACTGAGCATTCCTGGATAAAGTTGGGTAT
Organism: Urocolius indicus; assembly: GCA_013401255.1. NCBI lineage: Eukaryota > Metazoa > Chordata > Aves > Coliiformes > Coliidae > Urocolius > Urocolius indicus. The sequence goes on from WBNH01004309.1 coordinate 311,750, forward strand.
TATCACCCTTAGCACATGATATATCTGCAAGAAAAGATAAAATCTCTGAAAAACCTTTGGTCACTCAAGAAATCCTGTCCTTACTGTTAATTCAGGTTTAATTAAAAGAGAAAATAGCACATTGCATGTGAACTGCTGCTAATCCTGTGGATTGGAAAGTGTGAGTCCAGTTCCTCAAAATGTGGGATTGATTGAAGTAGAACATTTGGACTTTATCTGAAGCTTGCTTTTCCCTGTTATCCATAGGTTTCCTATTCCATCTTCATGTTTGTCTTCCCAGTCATGGGGGATGGAAACCAACTTGTTTTTGAAAGAAAGTTGAGACTCTCACACAGTAAATAAGTTTAGCTGATGGAGCTATAGAAAATATTCATTACCAGGCAACTTGGAATGAAATCTTTCATCGGTGATGTGGTGTGTGCAGTGTTGATCTTTGTGGGCTGGCTTCTTGGAGTGTTTGGTGTGCATTGCTCTCAGTGGCTGGCTGAGCTCCAGCCCTCTTCCAGGGTCAAGGCAAACATTTGAAGACCATATGGCGAACACAAGTCCATGGGTTGGCCTCACTACTGCTGCAGGTGAGTTGGTTACTTCAGTGTTCCTCAAAAGTAAAGTATTTGCATCTATCTATCTTCACAGGAGATTCTGGTCATATTTTTGACCTTCAAACTATGCCTTTATGTGTTTTTACCGTGACAAATGCTATGTACATAAACCCACATTTTCTGTTCTAACATCTGAGACGCTTCAGAAATACCAAATCTCTGCTGAGCTGGAGGAGGAGGAACTGCCAACAAAAGAAAATAGAACAAGCCTTGAACCAATTACCATCACATGTTTTCACTTCATTTTATTATTACACTTTCTATTTAGAAGCCAACACTTGCCCAGTTACATAATTCTATTGATTTGAGGATGGCAGGAGTGGAATTCTCTTTACAAAATATGATATTCTTTTGGGGCTTATCATTCCAAGGACATTTTCATTTCTGCTAAGTTTAAGGAAGCAGAATGAGGCTGATCATGATAGTTTAGAAGGAAACAGGTACAAATTGTGTAGAATACTGGTTGAGTACTACTGTTATCCACAAAGTGAAATGTACAGGAAGAGACTGTCAGGCTTGGGGATGTTTCCACATCTTAAGAAAATCATACAGCTCATTGTGCCCTTACTCTTCTCCTTTCCTCCTACTCTTCGTTTATCCCAACCTTTTGTTGCAACTTGCCCCCCCTTCCCCATTCTGACACCAATTTCCATAATCAATTACACTGTACTTATTTTTGGTTTGTACTCCTTCATATCATCTCACCAGATACAATTCCATAGCATTCTGTATAACATACCACATACATTTCTAAGTCTGGACTTACATGAGGTATAAAAGGAATAAAGTCAGATGTTTGGTAAGACATTTCAAAGTTTGATTTAAAAATCAGAGTACAAATATTTTTAATAAAGAATACAAGGAGTGACATTTCAGCACATAGCTCTGAAATCTCGTCTTTTTGCCTTGATTCTTGATTGAACTGTTTGTCAAGTTCTTCAAAATGGTCTTCCTGTGGAGCTGGCATTTTACATCTGAAGATAAGCACAGACACAGGAGTTTGTGTTCCTGTTGAATATTGGACCTATTCCACTGTTTTCCATGGTATTTCTTGAGCAATAAGTCACTAGTTTGTTTGGTTTTTTTTAATAGAGAGACCTAAAATCTGAATTGAAATTTCTTTCCCAATGAAAAATGCTTTCAAGGTCTGATCTCACTCTGCTCAATGCCTGACAGTGCTGTAGACTGAGTCTTTATTACTGAGAAATTAGTTAAATTGCCACAAAATAGTAAATATCTGCTAATAGAATACTTGAAGTTTATTACTGTATAAGACAAAGACTTCATCCACAATAGGCTGAATTTTGAGTTTATGATTTCCTGGCTGTATAATTCTAAGTGAGTTAAATACAACAGTATTGTGTTGTGGATACTGTCTCTGGGAATTCCTGCAATAGTTACTGTGGATTAGCACATAATGTAATCACTGCCTTAGAAGTGTTAATTGTTCTAAAAAGTGGGATAAAGATTATATTTCTGACACACAGCCAATTGGAAAATTACCCTTTCATTAATGCTCTAACCTGAGAAGAAATAAACAGTGGTCAAGACGCATTGGAACATCAAGAAATGTAATACGAGCCATTCTTCTTTTTGTTCCTTCTTTCCTTCAATGATAACATCAACAACATAGGATTCACTAGTTATAAAACTGAATGTGTTTCCTTGTTTGCAACACAATGACTTTGCTTAGCTTGCCTGGATTCAACATGGCATTTGTGTATGTAAAATTTATTGGCATTTAAGTTTAATAAGCTTATTTTTGGGGGGTATTCAGAAAATTGGATTCATTTCTCTTCTTCTCAAATGAAAGCCCTGTGGAAATAAAGTCAATGGGACGTTGACTGCACCACTAACACCATCAAATTCTGTACACATGTGGTACCACACATCGTGTACCACACCACACAGTTTTGGCACTGGGACCTGGTAACTTGAGAGATGGGCCACCATATTGTCTCATGTCCATGGTGGCTCACATCCTTGTCCCCAGCACAAAGAGAGAAAGATGTTGACAACACCATGAACTTGCTTCTCTACAGATGGTAGCATCTTCTGCTTGGGTCCGCAGGGTGAGGAGTGCAGAGGAAGGCTTTGTGGTCAGTCATCACTTGGCTCCACAAAACCTGAGCTCTGTGAGCACTGCATTGGCCTCTTCTCATGAAACCTTTTCAAAGCTGTACAGACTGATGAGTGCCACTGAAATCTCTCTGTTGGGCTGGTTTCGTTTGCCTTTCTTCACTTAAAGGATATACGTGGATATGTTTTTTTTTACTGGAACAACCCCTGGAAAGCATATGGGGACTGCAAACAACAGCATATATTTTTTAATGTGGGTGATTATTGGGGTAGTTTAATGTACTGTGGGGGATTATTGGGAGATTATTGGGGGGTTGGACTAGATGATCTCTAAAGGTCCCTTCCAACCTCAACTATTCTATGATTCTATCAAGACATGGTTGAAAAATTGGAAACAATCTGTTCTTATGTATGATAAAGGATTTGGGCTTGAGGTTTGCAAAAACTTTTGAAGAGTATTTCCATCTCTGAGTGTGCATTTGTTCAGGCTGATAGATATGAAAAACAACTTTATGGAAGTTGCACTGGAGAAAAATGAGTGTGGGAGCAGAACCAAGGAGAGGAATCTGAAATAGAAATCCCAGCCTCACAGTACAAGGGGAAAAAGTGGAAGTATCTGTTATAAGTTGTAAGGGAAATGTATGTATTGCACTGACATTTTGAGGCTGTAGTAGGCGTGCTCTGAGAGTAAATATTATTATACAAAGAAAAAGAACTGTAGACTCTTGACAAAACTGGATGCCAGTGACTTGATTCATTGCCTCGAGTAATTCTTGCGTGTAAACAGAAGCCCCCAAACCCAGTCCTACATACTGCTGAAAATGTTCTCTGTTTTGTTTTGTCAGCTGGATGAAAGTCATGTCACAGTTTGCTTAAAGAAAAGGCTTTTTATTTCAGAAAACATATTCCCCAGTAAGTCACAAGAGAGCAGTCTGTAGAGCTGAAAGTGCAACAGAGATCTACGGTAATCCTTACCCTGAGAATACAAAGGTAAACAAAACACATTTTCTAACCTAAGAAATCTCTGCCTTCATTGGAGATACTGTGTGATGAAGCTATAATGGTTTTACCATCTAAAATAAGAACAGAGTTTTCTTAAGAAAACAAAGAAAGGCTTCCATTAATGTTCCTGCTCTCAGTTCTTTCCTGGGGGATGTTTATTCTTTGTGTCGCTTCATCCACACCAAAAAGTACTTGAATTCGGTGACTCTGGCATTCAAAATGTATCTACCTTTTTTGGGAACTCTAGATATCTGTCACAAATGCACTGGTGACATTTTCCTGGGGATTTGCAGTTTTCTTACCTTTAAACTCTCTCTCCTTGTGGTATTTGGGATCTGTTGCACACATCCCAGATGCATCCTTTACCACTTAGTGGTGATGGTAAAACAAAAAAGACAAAGCAGCCGGAAAAAGTCCAGCTCCAACAAGAGAACAGCAAACAGGACAACTTGACTTCAATTACCCTGTTGTATCTTTGGAACATTTTGAATACTTCTGGCTTGGTATTTTCCCAAAAAGTCCAAATTGTCCAGACATGCTAATAACAAAATAAAGAACAATCATTTTCATTTCTAATTGGAGCAGATCAAGAACAACTCCTGAATTTATTTTGCTTGTCCAGCTCCCAGAAAAGGTCCCTCAAGTCTGTGTTTTGGTTTTGTGAGACTGAAATCAAAGAACGCAAAGCAGCCAAATGTTAAACAAACAGAGAAGGTGACTATTCCAATCAATCCATGGTAGCTCCCTAGCTTATTCTGTTTTTAAACTCAGGGGATATAATTTCCAAAGCCAGTGAACATCAGCCATCAAAATTCTGTAGTTTTTAAGGATGCCTTAGATATATTCTCTGATTAGCTGAAAATAGAATTGCTTGAGTATTTTTTCAATTAATCTGTGCTTTTCATTAAAAATGGATGTTGCCATTCAGATGTTTTAATTTTTATCTCTCTTTTTTTTTGGGGGGGGGGGTTGACTTCTTGCCTGCAAAAGCAACTGTGTGCTTGTGGGTTGCATGGGCTATGAGCTGAGGCAGAGTTCTAACAGTTTATCATTCCAATAAAGCACTTTTATTAGAATATAAGGTGCAGACAGGCATAAGTAACTTTAATTTTTCTTGTTCCTTAAAAAAACCCAAACAACAATTCAGATGACAGATAACCCAGCAAAAAGTTGAAATCGGTGAGGATTTGCTGTCATTATTTTGTATTCAAAGCACATTCATTATTGTTCTTAGGGTTTTTTTTTTTTCTCCCAAAAGACTGAAAGCTTTTCAGGTAGTAGATTGAATTCAGGATCTTGCTAAGTTTATTTAATTAGTGGTCTTTGCCACCATTTACTGAGAAGATGAATTTCATTGCTAGGGAAAGAAGGAGATTGCTGCTCAAACACAGCTCACTGAAAAGGCAGCCACAACTCCTTACCCATTGATATTTGTCTTGGTTTCTGAAGCTGAGATTTACCTGTTTTCCCTATATTTACTCAACTTCTATAGTTAAAGCATTTTTACCAGAAGGTGGGGAAGAGAAGAAAATGGAGGCAGAGGGGAAAAAAAATACTTTGCCTAATCCTTATCCATTGAGATGGAGGCTACTTATTGCCTCACATATTCACAGCTTCATGCCAGGTGTTTTGGCAAGATCACAGTCTTTCTCCCAAACCACATCAAAGTATCAGTCAATATAAATGTGATCTCCCCTCCATAGTATCATTGAATAATTTTGATTGGAAAAGACCTTTAAGATCATCAAGTCCAACCACTGTTCTCACCCTGCCAAACCCATCACTAACCTACGTCCCTCAGCACCTCAGCTACACAGCTTTTAGATGTGATATGTACATGGAGCTATTTCTACAGAGCTCCCATGGTTGGATGAGTGGTAGAACAAGGTGCTTAGCTTTATTCTCATGGCTTTATTATACTTAAAGTGTCAAAAGTGAACATGCAAGAAATACGAGAACTGCTTTGAGTGTATGTGGTGAAATCAGCAGGTCCCACAGTATGGGAGAGGCAAGATTCACCAAGGCATGGCATGGCACAGCTGGCTGAGATCAACCACCACAGCAGCACAAGGTTGATGGTGGGAGTAAAGGATTATTGGCTGCACCTGTGCCACTTTGATAAAAGTTGCTATCTTCTTTCACACTGGCTGATGTTGGGAGTCCCTAGAGCCTGCTGGATCTCCAAGCTGGTAAGTACATGATACTTTTACTGTGAGAAGTTATTCCTGTGTGGCTAGGCTGACAGACAGACGGACGGGATCTACCTTCAGGGTTGAAATTGGTCTGAAGATGTAACAGCAGCACTGAGGAGTGATGTGGAGAGCTGCTGAGTTTTCATGGTCCTCATGGAGCCTGGAGTGCTAGGATTGTTCTGTGCCAGGGCAGGATGAGACGTGGGCAGAGAAACTGAGCTAGAAATAACCAATATTTCAATTTTTTTACTTTTCTTTTTTTTTTTTTTTTTTTTTAAGAAGTAAGTNTGTTCTGTGCCAGGGCAGGATGAGACGTGGGCAAAGAAACTGAGCTAAAAAAAACCAATATTTCAATTTTTTTACTTTTCTTTTTTTTTTTTTTTTTTTTTTAAGAAGTAAGTCCTCAGCAGGGGGATTTTGCTGGGAGGAGTTGAAATTGTTTATTTAATTACATTTGTGTATTTCAGATGTTTAAGACAACTGTACTAGAATTCTGCCTGTTACAGCCAGGGCAGCGCAGCTGCTGTGACACAGTGCAGCAGTTATCCCCAGCTTGGGGGTCATGGCATTGTCCTTTCTGGTTCTCTAAACCACTATAAACTTCCAGGAGAACCATCAGTGCTAGCCTTTGGGCACCAGTTTCACAAGCTGTAAGAAAGGAGAGTGTGATCTGCAAGTGTGCTCGTTAACACAGATTACAAGATGGGATGGACCTTGCTGTCTTCTCTATTTCTTCTGCTTCTGTGTCCACTCCTGGCAACTGGATGCAGAAACTTTTCCCAATTGGTTTTTGCTAATTTGAATCATTTCCAGCATGTGGATTTTACTGTTGATTTTACTGCTTCTTCAGCTATGTTGTTTTCCTGCTATCCCCTGATTTCCCCTGAGCTTTACATACTAGCAGGGTGGCTGCATGCTTTGTTTATGCTGTTAAATATAAATTCTATTCCTTAACTCCATTTATGTGGGAGATCAGTAGTAAAGCATGCTGAAGGGAGGTGGTAAGTCAATCAATGAATTAACCTCCTGGTTCCATGCCATAGCATGTGACAGGAGAAATGCATCACTGATCCTTCTTTGGTTTAGAAATGTAAATTTCAAGAAGGGAGATTAGTGCAGCTTAAAATGACCTGGAATGCTTGCCTTAAAATTGATACCCCAGATGTTGGCTGGCAGACCAAGGATTCAGCATCTGAAGTCTCAACACTCTGCTTGCAACATGAAAAATGTGCTCTTACCAACGTGTGGAAACTCAGGGCTCAGGACTGATTTAAATTTATGAGCACATTCCAAAGGCAGTAGAGGATTTAGTTAGTGCAGGTGACTTGATGAGAACATTTAGCTGGCTTCCCAGGCGTGAGCAGAGAGCTATGAAATGGTACATGTAAAGCTGCTCCTAAAACTGTACAAGGGGCAAATCCTAAATGCTTCTGTCTGGATGACAGAGCAGACAGATCACCTATCAGGCTTGAAGGAGCAGCTCTGGCACAGGAGCATTGTTTTGAGGTTACCTGCAGTACTAGGCTTAGCCCTGGTGACAGGTGGGGTCTGGGCAAATCTTCAGGAGAAAAGATAGATCCCTTGTGGTACCTACATGAGCTTCTTGCTCATTAATGAGTGCTGAAAGCATCTTATCCCTTTCCTTGTGTTTTGTCAGAAGAGATCACTTGTGAAAATGATGGGTGAGGATGAAAGATTTTCTGTAAATGTTCTCATTTCCCCATGGACTGGCCATCTGGGGCAGGGAACTCTTTCTGAGGACATACTCTTCTATAATTGTCCATCATAGATTGCCTCATGCCGTAATCTTTGTCAGGCTCATCAGAATCTTAAGGGTTGGCAGGGACCTCAAAAACTCATCCAGTCTAACTTTTCTGCCAGAGCAGGACCACCTAGAGTAGGTCACACAGAAACTGATCCAGGTGGATTTGAATGTCACCAGAGAAGGAGACTCCACAACCCATCTAGGCAGCACTCTTCCAGTGCTCCCTCACACTGAAGACGTTTTTCCTGAGTTTACATGCAAATACAGTTCCAAAGAAACATCTCACAGGTCAATGCAACAAGAAACAAGCCTAAGGCAAAACTTTTATCTTACAAAAAAAACTCCTTAATGTTTTAATATTCACTGACTGTCCTAGACTCCCGATTTCTGTTTTGAACTGAACGTTATGTATTTTTTAGGAAGGCATTCTAAACTGAAATGCTGATTGAAGCTTATATATCCTTACATATATTTTTGAAGCTTAAGAGAGAGAGATTTGAGACTCTCTTTAAAAACTAGTACCTTCCTTTTTTTTTGCTCTAGGTGGGGTTTAGTAAGAGCCTCACAAGTTCTCCTTTGCTAAGATAGCTCAAAGCAAAAGAGAAACAAAAGACGAAAATGTAGAATACAATGAATATAACTCTGAAAGAAAGTAGAGAGACTGAAGAAATAAATTACTAATGGGACAGTCTTGCTAAACATTAGACAGTCCTTTAAAACCATAACACAGTTTTCAGGAACAAAATCTTGTTGGCTTTTAGAATGAGCTTGCTGTTACATTGAAGTTGTGCCATAAAACTGGAGATCTTTAAAAATGATAAGTTAAAGGAATTAGTTCCCAATGCAGCCTTCCTGGAGATGGGGGAAAAAAAAAATCCAGTCTGGGCACAGTGAGAGCCCTGGCATCTACTGGGGAAATTGCCTGGAGGAGTCCAAAGATGGAGCATAACAAGCACTGTACGTCTGTCATTGACATTCCTCGATATCCAAATAAAGATATCCACCCCAAGCCACAGGAAAGTAAATATGTCTAGAATTGAATTAAAATGAGAATTTAAACCCTGTAGAGTTGGAATTTTAAAAGGAAAAAAAGTACAACATTTTTGAGACTTTATCATCATTATTTTGAGACCTGATTTTGATCACAGTATCTGGAGCTGAACAAAAACATTTCCCTTCATTTTAACTCCATGCAAAGACATTTCATCATCCCATGTGTACTATCTCAGAGCAAAAGAGTCTCTTCCATTTTCTGATGAGAACATGATGAGACTGGATCCTAAGAGACACAAATTCCTGCAAATGGTCTCTGAAAAATCATATGGAAGTGATGTAAAAGGTTATTTCTTTGTCTGCCCATTGTCCTCTTTAAGAGCTTTCCACAGCACATCACAACACTTTCGGCAGTTTTGCTGCTATGATTGTGATCTATAGTGGCCATAGAGATAGCACATCTTGGCCACTATAGAGTTTGAGTGAAAGTCTCTGGGAATCAGCTGGTCCCAGGTATCTGCATAAATATGGACACACCAGCAGCAAGAATTGGGTGTGAGAATTCCCTAGTACAGAATATAAACCAAATCCAAAGGGGTGAGCACTTCCCATATTGAACCCATCACTCTAATTTGATCCACTTCAACATCCAAACCTAAAACCAGAAATTTTTGTTACAGGCTTAGGAATATCTGTGGCGGTAACAAAAATAAGAAGACATTGCTAATTTGAAAACCATTCTGACTTCATTTTGAAAGGTAGACTCTGCTATCTGATAGTGCCAGCCATGGGTGAAGCCAGTAGGTGGTTAAAAGCACCATTTACGGATAAGCATTACCCAGAACTTCTGCCTCTATTGCTGATCATGTTGAAAACCCAGTGATATAGCTGGGGGCCTTACAGAAACTCGAGTTCCATATTGCTATGGGATAAAATTAAATAAATAACATTCTATTTCAGCAGCTGTAGAAGATGCTTAGATGTACCCTCTAAATTCCCTCATCCATCAGCTGAGATCGTTTTTAAATGGGGATCATAGGGGAGCCATATGCTCAGAGATGTTCCTAACACATTGCTCAGTTGAACAGAGTTGAACTTGCTCCTTAGGAGGGTAATTTTTCCCTGTAATGTTGTATTCTGATTGAATTTCCAAGCAGTTGGTGGTCTGTTACGTTGTACAAGTGCCGTTTCAATGAAATCCAAAATAAAGTGGCAGAACAGCTTGTCCTGCTTTCTTCTAATTGCTTGAAACATCTCCATGTGTGGATGACAGCACCAAGGTTTTGCAGCAGGCAGTGATAAAGGCAGTGATCAGTCCAAAGCAGAAGATTGTTGTGAGATGCTGTATTCATTAGTTGAAGAGAGCTTTTCCTTAATTGCAAGACTCATAAACATGGCTTAATCTGCCTTTTGTGCTCAGAGGGAGAGTGGGTCCTTCTTAGGTGGGTTCTCAATTTTCTCAGCACTCAACAAAGTCTGTGAGCTCCCTCTGTCTTTCACCTAATCTGTAAGGCCCTCTTTGGTGTTCAAGCTCTACAACACTAATAACTTGGGGATCATACATGCTAGTTCTACCTCAGATCCCTTTGTGTGTGTAAACTGCAGAGAAGGAACAGTTAGCTCTGAGAAACTGCTGGCATTGAAATGCTCACAGTTGTTCTGTGAAATATTCACAAATGTCCATCTTGGGCTAGATGATCTCTAAAGGTCCCTTCCAACCCTACCATTCTATGATCTTTTTTTCTGGACTTTGATTGCATATGAAGAAGGCCCTTGGAAACAAAATGGGAAGAATCTTTCAAGTCAATTGCAAAGTCTCCAGCTTCACTCCCTAAAGCCACCCCTTTATCCTGGGAAGGTTAAAACCCAGGGTCAATATTTAGTTGTCATGTGGCTCAGCAGCTATGGCTGTGGATGTGGCAAGGAAGCAGCTTTGCAATACATCAGGAAGGTACAAAGCGTGGTGTTGTTTGCAATGGAATACCCCAAGATGGAAAATGTTCAGTTTTTCAGATATTATTTCTTCGTGTGAAAGAACATGTAAAAGAAAGCCACAAAGGCAAAGCTTGTGTCCCAACTTCAGGCCAAAAACTTGGTAATTTTTTGAGATGTGCAGTTGTACCTATGTCTAGGCAGAGTAGTCCAGGAGGGAAGGACAACTGTTCCCTTCCACTTGGAATAGGTTTCTGAATGAACCTCAGCCCAATGGCTTCGAGCTAAAAGGAAGAGGACAATGAGCAGCCTTCAAGGCTAATGGAAATGCTGGCACTAGGCATTACATAAGTATAGCCTGCTGCTTCTTTCAGGAGTGTGTAAATCAAGACTGAATCCATTCTGAGTAAGAGATAAAATAGTATAAACTGTTGTACATGGAAGGAAAAGAGGCAAGAACATTGTTTTGTTTGCTAAAGGCATGTGCTCTTTGCAGCCTCTGCTAACAGCTCTCAGCATGGGAGGTATTTTATAGAATGACATCTGGTTGCATAGTGCAAACAAAACAGCAATTTACACAAGGGCATGTGAAAAGGTTTGACATATGGTATTTATTTATGAATTTCAAAAAGCTGCCTGTATTCGGTTTACAGTCAAATATTCCCTATGTCCCATCAAGAGACCCCACATACATGATCAGATTGTGCTGTATTTGAGTGATGCTGAGATAAGGTAAACTCTAATTGGCAGGTTCAGATTAAGAGATTGATCACCATTTCTACACAGTACAGAGAGATATGACAATAAATATCAATGTAAAATTCAGAACTGAGGAAAAAAATTACTCCAGTTCATGGGGCTCTTTATTGTAAGAAGATTCTTGACGTGATGTTACCCATCAAACATTTATACCAAGTTCTGATCTACAAGTGGTACAGTCTCCCATTAAGTACGGCTGCTTTTTATTGTTTAGGTGGAACATAGAGCACTTTCTAATGTTTGCCCTGTTGAGGGAAGATGCAATGAGACTGATAACATGAAAAGCATATCAATGCCAGTCATTTGGTTGAGGACATGATGAACTCAGTTACCACAAGTGTATGAACTTCCCGCATCTACATGCATATCTGCTCACTTCTGCTCTTATCTTACAAGATCTAGCATCTATGAAATGGCCTCAGGAATAAATGATGCAGAACCAGGTAACAGTGTTATTACTAAATTATGGAACTATGATGTCCTCTTCATACCCCTATGAGGAAAAAAGTACAGTTTTCCAATGACTGAGGGTCCAGAAGTTAGCTGATTTCAACAACATTACTCTGGGTTCTCTCCAAATCTTAAGTTCAAGGCTCAGATGGTATTTCCAAACACTTTGTAAATGTACCAGGCTAGTAACTAAAACCTTCCCACATGTGAAAATTCTGTGAATATTTCTACCAAAACAAATTTCTACAATACCAGCACATAAAAGATTAAAATCAGAATCACATTAACCCCTCCATTCTCAGTTCATGACATTTCCCATTGAGAAATGAGAGGCTGTGAATTTGGGAGGGATTTTTTTTTATGGTTATATAATACAGGCTAGACAGGGAGTTTTATTAGGTTATTTCCACACCAAAATTCATAACTTTTAAAGGCATTCTTGCTTCTCTATCGCATCTGTCAGCAGTTAAGTTGTTCCAATGAAGTTAGCCTTGCCATTAAAAACTTGCAGCTCACCTCTGTTCTGCTTTTTATTTATCAGTCAATTTCAGCTACTAGAGCTGATAATTCCATCGTTTACTGAGCCAAAAGAGCCCTCTGCTGTCGAAAAGTTTCTTCTACCCAGTGAGCTTTCATCCCAGAGTCAAGTGTTCAGTTGCAGAGTGCAGAAAAACAGGACTTTTTGTTGTTGTTTTAAAAGGCAATGTTTCTTATGCTGGCATCCTTCTCATAGCTTTGTTCTGAAACACTTCTAAAATTGCCAACAGTTACATGGATTGGCATTGCAAACAGTGGCATTTCAGTTGTGGTGAAATGAAAAAGTTCTTTCTTGTCTATTTGTTTTTCTCAAACCTTTTAAGTCTCAGGTTTTTGCCTTGAAAGGGTTATTTTTCAAAACAACATTGAAACAAATGGCCCAAGTTGAGATGCTGCCTTTAGTGCAAACCAGAGAGAAGGCATATTTCTGTGCTATGATTGGTATTGTTTTGGACTGCATATCATAGCATAAGCACTTTATCCAGAGTAGAAGACAGACAAGAAGTTTAAAAACTGTAAGACGATAGGTGCCTGCAAATGCCATCAAGACTAACGACAGCCCAAAGGCAGAAGCTTTCTAATTTATTTTCATGGCTCTCATTAAAAGTGTAGGAATGGACCTTTAACAAAAGCTCTGCTTCTGCAAACTGAAAGCAATTTGCTCGTTGAAAATCCTGAACGTTAGGTATGAGAGCTTTTTCTGTTCCTGCTGCTGCTACCCACACCCTGATGGTGGATTTAGATCCCCTTGGGCTTTCCCTTGCTTCACCTAGCTGAATGCTCCAGCCTGCTTTGGCTACTTCCAGGGGCTGAATCATGCAGAGCAATCCATGGCAAAGATTGTAAGAAAGAAATAAGGACCTTGTGCTTGTCAAGGCAAAAGAATGTCACAGATTGTTACACCCCTCTGCCCCCTACAAGCATTAAGGAACACATCAATGGAGGGAAAGGAGTGGAGGGGGTGAGCTGGTTGCAGACACAGGATTAAGGACAGTCTTTAGTCCTTCCAGCATCTTGGAGAGTCCATTCACCTAATGGAAGCCAGGACTAGGTCACCCACTCCAGAAAACTCAGGTGGCCAGAGTGAAATATCAATTTTCTCTGCCTCAAATTTATAGCAATTCATATCTGTCTTCTTCAGTCTATCATGATCAGTCCAAACCAGCATGCTGAGTCTACATAGCTGTGGCAGCATTGGTCACTATCAGCATAAGCTGTGCTGGAGGCTGGATAAATGAACAAGTATGGTCCCTGCAGCCGCTCTCATCACTAATTATAATGGGCATTTATGTACTATCTCATTTAAATGGATCCATCACATCTGAGAGAATTTCAAGGAAATGTTCAAGAAGCTGAAAGATAAACAGGCTCCCTTGAGCCATACAAACTGACCTTGGTTCAGTTGCTGTCACCAGTGGCACTGCAGAAACCTCAGTGGAATTGACTTTAATAATGCCCCCTGCATTAATTGATGCCCAACAGTAGATCTGAAAAATGGCTCAGGCACAAGATCTTCCTCACCTTTTCCTCGTGTTGAAAGGGGACTCCAAAGTTTCCATCCATTGGCCCAGATCCTCTCAGCATGTGAACTGTGCACATGTGATTTTTTTTTTTTTTTTTTTTTTACTACTGTCCTGGATGTTGTTACCAAATCACAGTTTGATTCTCTAATTAGCCTGTTTGGTTAATTAACTAGGCTTTTATACCCATACTGTGAGAACGTTTTCTCTAATAACTTTCGTTCCAGTTGGCCAGGCTCATTGGATTTTGACAGAGAATGTGAAGGCTGCAGAGATACAAGGTTGCTACTGATTTCCTTTCCCAATTTCTTATTTTTTATAGAATACAGATTACTGATGCCCTATGTAAGGAACAGCCTATAGCCTGATCTGACTTGTTAACAGACAATAGGGGATTTATGTGGGGAGATACATTGCAAGTAGCTCTGTCACTATAAAATGCTATCATTTTTATTGCAATGGGTTATTATGTAATGTAGCTAGCCATAGTTTCTGTTCCAGGTAGATATTTGGCCTGGTCTTCTTCTTGGTGTCTGTCTGTACGTATTGCTGCTCAACATCTCAACATTACCCCTGGTGTTGAGGGAAAATCAGTGAGGCTAAGGCACCTGGGAAGCTCCAAAGTGTATGTGGTGAACACCCAGAGAGCTTTACACAATAACATACTAACAGAAGAGGGAAGGAAAAGAAAAAAGGGAAAAGTACACAACATCTCACTATTCTAACACCTTGAGGGAAATGATGGAAACCTAGTGTTTAGCAATACAAACCCTGAACTGCTGCTATTAGTCGTTCTTGAAACAGTTGGGAATAGTGAAGTGATCTGAAATAACTGACAGTGACTCTTCACAGCACATCTGCCCCCAGGCATGCGCCAAGGTCCTTCTAGAAGCTTTGGAATGGTGATGGACAGATAGCACTCTCAGGGAAGCCATCAGAAGCAGACAGGGTTTTACATTCCTGCATCTGTTCTTGCATGAAGATGACTTTTGGCTGTTTACTGGGCTGATTCACTGCCTGTCAGGGGGATGTGGTAGCATTTTTCCAGCCATTTTTTCCATTTACAATTTAAATTAATCCATCAACCCTGGGTTTGTCACAAGATACGTTCTGGAGGGATCGGGGGACTCACTATGTCCAAACAACAGGTCTGGACAAATATCAATACAATCAGGAAGCAAAAAACCCCCAGAAACAGCAACTACCCATAGAGAGAGACACACTCACATCTTCTTACTAATGACCTAGGGTTGCTATTTGTATTGAGCTCATTTGCATGGTATCGTTAAAGACTGGCTTGGCTATTGCTGCTGTTTACTTGGTATTATGATCTGCATTTATTTAGAGATGTAACAGTAGCAATTTGAGCTAATCCTTTCTGACCGCTATCATGTGACAGAAGTGTTAATCGTTAACTATCCAGAGCCAGACAGGAAGAAGAGTTAATTAACACTGTAGGCACCCACACATATCACCCTTTGATTAAGAAAAAGCTGCATGATGACATCAGCCTTCGAGAATGTCAATAGACATTTTCCAGAGTTGTCCAAGAGTGTTCAACTCCTCTGAGCTCCTGTAAAGGGAGTTAAAGGTCCAATTATAACAATTTTTTACCATCCAGATCATGAACCTACTCTTCAGAATTAGCCTGAATTAGTGATAAATGTGGAGAAAGGAGAAGTTACACATCATTATCAGCTACGTGGTTTTTTTTTTTTTTTTCTGGACAAAAACAAATCCCTGACCTCGTTTTTTAAACCCTCATTAGCAGCAGTTGTAAAGGAGGTCAGGCTGCTCTGCATCCCACTGGCAGAGCCTGTCCCAGCAGGCAGGGGCTGCACTGCACACGCACCATCCATCCCACCCCTCTCCCTTCAACACCTCTTCACTGTGCTAGGTAAAGGCTTAGCAATCTATCTATCTGTCTCACCCCTAAAACGAGAATGATTCATGTTCCTCCAAGGAATCAGCACTGACAAAGCCAACTACCTATGAGAAGTCCAGTTTAAATAAATGTGATCCTCTTGTGATAGTAACCCTAAATTCAGGGACTGCAAATTGTTCAGAAAACTAACTTGTCCTTTCTCTTCCCTGTCTTATATTCACACCTTCCCTCTCCTGAGGTCTATCAAACTGCTCCTTTTCCAACAGCAGCCTTGATAGGGTGAATTGACAGCAAACACAGTCCACTTGTGTGCTCCCAGCTTCATCCATACTATTAAGTACACTTGTGTTTCCAAATAGTCTGTATTATGATGCTATTATATGTTTGTCATATTGTATAAAATTATACATTCACATAGATCTAAAATACAGCCACCATCATATGACTGAACATTTAACATGACATTGCAACAACTTGATAGCAACCTTATAAAACCATCAAGTAATCCTGATACCTTTCTATAAACACATGCACATAACACGTTTGCTACAGGCAGAGAGTTATACATTGAATATTAACTCAAATTTGCATGCCAAATTTCTTTATTAAGAAAATATAATCAAGTATAAATTTGCTTTAGAAAGTACTTTTCATATTAATCAACTGTTGATATAGCTGGCATCTTATCTATTTCTTTCTTTGGTGGGAAAGCAAAAGGATGATTATGCTGTATCAGTACTTTAGCCAGGAAATTTGCATTGACACCTCAAAAGTCATATTAACAAGAGAGAGACTCTTAATGATCTCTTTTATAAATAGGTTGTTTGTAAAACTAGTGGGTAGTTTACAAGTTGGAGGTGTTTCAGGAAATAGTATGGACAAGCCAGGTGACACAATTTGAGCAAACACCAGGATTTGTCCTGCCTTCTCCTTGTTGTTGAGCACCATTCATAGTCAACTTACTAATTAGTGTTACTAATATAACTTTTCAAACTCCAGATGATCTGGTAACATTGAACCTATCTTCAATATACAAATGCACATGAATGTACAAGTGCATAATGCCATTAGTTCTTATCAACTTCATAAAAATGCACTTTTCCAAGGAGAATAAAGCAAGAGAAAAGTGAGTTACAGAAAGTTTAAGCAACACAATCAGGTTCACACAAGTCAGAGCCTGAGTTC
This sequence comes from Urocolius indicus, assembly GCA_013401255.1. Taxonomy (NCBI): domain Eukaryota; kingdom Metazoa; phylum Chordata; class Aves; order Coliiformes; family Coliidae; genus Urocolius; species Urocolius indicus. The sequence goes on from WBNH01004309.1 coordinate 328,651, forward strand.
AAAACAACACTGAACTTTGCTATTCTTCACCTTTTTGTGCTTCTGTTGCTAGTACAGAGAAGCTGGGCAAAGAGCAAATATGCAAAGAGAGCATCTGTGCCTGGGGGAAAGGGAGAAACTTAAAGAAAACAAATGTTTTCCTCTTTCTTGAGTCCTAAATCTGATTTGGAAAGAGCAGAGTGTCGCTGCTTATCTGTCTATAGATCAACATGCACTTGGTTCTCCAGAATAAATAGCTTTTGATGTTTTATTTATAGAAGCACAATTACGGTCCACTCCAAAGAGAGCAGAATCACAACTTTCCCATTTTAAACCTTTCTTTATACTGCAGACATTTATTTTTCTGACAAGGAACTACAAGAGACTGACAGACCAAACAGCAATGTCTGTCTATAAAGGCAATGTTACCTCCACAGATTCTTGTTGGGCTGATAACAAAACCTAGTTTCATCTTATTTTCTTATTAAAGGCAGTTATTGGAAAAACTTGAGATGCTGAGAACAGCAACTCTTAATAAATGGAATGAGGAGCCCCTTGAAATGATGACACAGACGTTAAAGACCAAGCTACAAAATAACTGGGTTGCCTGAAAGGGGATTGAGAGAGAAATTCAGTGGATTGTTAATTGAAAGGCCCTGAAGAAAGTCTTTTAGGGCTGATGGAGCCTGGAGCTGGCTGCACGCCTCAGCACTGCGGGGCTGCTCGCTGGGCAGAGCCGGCCTCCGCGGCTCTGCTGACACACACAGGCTGGGCTCTGTAAACACCATCTCATTAGGGCTTTTTGAAGAGACAAATTGTTGTAAATTAGAGCTGGGAGTGATGTTCGCACCAGGTTTGCAGCCAGCAGACCTGACATTCCCAGCAGGCTGGAGGTGGGATGTGGTGGTTGCATCTCAACCCTTGCTTGAGGTTCACCTTTCCTGCTGCTGCTGTAGTGGATGAGCAAGGGCAATGCTATCTATGCAGGAGAGACTATTCAAATAGTAGAAAGTTTAAATTAGCAGCAACCAACATACATTTCCAATAATCTTAGAAATTGCAGGGATTTTTTTCCAGATATTCTGTGGAATTTGGCTGTCTGTCTGGAATTTGCTGTGTCTTCCTTTGCCTTTTTCTTCCCTACTGTTTTGTTTTAAGCTTCTGGTGTTTTCCAGGGCAACTTTTTGCAACTTTTCCTTTTAAGTAGTTTTACTTTCATGACCGTCTTAGACAAGTAGGCAGGAGGAATTTACACATGATCTGGCAAAATAACAAGAAACAAATATTTTCCATTGCAAATTACAAAGTTGGCCTCATCACACAAATTATTTATGGAAAAATACACTTAATACTGTAGCCCAGATGTTTCAAGATAAAAGAAGATGAAGCTAAAGTTGTTGCCCTATAATCCATTAGTCTGGTATGCATGATGGATCACAGTTAGAAGAGAATCATGTAGAAAGTAGCTGTAAGTGATCTTCCAGCTGACCTGAACTTTTGAAGCTAATTTTCCACTACCAGTGTGAAGATACATCTGCTACAGCAGAAGAAAATGTTATAAGAACATCATTTCCTTCTCCCCTGCTGTGCTGGCCTTCAGATTGTTTGGACACAGCTCACTGTACAGCCCTGGAGGAAGCAGGTATTAGTGGATGTGGGAAGGCTCATGTCACAGAGCATTTCACATAGGAAAATATGTATGACACTGGAAAATAGTTTGTCTGAGAGTATTCTTGAGTGTCTTGAATAATTAACACTACATGCCTGGGTAGGTGAGGGAGATGACCACTGATGAGCTTTATGTCTACCTGAGCATTCTCCTCCTCATGGCATTTTGCCCATGTTCACAGATTACCAAGTGACTCAGGACAGGGAAAAACTTTCCCATCCTACTCAAATAGTATTCACCAAGGTCTTGAAGCAAAGCATCTGATGCATCAGGAACCAAAATAATGGCAACTCTGGGATTAAGGAAGGAAGTGTCTGGTAGATCAGTTCACAGTAAAAATCCAGGGAAGATGAGGAAGATGATCAGCTGCCAAAGACTGTATTCATATTAGTTTATGAAATCAAGCATGACATATACTCACAGCTGTTAAGCCCAGGAAGCTCTTAGCTTCAACCTGAACTCCACATATGGCAACTCCATTAGTAGGACAGATATTGTGAGTGAAGTTTCCTTTTCCCTCTATACTCAAGATGAAAATGCACGTGGAACAGATAATGTCTTCTGGATCTCCATTCTATGTCCTCCACATGGCTCTTCTTGAATGACTTGATGTCTATGGCTACTCATCACACTGAGTTCAGTATTCCTTTGTCTTTCTTTCATGCATCTGAATTGCCATCCTGGCAAGAGGATTCATGTGCTTGGATTGGTCTGAAGCTACCTGTATGTTGAGAAATTAGCTAGCTAAACAGAAGAGAAAACCATTAAATTCACAGTGCAGTTTTCCATCTCCAGGATTACCGATTTCCTTTTCACCAGTCAGCCATTTTTCACACTGTGTGAAGCAAATTTATTTGCCATCTCGATCCATCTGTTCAGTTCCAATGAAATCCATCAGGGATCCCAGCATCACTGGTGATGAAGGCACTGCAGATGGACAGGCATCTGGGAAGAAGAGCAAACAGCTTGGTGACAGTGCAACACAATGAGACAGGCGTTTCCAAAGACTCTACTAAATCATCTTGCATGTGGCTTAAGGGAGTAAGGATGGGAAAATGATGCTTCTTGTGGCACTCCTGACAGTTAGAATTTGTTGGAGAGAATCCAGATGTGTAGTAAGGGTGTGACATTTTTTTTATATAATCACAGCTTTCAAGTGAGAGTTTGCAAATGACTTCCATGACTTATAAAACATTATGACCTCATATGACTGTAATCTCGTTCAAAATACATGTAAAGTACCCTTAAAACCTTAAGCTGTCAGCATTAAGTAATCAAAATGTGTGAGTGCATGATTGAGTTCTCTGGAGAGAGAGGAGCTAAGTTTTGATTTCTCCTCATTTACTAGAAAAGAGGCCTTTGGTAATGCTCCTTGCAAATGATCTGGAGCCTCTTATGAGTTCTACTGGGATTTTATCCAAAGTGGATAAGACATGGATGATGAATGCATCTGAAACTGCTTGTTTATACTCAGAAAAAAAGCATAAAATTTAACACATTTGCAATTCACCTGCAAAACTAGATAGGAAAGATAATTGTGCTGCTGTGTTATACCCACATAAATATCAGGGCAACCTCCAGGCTCAGGTCTGCAGCTATCCTATTCCCCAAGTTACCAGCCTTTCAGTAGATCTGCTGGTCTCATTCCAAAACCACTGTAAATCTTCCCAGGAAATGGAAGCCCCAAGACTATGGCCACTGAGAAGCAGAAAGAAGCAATGAAACATAACACAATCACACCAAATGGCAAAATCTTGGCAGCAACACTTGTATTAAAATCTGGGAAAGTGACACTGAAGAATCAGGGAGGCTACTTGAATATATAGTTCCTCCTCACTCATCCTAAGCCAAACATGTAGGGACTACAGGCAGGAGAGGAAAAGGTCACAAGCAATAACAGCACATAATAACATCCTTAAAAATGCCAAGAGAATGTTTAAATGGCTTAGTGTCAGTTCTGTTATCAATCCAGTTATAGCACTAAAACACATGAAATGAGAAACTCACTTGTCTGGATATTGTTGCAAACCAGACAGAAGTTCTTCTTACCATTAGTCACAAGGGATTGCCTTTAAAAAAATCTTGTTATTGTCATTATTATTTCTGAGATAAGCTGTTTAAAACCTGATAGATGCTTCTGGAAATTGCTCCCTACTCATTTGATAAGCTTATCTGGCCTCAAGCGAAGCCAAAGTGTTTTGCTTGGACTGCGTTTGTCATAACCAGTAGGAAGCAAGCAAATCCAATCTGAACTGCACTATGGGCTGTTTTTGGCTAAGTTTCAATATTTCCAAACCTTGAATGCAGCAACCCAAATGTTACTGATATTCTTTATGATAGAACTCTTTTGAAGCAAATCATATCTCCAGCCGTGTCAATCCCACTAATGAGTGTGATATGCAACCAAACTGTGCCTTAGTGATATTATAGTTTAAACATATAATGGGGAATTAAAAACTGAGATGCTGATCTCCCAAAGGCCTCTTTTGACCTAAGCTAATCTGTGACTTTTGGAAATTAGATACTTTAAATAGGTTTTAAAATGCAAGGCAATTTTCAGCATCCTGCTTCCTCAGCAGAATTAACTACCAAGGTCCTCTGTGGAAAAATATCTTTTGAACAATTGGGCATTTGTGATATAAGAAGGCAAAATTTGTCTGGAAGCTTCTAATTTACTTTACACCACATCTTAGTCAACATCTCCATAGTCTTAAAGCTTCACTGCATCCTTAGAGCCTATCACTTCACCTTTCAAACAGCTTTGTCCAACGTGCTGGTACAAGCCCTTTTTTAATGGTTAGAAGTCAGGTTTAAACAAGTTTATTACATAGCTGTGAAATTGTATTGGCATATGCAGTAATGTAAGTATGATGTGAATCTTTGATGCCTTCTGTATGACAAGTAGAAACTCATTTCAGAGCTTTTCTTTATCATAAATTCTGGCATTTTCACTGTTTCCATGAGTGCATTATGGAAGTTATTTACATCATTTTGTCAAAAATATGTGATGGTGAAGACAAAATCATCTCTTCCCGCCTGCAAACAAACACATGGGCTATAGATAATGAAACTTCACATTGAATCAGTTGAGATTTGGACATAAGTTATGCAGAGAGATAGTTATCATATAGAAGTATCTTACCCAAATTAATCACAACCATGAACAGTATTTGTATCTCAAAGGAATAATTTCTTGCTGCTCTGTCCTTAAAATGCAATCCTTAAACACAGACATTTTAAGGACTACTCTCTGATCATAAAATCATAGAATGGTAGGGATTGAAAGGGACCTTTAGAGGTCATCTGGTCCAACCCCCCTGCAGAAGCAGGTTCACCTAGATCAGGTCATTGCATTCTCCGGTTCTGTTGCATTCATCATGACCAAGACTACTATATTTATGTGTCATCTTCAGCTCCCACTGGACTTTTGTCCATGACTTCTCAGGCTAAACTTAGGCTGCAGATATTGAAGAACTCCCAGGAAAAAAAAAACAAATGACCCTTGAGTAGATTTCAGACAAACTCTGAATTGTGTTTCCCTACTGCTGCCCGGGATGTGTTAAACTCCACTCACACTCCCCATGGCACATGTACAGCAATTTTGGTCCAGGAAATACCAGACTGAAATGTGAGACTCGTTACTTTTTGAAATTCAGATGTTGGCAGGTAAGTGATGTCCATGGGAATTTGCTGAAAGTGGCTGTTTTCATTCAAGTAAACCGAAAAGGACGTTCCAGTCACACATCACCCACAGCCTGGCTGTGTGCACAGCAGCAGCATTTTGTCCCATTTTCTCTAACTGTTCCATAAAGCTAATGTCATCCAGTCATCTCTCTTGTCCCAATGCTGGCTCAGTCTTACAGTTAAAATCAAATGCACATAAAATTTGTCCATTTTTGGACAATGCAAACAACTCTAAACCATAGATTAATGCAAACTAACAGTCTTTCAAATGCTGATAAATCACCCCAAACTAAATAGTATTAGTTAAAAAATAAATAAAGTGTTAGTTCTCCTTTTTGTACTGCCAAGGCAGACTTTTCAATCCCTTTCCTAGTGATAATCCTGATGGCTTTGAGCCAGCGGTGGCTGCCAAATGCCAGGGCAATGTGTTGTCAACATAAAATCTACCAGCGTTCTGGGGCATGGAGAAATTTAGTTCCCATCATAAAAAGAAAGAGCTATTGCATTCTTTACAAAAATGCCAGACATTTTTTTCTGGCTTTGTTTATGTCACTGGTTAATGTTGTCTGTCTTAGAATGCTGTCTCTTCCCATCTGTTCAGCATGTAAGGAACAAGTAAAGAAGACTCTGGAAAGGAGCACAGAGAGATTTTGAATTTCTCTAGCAGAAATAGAATGATACTGATGTAACTAATCTAAACATTCCTAAATAGTCCACATTCAAAACATTGAGGCTAGACTTAATTAGATGTAAGGAAGAATCTCTTTCCTGTGAGGGTGGTGAAGCCCTGGCACAGGCTGCCCAGAGAGGTTGTAGGTCCTCCATCCCTGGAAGAGTCCAATGGCAAGTTGGATGGGGCTTGGAGCAAACTAGGCTAGTAGAAGCTGTACCTGTCACCTAGTTGGAACTAAGTGATCTTTAAGGTCCCTTCCAACTCAAACCATTCAATGGTTCTTGCCATGAATGGAGCCATCACCTTAGATGACTTTGGGATGCTCAAAACATGAAAAATCTCACAATTCCATTTCTTGCTAAGAAATGGGCTTGTATAGTGAAAATGATATCATAGCACAGGGAAGTGTAAGAAAACAAGGGACTTTTGTTTCCATGGCAATCTGAGCTCCTTCTTCAGACACAAGCACAAAAGCAACATGCTGAATGTTTATCTGAAGGTCAGGTTGTTCTTAAGAGAAAAGCTAGAAAGAATGCATTGGGCTAATTTCCCCAGTCAAGGTGCATGCTACTTTTCTAACCAGTTAAACCCAGCAATTTCAAAAGGAAATAATTGCGTTCTGTCTTCATGAATGTCATTTGTTTGGTTTAAAATCTGTTTTTCTAAAGGAAACAGTAGCCTGCTTATCAGGGAGAGGAGGATAACTGGCTGTTCCTTACATATTCTCTACATACGCTCATATTTTGCTCAGACAAATGTTAAGATCCTGCCTATTTTTGGCATTCCTCACCTGGTAAAATAATGACATTCCATTTAAAGACAAATGCCTCTTAAAAATCAGTGAAATGTCTCCATATGAGCCCCTGGCTTTGTTCCTGGTCATTTTTGTAGTAAGAGCCACTCTTTCAAGGATCTGGTTTACCTACAAGTGCAAATAGGCTTTTAAATACCTGGGTACCCCAGGGATGCATGCAGTGTACACAGGTAAGTAGGAGGCCAGCTAGCTAGTATTTGGCTGCTACATATGTAAGTAATAGGCATCTAAGAGATGCATAAATGTCAAATGCAGTCAACTTTGTATTTTCCAGTGACAGTTTAAGGTTTCCATTTCCTCTGAAGTCGTTTGACCTTGTTGAGAGCAGAGGTAAACGCTTTATGTGGAAAAGAAGATGACTGTTTGAAAAGTGTGATTCTCTTTTCCTGCTCCTTTCCGTGCTCCATCCTTTACTACAGATCTGAAGTACAAAGGCAAAGAAACTTTACTGGTGTTGGGAAGGAAAGTTATTTTTAGTGTTGTTTTGTTGCCAAGGCATATAGAAACCTTATGTGGTACCTTCAGAAAGTTACTGTGGAAAGGCAGTGAAAGACAGATGCCTAATTCTTCATCTTTTCTTTCCAACCACAAAGATTTCCTCCAATTAAAAGATGATTCACATATTCCGAAGGAGAAGTTGCAGGAGTCATCAAGCAATTGGAAGTTGAATCAGGCATAAATGTACAATCATTCATTGCATTGTAGAAATACAAATTAAGATCTTGAACCAGGACAGGGCTTCCATATACAATTCTACCCGTCTCCAGTAAAAACACAGTCATGAAGTTATGACTGTTGACATCCATTGGAACTAGATGATCTTTAAGGTCTCCTAAAACCCAAACCATTCTGTGATTCTATGAAACACACAGAGCTCAGTTCTCCTAAATAAAAACCACTAGTTCCACAAAAGCCATATGTTGTTAAAAGGGTGTATCTGAAATAAGAGCTGGGAAACACCATCCTGAGGCAGAACAAGGACAGGAAAGGGTGTCTTGCGTGTACCATCCTGCTGATGGCACCTGAGCATCTCCAGCTTGGAATCACACGGGGTCTGCCCAGGATGAAGAGAACTTCTTATCTCTGACTGAGGCTGAGCTAGGAGTGTGTCTTTTTTTTTTTCCAGGGCTGCTGTTGAAACTGTCTCAAAAGACATGGCTTGAAAAGTGTTAGCTTAGTAAAGTATCATCTTTCAAATAAACACTTCTTGGGAACAGAGGGGGAAAGCCCTTCTCTTTTGCAGATAACAGCATGTTGTGTTTCACTTCAGCAGGGCAAAGGCTTAAAGCAAAGTATAGAATGACTTATACATTTTAGCTGGTGTTGATCCAAGAGGGGAGGATAATGCTGGTTATAGCTGCTCTACCAAGGTAGTGTTTTGCTTTATCTCTTTCTACATCGACTGCAAGTTCTTAAAAGCTATTGTGATACTTTGCAGGCAAAAATAAGGAAGAGCCCTTAGGCCAAAAACATCTGAGTCTTCAGTAAACTTAATACCATTCCCTTTCCTGTAACTTGTATAGTGCTAGGATACTGACAGAGAAACAATGCATCTTATGGTGAGGGAGACCAAAACTCTGCCTAGAAACAGACTGGTGTAGTTCCAGATGGCTAGATGCTTGCACACCCTAACAACAGAAGTAGGTCTGAAAGGAGCAGCAGTGAATCCATATCAATACCCACAAACAGTATTCAATTTCAAGAGAAAGAATTACAGGAGAGCTTGTTATTGACACAGATTGAGACCCAAGAAGAAACTTTGATATGTATGTATATTTGGCCCTTAATTTTACCACCAACACCTCACTTACTTAAACAGTGTGAACATACAGCAATGAGTTGTTGAATACATGAACAGTAAGATGTTCTGATGGGTGATCTGGGTAACTTTTGGGTGGATATTTGTGTCACGTATACTTTGACATGTATTAAATAAGTACAGGTCTGATATTGGCAGGAGAAGATTTTTGCTGCTATACTACGTGCAGCTCTACTCATTCATCTACAGATATACAGCACTATGCATACTCATCTGTTAAAGAGGTCCCAATCCAATATGATATATTGTTATATAAGTTAAAAAATGAGGCCCACACAGTTGTCTCTTTATAGAAAAAGCATTGCTTAAGAGAGAAAGGGATCTTTACATATGTACATTACTGAAATGTACACATGTAAAGTTGCCTAAAGCAGATCATGTAAAATTCCCCCAAACAGCATTCCTGAGGCCTTTAAATAATGTGCACTTGACTCTGTATTTCATGAAAGCACTTCTTGTTATGCTGGGAAAAGCAAATCCTCTTCTGTTTCTATGTATCCTTCTTTGACCACTGCCATGAGTTAAAAGCTCCTTACTTACCAAAGAAAATGAGCCATTAACTATATCATGGCAAAGTCTATTTTCTACTTATTTCTTTAGATATGTGAATATTGGCAAAATAATGTGCTGCAAAGGGTAACAAAATTATGCACATTGTCCACAGCCTGGGCTGTGGACCCTCAGGAGTTAAGACCAAAGAAGGAGATGACTGGATAATTTGGAGAGGGAACATGATGTAAGCACATCTGTGGAATCCCTGAGATGGGATACCCAGCCTGCCATTGAATACAGAGAACAAGCAGTTTCACACAGCATATCCAGTGGGTTTTAGTTCCCACACTGCACCCAGCAACTGGAAACTCTGACAAAGGTGTCAAAGCCATTAACTCCAGGTAAAACAGTCTGAAAAGTTTTATCAAATTGAATTAAAAAACTAAATCAGTAAAATGGTGAAAGAGCAAAGTATATTTTATTCTACTTTTGGAAAATGAAAGTTCCTATATTTAAAATAGAAAAAGTCAGTTTTCAGTTATTTAAAATAGAAAAAGTCATAGTTTTCAGATTTAAGACAAAAAAAGTGAAACTGAGGGATGCAAATAGAATTGCTAGTAAAAAGCTATTTTCATTTTTCTGCTAGGAAAGACAACAAATACAACATAATCACTAAATTGCTTTTGTGATAGTGACTAAGAAAGCAAGGATAAGCATTAAATATATGGGACTGGATCACCCATAATCTGGGAACTGAATATATACCAAAAGATATAGCTACTGAGATACAAAATTATGCTTGTTATGGTATTAACATTATGAGAAACACAGAGAAAATGTGATTGCAAAGGCAGAAAAAAAAGAGTGGAGTAACAGACGGAATACTTTCCCCTCAGTGACTGGACAATGGCAAGGAATACAATATACATGATGAAAATATAAGCTGGTACTTTCAACATGGGAGTAAGGATTCATATTTTGTGCCAGCCAACTGTTGCACATTTCCTTCAGCACTGAAGGTTATTTTTAAGATATGAAAAAGATGAAAGATAAGCTTTTATTCTCAGACAAATTGATTCTGATAATGACCCTGGGTTGCATGTGTGCAGCTGCTAGCACAACATACCCCAATCTGTTTCAAAGATGTTTTAGAGAGAACAAAAGTCGAGATCATTCCAAAAACGGTGTTAAAATGGGCCACTAGTGAAACATGTCCTTCCTGATTTTCATCTGGGCTGTGTGGGGAGTTCCCATATACCATCTGAGAAGCTTCTTAAGAATGGGCACATGCTATGTGATGAGTTATGTTAGTTATATGTAACATCTAAACATATATACATTTAAACTAATACAAGTGATTATATACAGACCTATAAAGTGGATAGTTTGTATGTAACATATAAAGAAGGGAGGCTGAGGTCGGTGCTGGGGAGGGACTCTACATTTGTAAAAGCTGAAAAGACTAAAGATCAAAGGGACATATGACACATGAAAGGACCATGAAAGGGACAATAGTATAACATATGTGGAATGAGGATTATTTACCACAGAGCCACATCCCACATATCCTCACGTATGCCTAGGGTCAAAGTGCAAAGCAGCCTCAGGCAGGAATCATCCTCAGCCCCGTGTGCCCACCCCCCTCTGCACAGCATCTCCTGGGGCAGGGAAACACTTGTACACAGGCTGGGAGGCAAAGGCTGGCTGCCAAGTTTACTTTTCTTTGAGTAAACGCTCTCTTGGATCAGCCGCATGTGGGAAGACGAAAGAAACTCTTATGGGATTTAGCAGAAACCGTCCTGTAACTCTGCGTTTGGAAGAAAGCAGTGACAGGCTTTTAAAAAGCCCCTAAAAATGAAAGGCAGGAGAGGAGAAGCAGCAAGTTAAACACGCTGGAGATCCCACCTGCCAAACACCAGCAGAGTGGAGTGCTTGTCAGTCTGACTGGCTGGCTGGGGAGCCTGAGGATCACATGCATCCCCGTCCTGCCCCCACCCGCTGCAGCCCTCCGTCCTGCTGCCTGCCTCGCAACTCCTGCAAAACTCGCCCAAAGCACAGGCATTTCTTGCAGTCAGGCTCCCTCAGCTCTCTGGTTCACCAGCTGCTAAGACTTTTTCTTTTCCCTGTTTCCAAATAAAGTTCTGGGACGTGCAGAGGAGATTTCTTTTTTTTCATGCAGAAGCAGACGAGAATGATTGCCCTGAGCAAGAAAGGCTCGAGTTCTTCTCAACTCTGCCTCGCTCTCTGTGCCTTGGGGCTGGTGTTGCTGGGGGACGTGTCCCAGGCTGTACCCATGGACGATCAAGATTATTACCTGCAGGAGATTAGCAACAGGGATCATTATTATTCCTTTCCTTATCCCGGTGAGGAGTTTTTTCCTTTCACTGAGCAACCTGGGGAAGAAGAACCTATCCGTGCTGCAGAGAAAGAGGAGCACCCGGAGTTCAAACCCAGCAGGAAAGAGTTAAAGCCAAAGAAAAACGGCAAAAAAGGAAAATCCATTCTTGAAACTCCACCAGGTAACTTTCCACCTCCTCTTCCAGAGCTTGGAGTCTGCTGAATCTCATGCTGACTGTGACTTTTAGCATTAATGAATATCCACTTAATAGTAGTCTTGGTAATAATAACAGTAGAAGTGCTTGTGGTGATGATGATGATGACAAAGTATTTCTTTTCAATATCCCGTGGGACAGAACTTTTAGAGGCTTTTTAACCCTTTTCTCAACAAGTAAAGCTGTTCCAGAGTAGTAATGTATTAATCATTCTGCACTCTAGCTAGTATATGGACTTTTCCTTCCTAATTACACTTGAGAACTGGCTTGCTGTTCAAGCTACTGTTCTACTAAGCAAAAGAAGAGAGATTCCATAGTAAAAGCTGAGTGTATGTAGTGATTTCTTACATTATCCCTTGTCATTTTAATCTAAGAGAGGTTCTTGAACTAATTTTACTTACAAACCTGTGAACTTCTTTGAGATTTCACTTTAAAGCCCTCCAGAGGAAGATCTGTAAACAAAGCTCTTCCTGTAAAAACTAAGCTGTAACAAGCTCAGTTTGATTGTTGACCTGTAAAATAAATAAACAGCAATTAAAATGCCTTACAATTAAGCAAGGACACTCTTAATTCCATGTTCTATTTTCTGCATGTGATTGGATGAAAATTTGCAATTATTAAAGTTTACAGAAACTCAGTCCCCTTTTACCATCTAATTACTCCTATTAAGAGCTCATTGCACCACCCGGAAAGAACAGTGACTTCGTTCTGTATTTCCTGAACGTGTGGTAGGTACTTTACTGGTTTGGGATAGTTAGGAGTGAATTTGGCCCATGAACTTTCAAGTTGTAAAATTTTGGGGCCAAATCCCACTATCCTATAGCTGAAGACACCCTTTGCTTCAGAAGGAAACCTTTAATGTTCACAGCTGGAGCATATGGCACAAAGATTGCAGTTTAGAGCCATTAATACAGGCAGAGCAGCAAAAGAGAGGATCAAGGGTTGTAGGATGACATGAACTTTTCCCAGTTAGATCTGGCAAATAGTAAAAAAAGTATTTTCAATGTAAAGTTATCACTGATAGACTTTAATTAGCTTTTGATTAGCAAAGGTACAAGCTTTTATAATACCTAGTGATATGGAAATACTGAAACCTATTTGTGAGGCAGGCAGTCTGGGTTGCCCACGCATCTCAAAGCAGAAATCAAAGATGACAGCTAAGATACTTTAGGAGAGCACAGACACAAGATATTTGTGCTTGTGGCTCCCCCAGGGCCCAGCATCTTCCCAAGCAGATGACACTGCCTGGACCTTTTCAGGGACTGTCTTATTCAGTTTATTATCTAACTATGGCCAGCAAATGGATTTTAAAGCTACTTAACTAGGTACCAGGCTTTTTTTTTTTCTTTACTGTGATGCAGACAATACAGATTTCCAGGCTGTAGTGGGATGTCCTGCAGTTCAGCTCTGCTGTCACCTTCCCCCTTGGCTTTTTCCCAGTTTCCCCAGCACCATGGCTTCACTCACACTCCACCAAACAGGACAGCAGTGAGGATGGTAAACAATCTGGGAGAACATCCTTCATTTTTCTTCCCCGACAGGCATCTTCCTTGTCCCCTAGAGTGCCTTACAGGTGCAGGGAAGGAAGCAGCCATAGCAATAATAGCCTCCATCACTGTGGAACACTCATCCCTTCCAAATCTGGTTTCGTTTATGCACTGTAGGCACAACAGGTAAAAATTCAAGCTGTATTTCATGGATGGCCTACTAGGGGAGTGCACTGAAGTTGTAGAGGTAGTCTGAACTCAGTCATTTACTAAGAATATTTGCTGTTACAAATGGAATCACGGTCATTTTTCTATATAGTAAATTCTGGGATTAGTAATGAGCAAAAAAAGACCTCCCCAAACCTTCCCCAGGAAACACTCCATTGTGTGGCCACCAACTGACACATGCGGGATTCATCTTTTTAATTTTTTTTAGTCATTTTGCTTTTTATTAATTTGCTGGGTTTAACTTGCCACTCTGCCAGACTCTCTGAGTCCAGGGAGTGGTTTTTTTTTCTGCAGTCAGTCAGGTGAGGTCCTTCCTCAGCCTCTCTCTCCAGCACAGCCAAAGACAAGGTCAAGAAGAGCAGGGGGAGAAGCTCATGATACACCCCAAAAAGCAGCTGGAAATAGCTTTGTCCCTCCTTTGACACAACTGAGCTACCAAGCTCCAAGCTTTCACGAGCCATGTGCAATATGAGGTTTTAAAGCCTATGAACTTAAAATAAAATAGCCAGAGGTACAACAAACAAATGATCCCTTGCCCTGAACTTTTGCCCCATTGCATAGAGACTTAATACCAACTCAGCAAACTGGCTATTAGACTTACTTTAGTATGGGAAAATGCAGTGTATTTCCTTGGGAGCAGCTGAACTATTTTAACTGAAATAGCCATAATAAGCCCTGAGGCAAAGAGAATGGTTACCATTTGTTAAAGATGTAAGTGAAAACAGGAGGTTTTTAGCAGTAAGTGCCAGGCAATTTTAACTGCAGACAGTGTTAAAATTTCTCCTTTCTCCTGTCCCAAAGGCAGGCAAGGGCCAGGTCTTGCTGGTGCAGTGATTCCAATGCACAGTGCTGTGTCACCCTGTCACCAGGGCTCGATTTGAAACAAAGATCTGAAAATCTGGCCCCTCACTTAGGTGCCTAAAGTAATAACAATGGATACTTCTAATTTCTCACAGCTACAAATAATAATAGCAGTTGCCAAACAGATATCTGTGAAAAGCAGCTCTGTCTGTGTAAATGCATGTGTTGTGTATATATGTATACATTTATGTGTTTATACATAGATCCAGAACTGGAATCAATTTATTTGCCATGCAGTAAATACAAAACTGTGGGGCTTGTGAGGCTCACTGGCAGCTGGGGCATGTGGGATTAATTAGTTGCAACAAACAATAGTCTGGCAGGGAGCTGGGAAGAAGAAAGCAGAGGAACAGGACGTGTGATCTGCCCTTTGGCTGAGCAGCTGGTACTGATCAGCCCCAGCTTTGAATCAAAGCTGAAATCAAACGTAGCAGTCTGAAGGACACGGCACATAACAGATGACACACACTCAATTTATTTAAGCTAATTACTGAAGGTGGTGAGAATATAGATATTTTCAATCTGTGAAATATTAATGTAGAAAAAAACCACAAGCCCTCCTATTGATGCCAGCAGGGTTTGCAATGTGGCTTTTTATTAAATATCATTAGAATCAATATTTGCAAATACTTGATTCAAATTACAGTTAAAAGTAGCAGCCTGCTTCCTCATCCTTTAAATGACTCATAAATGGAGTGGTGCTAGGTCATCCCTGGAAGGTAAAGAGTTGGATTGACAGGCCTCTTTATATATGTATTTCCATGTTCTAACCCCATCCTTGTTTGTTTAGGCCTCTATCCAAAGCTCATTCAAATCAATGGAAAGAGTCTTGTTAATGTCAATGTTTTTCTTGTCTGAGGTCTGTAACAGAGTTTAATATGTGTTGTCTCTATCATCTGTGGGGTAGATCCCTACAAATGCTTTGGGGGTCTTCCTGCATACAGGAAAAATTCATCATCGAGAGGTTTACAGGGCTGAGGTCCTCTCAAACACTGCTCAGTGTTGTGCATTGCTCTGGGCTGTGACTGCACAGTTCCCACTGAATCCCACTGCACTCTAATCTGCCACAATTAAATCTGTAATTCTTTTTATTTGATTTACAGAACTTGTCACTGAAGTCCTCATTCTGGCCATCCCTCATTGCTGACTGCCTTTAGAGAATAAAGGAGTGGGGTGTATTTATGTGGCAGTGCTCAGAATGGGCTTTAATGTACATTTATTTTGTATTTCATAGGTCTTCCAGGGTTTGATCTCTGCAGTTCAGTGGATGTATGTGTGTAGTAATCATGATTTTATTTGTCTTATCTCATTTGTCACTTTCCCCAAGCTTGACAAAACCTTTCAGAATCACCATTGTTTACTTGCCCCACATTTGTTTGATGTTTTTGTGATGTAGCCATGTGGTCAGTGATGTAATTCTTCAGGTTTTGGTTGGTGGGTTTTTTTAATTTATGTAGGGTACAGGAATCTCTTGGATGGGTTAGGATCTCAACCACATCTGAGGAGACAGTGAGGGAAAGTGAAGAGGATAGAATGGTCAAGGCAAGCAGCCACAAAAATTGTCTTGCAGAAAGAATCTGAATGCATAAAAATAGACTGATAGTACATTAACTGAGGTGTTTGTCAGGAAATGAACTAAAGAAGGCTTGGATAGAGATCCATGAGTGAACTAGGAGGAAAGGTTGACTCATAGAGATGTTATCCAGGAAAAACTGGAAAGGTTTTGGTGCAAAAATGGTGACAAAGACCTGAAGAGGCTGTAAAGGTAAAACTATGATGAGTTTATGGTGTTAGTAGCATTTGAATGATGGATTTGTTCAATAGGAAGGTAGAAGAGACTGGTAAGTAAGGGACTGAACTGACAGCTGAAAGCATTTTAAAGGTGTCTCCTAGGTATACCAGGTTTCCAGCTAGAAAAGAAGGAAACATCAAAGGAAAAGGTAGTTTCTGAAGCAACATTGCTTGTCAAAATTGTGGTTTTAGATGGGATTACCTAGAGCAAAGATAATAAGTGGGGAGGCTGAAAACAGATAGATGGGCTGACCTCGAGGGTTAGGGGGAAGTCTGAGGGCAAAGGGAATCATCATAGTTTTCCAATGATATTTTAAACCCAGCATACTGAACTTTGCTGGAACATTGAAGATGGGGTAATGCCTCAAAACCCTGACTGAGAAGAAGCCATTGGAAATATTGGTAAGGTGCCTTTCAAGGGCAGAAAGCCATCTGGCATGGGTGACTGGCATGGTGCTGGCAGGGAGCAGAACCTGCAGTGGCTGTCAACAGCAGGTTGGGGACTCAGAGGAGAGAGGTGAATAGAAATGGAGCAGGAGCTGAAAATAGCAGAGATTCAAGGGGAACAGGACATGGGCTTTTGGGATAGGGAATTGCATCAGAGGGTAAAATGAAGGTTGAGGGATGAGTGAGCATATAGGCTGATATTTAAGTGAAGGCTGTTCAATGATAAATGGCTCAGATAGGAACTATGAAGAAATTACCACTATGCTGGGTAATTACCAGCACTGCTGTTTTCTAGCCCATTGGAATTCTCTCCATTAAACCTTGTAGATGACTTCCATTCCCGCAAAGCCCAGAGAAAAGGGAGCACTCCTGTGACCTAGGATGTAGATTGTAATCCTAAAGCTTTTGCTTAAGTTCCTTACACTAGCAACTTTTAAGAACAAACTCACTGGCCCTTGATGCATATCCTATGAATTTTAATATGACCTGTATCACATCCTAATTGCCAGATGTAACAAGAAAAGATGAAAACATGTGGCTTTTAATGAGCTTTCTTTCATCTACCAGCTTCTCCTCAGCAGTCCCACAAATACGAGGAATAATGAAATGTAACATAGTGATTCCATTTAAGAGCCTGTCTTTTAAAGCACATCACAACAAGAGGACAAAGGATGACTAAGAATGAATAATGAGCAATGCCCTCAAAACTGGCCAAGCCTTTTTGATTAGCATCTTTCCCTACCCATTGCTTCAATGAATAATGTAACATGAGGAGAAAAAAATAGAGTAGAATAAACACATCTGATTATGCTAGAGAAAACCATTTTCTATGATAATTCTCCTAGCAGCCTTCTCTGAATTCAAACTAATTTTTAAGGTGAGAAAAATACCTCTTTAAAAAAGTGATGGTTTCACTGAATAGATTTTAATAGTATGAACCTGAGTCTAGGCTTGTTCCTAAAATGCCAGCATATTACCAGTCGCTCATTATTTGAATTCATTCTTGGTTTTTAATGTCATCTGTTCAGTGAGATGGTTAGACAGGTCAATCTAATGGCTCACTATCAAATTTCACTTATTTCTTTTGGTTTGGGAATGAAGACTTCTGTCAGCCATGTGAACTTAGAATCTGTCAAAAAGATGAAGTAGTGGGAGTGAAAGATGTGGTACAGAAGTAATTTCTTCAAGGTTTAGTGTCTGAGCCTTTTCTTCTTGGGATTTTTGAGTCTTGCTTAATTCATTGTCTATGTAAAAAGCACATTACCAAAAGATTTGTTGTCTGGGTATAGGGTTGAGGTTTGATTGTCATCTTCGCACATTGCTTATGCTTGTGTTAGTATGGAAGGGATGTATTAGATCTGACCTTCTCACCACAGAATCTTAATGGTTGGAAGGAACCATTGAAAGCTCATCGAGTACAACCCCCCTGCCAGAGCAGGACCACTTAGAGTAGGTCACACGGGAACTTGTCCAAGTGAGTTTTGAATGTCCCCAGAGAAGAAGACTCAACAGCCCATCTGGGCAGCCCCTTCCAGTGCTCCCTTGCTCTCATAGTGAAGAAATTCTTCCTTGTATTTCTTTGAAACCTCTTATGTTTCAGTTTATACCCACTGTCCCTTGTCCTATCATTGGACATCATTGACAAGAGTCTGGCTCCAGGCCTCTGGTGAGGTTATGTCTTGTTTTATAAAGCAAGGCTTTTTGAAATGAACACATAAATATGTGCCCAGGTTTTGAGGCACTTAAGGAAAATAGGAACAAGGAAAGCTGTGATGCAAGTTAAATTATTTGCCTTTTAAAATGTAGTGATTTCACATGCAAAGCACTTCCTTGCCGTTACTAAGCTCAAACAAATACAAAGAGAAAACAGAGATGATGGCAATAATCACTCACGTTAGAAACAGACAATTACCTTTAATCTTTCTGTCCCTGGGAGGTACCTTAATGGACAGTTTGATCCTCTTTAATTCTATAGGCCATGAATGAAAGAGACCATTCAAGTTTCTTTCATTGTTGCATGGAATTTCATTCAGGGATGGTCAAGGCCATCATATGTGTGCAGTTCCATCTCCAGTGTAAAAGTTATTTCTCTGCAATCTGTCTGCACACACTATCCATGCCCGGACAAGAATAAAGCACATGGATGATGATGTTTGGATGACACTGTGGCCAGTCCCAAGATGGGTTTCTAATGCTGCTGCTGTCTGATTCTTTTCCTGGTGGGGACTTCTCCTCTTGAGCCACAGATGATGTTCATCACTGAGCACATTAACATCTTTAAGGGGCTAACCTTTCTGCTCTGAAAACCCTTCTCTGGCTATTTCTCTTGACTTTAAAAGGTATTTGATAGGGTTCTTACATATCTGATCAAGTAATGAAAAACAACGACATTAAAGCATTAGTAAAATACACTGTGATGTTAATTCATTACTTCTGATGCAAATACATTCCTAACTTCCTTGTAGCACAGCAAAAGGAAGATGTATGATTCCATTCCCCTGTGCTTCTATCATTTTGGGGTGGGGAAGAACAAGGTGCTCTGGGTGTCTGCATGTGCTGGAAGGATGGATCACCATAAGAGAGCAGCAAGGCGTTTTCTTCTCCATGCAGTCACCAGGCAGCGCTAAATCAACGTGACAGGTGTAAAAGGGAAACTATTTCTCTTTTCTACACATAGCTAAAAATGGCAACTACAAAAAAAAAGGTGAGAAAAACAAGAGGGGGAATGAAGACATGCCAGATGGTGACTCTGAGAGTCAGAGTGCCTATGAAGACTTAAGACAAGTATGTGGGGATCATTTAAAGCATCTTTAGAGTACTTGGGTTTAGCTGTTAATTTCTCCAGCCTTGTTTGAATTACAAAGGATAGTTTGGTGACTCTTCTGATAGATATTGAAGTTATCTTTTGGACATAAAATACTTCCTTTCTGCTGGATAACATATTGGCATTGGCAAGCAAATATTTCTATCATGTTACTGTAGGTTAAATGGAGAGGAGAAAAGGTAAGGGTTGTATTCCTTATTTCCACAGTGATCTGCATCATTTTTCTAAACAAAAATGTCTTTGATACTGCAGAAAATCACAAAAAAAGCTGTCAGGCTTCTGCCAGACACAGTGACTGTCAGTAGCTATTGCTCATGGGGGAGGTTGAGTATCTGATTTAGTAGTGACAGCACCCAGATGCAGGATTAATCTTCTGTTTACTTGCAGTTATTTACAGTATGGGAATCCTATAAATGTAGAGGTCTGTAAATAGTAGTAAATAACACAGTTCTGCTCCTGTTTTCACACAAGCATTAGCACGATGCAGTATTTGCAAAAGTGCTGCTGCATCTAACATTCCAAACAAGGAACATAATAGAAGTTGATGTATATATGTTAAACATAGTTCATGTAGAGGCAACTGCCCCGTCTCTCTACTTCTTTCTGCTACAGAGTGTGTCAACTCTGTAGTTTCTAACTACCAACAGAAAACCTTACTCTCAGTGTGAATAATGAACCTGAATAATTGAGCTCTCTCTTTTTTTGATGAATTGCCTGGCAGACTTGTATGACTATATGTCAGCCTTGGGTTTCTTGTGAATTAGTGAGGTATATACTTGGCAATAGTGTTCTCCTATAACCACCATGACTCCAAAGAACCATGTTCAACTAACATCACAACTTAGATGTTCATGAAGTCAATATTAAAGGATTAAGCGCATTTTTATAGTTACAAACTTCCAAAAATATGAGAAGTCTGAAAGAGATGTTGTCATGAACTGGACAACAGATTGTATCTAAGAGAGAAGCTCCTGTCCTTACAAATATAGGCACAAATAGTGATAATTTCAGTGGTGCTGATGGAAGCTGAAGTCAATATTTCTCTATTTCATTCATTGAGAGTTAATATAACTACCAAAACAATCATCAGGGCAAAATATCTCATTCCCCAGCCTTTAGGCTGGAGAATCATGCTCATCTTTGTTCTGCAGAGCCCATTCAGCTCCTTCTGATCTTTATGAAGAGAGGAATATGTCCTGCAACAAGAGCTGACAGCACCTGTGTGCCTCAGTAGGTTGATGTGCAGCAGCTTTCCCTGCAATATGTGTATGAACTAGAGCCATGAGAGTGCCTTAGCCATCTTGAGTCAGATAAAGGGAAACATTTGAAGTCAGTTAAACCATTTGAAGTCAGAAAAAGTGAAATAGACTGTTTTGTTGCCTTATCTGGTGGCCATGATTCTCCCAGAGCTTGCTATGTTAGACATGTTTGCAGGGTACTGATCTGTTCAGGAGACATGGACAGACAAATGCTCAGTTTTGAATCCTGGTACCTGGCAGACAGATCTTCACCATCCATGAGGAGATATGGAGATGTTCGATACAGTGTTCATCTCTTCTATAATGGGACTCAACTGGCTTAAGCACCAGAGTCCTGTATCAGGTTGTTCTTTCTTTTGGACTTCAATAGCTCGTCTGGATGATTGCTAACAGAGCATCCTAAATCTGATTTGCTTGCTTAGATTCTGGGGCTTGAGTGCTTCCTGTAGATGATTTCTTCCTTACACTCCCATGTACCATAAATTTAGTACTTTTCTTATCATTTATATTCTTTTTGTCTCTACAAGACCGATCCTCCTGGCTGGGACCTAAAGAGAAGCTGATGGGGAACCTCAAGTGTCCCTGCTTGACATCCAGAGTTTTCTTTGGCCTACAGAGAGGTTCAGGATGTCTGTGATCTCTGTTGTCCCCAGGTTTCCCTTTTACCTCTTTCCTCACGTGAACTTTAGAAAGCAAAACAATCTCCCATTTCAAGGGGAATTGTGTTTGACAAGAGAGCACTGGGCAAGGCCAAGTATCTCCTTCCTCCAGCACATGCAAGATTTACTGTAAATTGCCTAAGTGCATTAATCATCACCAGGGTGTGCTGGGAGAGGGTGTTGTTTGCAATGGAAGCAACTGAAAACCATCTTTCTCATTTATTCTCAGAAATTATGGTATTTTTATCTTCTCCTCTTCAGAGATACAGTGTTTTATGATGACAGGTTTATGACTTCTCTCTACTTTCAGGGTCCTCCCAAAATATCTGTCATATGAAGGGAAAAGTTCAGAGAATCTTAGAAGAGCTGATCTTAAATCTGGATGCAGGCATTCCCTACCACCAATCACAATCACCCTTTATGCCATATGGACACACTTTTTTGTCTCTGAGATAAATTTCAATAGTATAATGAGTTTGCCCCATACACATGACAAGAGGGTGTCTGAACACAGACATATTTAACCCTCATGGAGACTGACCACATTTGAACCCTCATAGAGAATTTTTCAGTGATTTAGAACAGAAACTTCCATTTAAGATAGACAGTCTTCACTTCTAGTCAAATGGTAATCTTACCTGTAGGGCCCCTGCCCTCTTACAAGAGCAATAGAATGGGAAAAATTCCAAATACAATTGAAAAATGCAAGTGTAGAGTTATGCAGGTAAAATTCCACAGAGACCTTGGAAAAAGTGAAGAGAAAATGGCACTATTTCCTGCAAAACTGTGCCATATTTCAGTTCATTAATCCTGAATCAGAATTACTTGCTCACAATTAGTAAGTTGAAACACAGAGGGTTTTATGCTTAGGGAAGCTTTCCTCAAAGCTTTCTCTGTTTCACAGCTTCTCAGACGGAGAATACCTATGCCTAGTAAATACTTCCAGCTACTGTGGGTGGGAAGGGGGATATAGTCTTCAAGGCAGAAGGTGAGTTAGTGGTAAGCCCCAAATCATGGCCTACACTTTTCATGTTAGCATGTATTGCAGTGAGACAAGAACTTTCTTGGTGAAAACATGTTTTTCTCCAAGGAAAGGATGTCAAACCTCACTGAGCAAGTAGTATCTCTTAGGGCTTATCTGAAGGCTTTCCTGGGCAATCTTTGCTGTGTCCACTGGCTGATAAATACATTGCTTTCAGTGTGGATCTTCGGGCTTTCAGCCCTCAGCATGATGACAGGCATGCGTGCTTGCAATTTTAAACTCACCAATAACTCCCATTTCAATGTGAGGCTTCTGACACGCTTAGCTTTGAATCAGTGAAGCTTCCTATGTGCTAAATGTTTAGCCTGCAATCAAGAGCCTTTGCCAGACCAGGGCTGAATTGTTAAACAAAGCAGAAAAGTTGTTTAGACAGAATGAATTTGGGGAATCTTTTGCGGGCTGCATAAGGCTGCAAGATCGTATGAAGCTGGAACAGGGAGGAATGACTTCTGAACACTCAGTCATTTGGGTTGGAGACGTGCCCACCCTTAGAGATATTTGTCTGAACCTTTCTTGAAACATTTTCAGCTCCTTCACTCCGTAGCACAGAGATGGAGCTTCAGAACAGTTTCCCTGCTGAACCTCCAGTTCTTCCCTCCCATCAGCTCAGAAATATCAAGAGCCACGTCTTTCTCACGCTATTTTGAAGACTTTTATCTTCCTGCAGGCAGGAAGCTCAGACAGAGGCTTGTGAAAATGCTGAGAGCTCAAAATTTAGAAGATATTAAGCAAATTTTTCAAACCCCAGGATTCTGTGGTGCTTGGTTGTGCTTGAAGGATTCTAATCTGTTTTTTAGTTGCTTAAATTGGATCCTTTGTGACTAGTTTGAAGGCAAGTAGAGAGGAGAAGTGAAATGGAGAGACTACAGTATAATCAAAGTGCCACCTTCTCAAAGGACATCTGAAAGTCATGTGGAAGCTGAAATCCTGTAGGAAGATGAGCAAAAGCTCATGGGAAGCATGGCTGGCAAAATGTGGGAGAGTCTGGCTGCAAAGTGCATTTATGTTTCCTGAGCGCCTCAAAACCCATGAGTTTTCCAGAAATTAGGGAACAATCAATTGCCATTGCAAGCTGGGCTTTGCCCTTCCATTTCTTCATCAATGATGTATTTTCTAGTGGGATTTCTGTGCTGCCCTGGGGTTTGTGTCTCCTTGGTGAGTCCAAATGCCAGTCATAGACTTGTTCCAAGGGGAAATATCCTTCCTGCACCCCAGCAATACCACTCCTCTGCTCTTCATGCTTTCCTTTATCCACTTATTGATTGATTGATTTAAATGAAGGCAGCCACATTTTAATTCAGGCCTGGATTTGATTTTTATTAAATTTTAGAGATTTGTTTGTTTCTTGAAGTTTTACTCCCTGTTGGTCTGAATGCTTAAAACCTCTATTTTCAGGGTACTTCTCAAGGATGCAACAGCTTGGACATAGTGTTTCAAAGGACAGAAGAAAGCTCTGTTATATAAGTTTCTGAATCTTTTGCTGTTGGATCTTCTGGGTATATCCAAAGAACCTCTGGTTATATTCTATGAGCATTTGGCTACTTTTGTATGCCTTCAGTGAAACTCTTTTCCACTACTGGAGACTTTAAATGTGTTAGCCACTTTGTTTCGGTACTCAGAGTTGTGCTTGAACCAACCAGGCAGTTAAAAAACCCCAAGTTTGTCAAAATAATGGTTAAGTGAAAAGTAAATAAGCCAAGTAAATTTATTTTCTGCCTTTTACTGGTTCCTTTTTCAGGATTGGGAAGAAGCATGGTGTTTGTGTTCAGGTTAATTGTAACCACAAGACTTTCTTCTGAAATCATTGTCTGAGTAATAGCTCCAAGGCACTACGGTGACTTCTGTGCTTTATGAGAAGTGTTTGCTTTTATTCATTCCTTTCATTATTTCATATGAAATAATAACAACAGATGTCAGGGGAAAAAAAACCCCAAGTATAAATGTCTAAACTTACTGCTAAAGCAGGCACACCAGGTCTCCATAAAACTGAGACTTACACTTTATAAAAGGTTTTAAAACTAAGTTGGATTTGATTTTAGGTATTTCCTGTCACAGGCTCTGTATATAGGTCAAGCATTTAGCCCAGATGTGCAACCTGGAGGAGGGCTGGGCAGCAACTGAAACCAGCCCATGTAGGGTGACAACTCACAAATAAACTCTGAGACTTCAGCAGCCTCTCCCACCCTCTCAGTGATGCTTCCTTATAGTGGGCAGCACAGTTACTGCTGCTAGAGGGGAGATGATATTGATAGCCAGGAGTATAAGGACAATTGAGTGCTGGGGTGTGATGACTGGCTTAGCAAACCCTGCTGAAGTGGTCAGCTCACCTTTGAGGGTCTTCTTGCTTGTGCATAGAGATGCATTTGCAGCTTTGTGTTTGTCTACATGCAGAGGAGGCAAATTTTAATGTCACTTCTGCTTTTCTTTGAGAAAATTTTTAAATTGTCAAGGATTAACTTTTCATAAGCCAGCAGGGGAGGACTGACTCTTAAAAGGTGAGCCTACACTCTTCACCTAGGTCTTGCTGCAGATACAGACTACTTCTGTTCTACATTCTGTTAGGAAATGCATATTTTTTTGTTTCAATTGTGAAAATAATGAAAGATGGCATTTCAACCCACAGCTAAGATGACTGATGACTGTTTGCTGCCTAAAAGTATAGTTCATACAGTAGTATGAACTGTATATGATCACTATTCATCACACTGGCTCAGAAGTTTGCTGGCTCCTATCAACAGCCAAGTCAGAAACTGAACTGGTAGCAAACAGCCTACTATGAAACTTGAATAGCAAAGAGATTCTGTCTCCATCCTTAATTTATTTGTGTTAGGCTTTGGACTGTTTCATCAAAGGAAGCTAATGCATCTGTTTCAGCATCACTTTCATCACCTTTTCTGCCTTATAGAAAAGTGAAACAAATATAGTTTGGTCTATGCTAGAGCCTGGTTTGTTCATAAGTTGAATAATATCAAGTACTCTGACAGGGAAGTGGCCTATTTCAGTCTTTCTCAAGTGTAAATTCAGTACTTGGGAGGGGAGGTAACTAAAGTAGTGGTGATAAAACTTGTGGTGAAGCTTTTCCTGTGTGTTTCACCACTAGCTCTACTAGAGCCTCTGAAGTGAATTCTGATCCTCATGATGGAGCATATATATATAGCCCCTTTCCTTGTGCTGCCTGAGATCCCTGTTTTTCCTCCAAAAGCCTGGCTCTGCTGCAAAATCCTTAAAACTGGTACAATTCTTGGCAGCGGTATATTTCCAGGGCCCAAAGTTATGGACGTTTTCCAGGTTACTTATGTTTAAGGAATTTCCTGACTATGCTGTCCCTCTGTACAACTGCACAGTGAACGTGCTAGACCTAACTATAGATGTATTTACTTCTGTATAAAGTTGCTGGGTCAGTTTTGATGGGGAAGAGAGGGGGGAATTAATTGTACCATAGGCCAATTTTATACTCATGCAACTCTTTTTATCCAGTTTAAGATCTTTTGGTCAAATACACTCAAATGTAATTGCTGAAGTGGTTGAACTTTGGCACTTATAAAGTGTCTCATTTATTGAGCCAGGGTTGCATATTAAGATAGCAGCTATTTTCTGTCTTGATTTTGTACTTGTCAATGGTATTCTAAGGTTCAATGTTTACTTTTTAATGTCCACAATTCATGTTCTTGTAAAATCTTTGGTATACTTCAGTGGTTTGATATTTTAAGCTATTTCTGGCATGAAGACATTGGACAAATATGTAGGTTTAATGGTAGTTTTTGTCCTGTACCCAGCCATTGTTCAAGGAGCCTGTCTGGGTTTTTTTTTTTTCTCTGTTGTTTGGCTAAGTCTACTTGTTTAGCTCTGGGGAAAAAAAAAGGGATGGTTCTCATTTTTGATGGTTGTACTCAGTTTTGTGGCTTTAGCTGGAATTACCAAAAGGCTTCATCCTGTGCTTCAGAAAAACACTAGAAGAGCACAGAATTAATAGCACAGAATTTAGGAATTCAGCCTTAGTCAAAGCTCATAATAAAGTTAGGAATTGCTAGGATATATTTCAGGCTGTAGTCTCTTTTTTTGGCTATTAAAGGTAATAATATGTCTTTTACAGAGTGATTAAATACACATATCTCATTCTAGAGAAAGTGGAATTGTCAGGTTGGGATACAAATGAGTGAGTACCTTGTATCACAAGCATCTCGAAACCTTTCCTGGGGCTATGCCTACAGTGTTCTGAATGCACCTTATCCTCAACCAGTTTCTTCCGTTAATGGTCTGAAGGCTATGACCAGATTTGCAATATGATTACAACCCTTGTCCTTTCCCATGTCAGGTCATCAAGGTGGTGGTGTTCTTATGGACAGTGAGGTAGAAACTCTGGGGTATCTGCCTGTACCTCCTGTTCCTCTTCCTTTCTTTTCCTCTAAAGAGACATGGGGAAGAGAGATAAAGCCAATTTAAGACATGCAAGAGATATGGACAGTATTTCCATACCTATCCACCTCTCCATCTGGAGGAGGCTGCTGCCTGCAGACATGTGTGGATATGGTTGCAGAAAGACCACAAGCAGCAAGAACCAGAGCCAGGAGGGAAAATGGGAAATGCTTCTTATGCCCAAACATGTGGACTTAGTGCATCTGGAGTCTAGATGAGCCTCTTGAGTCTGAAATCTGGCCAGAAGACTCTCAGAAAACAGACGACCTGAAAATTTCTGCTTCCAGCTGTGCTGGGAATAAAAGATCTTCCTGCTGAATGTGCTGGTTAGATGTGCATCTAAAACTAGCCACAGTCTAGCTTTCTGAGGGAGGTAATGTGTGAAAAGTAATGAAAGAAAAAGAAAAGTGCACATTCTCCTTGTCAGATTTGACCTAACGGATCAAGATAATAATTTAGTTTTTATTTGCCTTTAATTGCTGAATTTCCCCACAACTTTGGAAACAGAAGAGACACTTTTAGCATAGAGTCTGTACTCTCAACTTTTCTGTTGTGCCCCGTCCTGCCACCTGATGCACAGTGTTTGGGTAGCATAAGGCAAGCATGGAAGTGTTCAGTGTCTGTGCACCACAGGAAGGCTGTATGTGTGTGTAACTGGCAACAGATATAGCAAGGACTTTGACACTTGTCTGCTGCCTCTGATTCTGGTGGACATCTTCCCTCTGCAGGACTGGCCTTGTGCCATCAGGCAGAAGCTGTTTGCAACCTCTCTATAACTACCTTAGGGCTTGGATCAGCCCTCTAACAGAGATAGGTTTTGTGGCTTCTAACCAAAAGTGTTTGTGGCTTTGTTTTCCCACTCTTCAACAGCAACCAGAAGGATAAGTGTATGTTGCAGTGCTGTGGTAAATATTGCCCTTTCCTTCTGAGAGAAGTCCCATATGTCTTAAGCCCCTGTGTAGTATTTGTTTCTTGTCCTACATCATTGATGCAATATTCAAGAACAGTTAACATTGGCTGAGGATAGAAACTTTTGGCATCTATTTAATCCTTTATTTGATCTTTGATCTGGGACTATAATTCAGTATTTTAACGTCCATACAGGGGATTAGTTGTAAGTGCACATTTGTTGCTTTATCCTTGTAGTGCTCTGGGGGTGGGTTTATAAGAAAAAGCAAATTAAAGCAAACTGTGTGTGCTGGAAAAAACCTTCAGCTGACCGTGCTGCTTCAATTAATCTGGGGTGCATAGGGGCTGCTGGCCTGAATTCAGGCCAGAAAAGAAACTAGTACGTATTGCTAGAAACACTTGGGACGTGGACAAAGTCAGAAAGCTGCTCAGATTGAAATTCATGGATCTGTTTCCAGACAAAAGCTGGGCCATACCAAGTATAGAGTGTGACTCAGTAACATCTGTGGCAATTTCACACTTCCACAATCACATCATCAAAACAGCAAAATTTAGCTAGACCACATTCCCCCATCAAATGTCCCAAGACTGCAAATATAACAAATTGTTTAGCAAATGCAGAACCTCATTCTGTTTAATTCAGCCCCCACAAAGGCTGTCTATCACAAAGAAACAAGCAAAAGATATTGTCAGCAAGTAGCAGTCAGCAGAAAGGCACTTTTACTGTTATCTCACCTTTCAGGTGCATGGCAGGATTCTAATACTTTGCATAGCTGTGACCTAAGTATTACTTGAGACACATGAATTAGGTTGCCCAAGGTCCTATTAAAAGTTTATGCTATTGGAAGTTGAATTATCAACCCTAATTTTCATAGGAAAAGCTCTGAAGTTGGCTGGTAGGGCAAGACTTATTATATTGACTTTATTGAGAATTTTTGCCCAAAAATATAAAGATTTAGGGGTAGTATGAATAGTTAAAGTCTTTGTCTCCCCAGAAACACACTTCATTGTGTGCTTAGTTTGCCTGCAGTAGTAACTTCACAGATTTGCATCTTCTTTGTGTTTATATATATATACATATATATATATTTGTTTTCCTTAAACAAGGCAAAAATTCTACATCTACCCTGGGATGGTTCAGAAAAAGAAACAGGGAGATAAACTCTAAAACTAAATCTGTTTTATTACATGGGATTTTGCACATACTGCATTGGCAAGATATGTTTTGAGTCCCCAGACAATAATGTCTCCAGAGAAGGAACTCGTCTGTAGCCAAGTCTGATAAGCAAATGGGTTTACAGGAGGAAGAAACTGATATTTGTTGCAGTAACACAAATAGCATCCTAGAGCATATCATGCTGGCATCATACCTGCTTCCTGTCCAAAAGTGACAGATCATCTCTGTTGCTATAGGTGCCAGCTGGCCACTGACATCCCTGACTTGGGCAAATTAAGGCCATGCTGAAGCCAAGATGTGCAATGTGGTTTTGACCTACTAAAGTGACTGACATATTTTCAAGGATACTTCAGTGTCCATTGTGGCTGCTGAATGCAGCTATAACTTGTGATGTGCTGCATTACTCAGAATCATACTGGCAGTGTATGGCAAATACACAACTGAAATCAGTTACACTGGAAGGATGGTGAGGTCTTCATCACAGCAATATTCTAATGTTGATTTTGGTGCAAGCTCAAGCATCAACAGTGAAAAATCCTAGCACTAAAACCATTGTTTGCACAGAGAAACATCTGTGTTAACTCCCCATGAGCACTGCCTTGACCTCTTCTCTTCTTCTCTGAACTTATGTATCTCTGTAGTGTAACAGCCTTTCTGACCAAATGTGCATTTTGAAGTGCAAGGGGATTCTTATGTATTTAAAAATGAGAAAGCTCTTGGAGGTAAAACACATTTAGAATCATAAACAGCAGACAGGCAGAGCACATTCTGTCAAGGAGACTGTCAGGCTGCACGAGGCTGATATTTTTCCATTTCTAGGCCTGAGTATCGTTGTGCATGAGGAGTTAGACAAGTACAGACTTGCACGGATTAAAAAGGCTTATAGGAACAGCTCTTTAAAATGCAAGTGAAGAGGAAACATGATGCTTCTTTTTATTTCCTTCCATTTCAAAATGGAATATTCCTAAATTGATGGAAAATACTCTTTAAATACAAGTCATTTGTCTGCTGTGCCTCTGAAAGTACAGTGCACAATGATTTCCTAAATGCATCTTTATTAGATGCAAGAGCTATAAAGACAAGCTGTGCTCGTTTGACAATCTTTATTTAGACGAGAAGATTAATTAATAATTTAGGCAATAAGGATGAACAGGAATGTTTTCCTTGCCCTGCTCAAATGTATATCTTCTACTTATGGAATTAATGCATGTCTAAGAATTCCTGCTAATACAGTTTTACCATGAAGAACAGCTAATGTTGCAGCAGAACAGCTGTAACTATACTGCAGGTGTAAAGAAAACCAAGCTCACTCTGCAGAAGGTGTTTTTTTGACCAGAGTTTCAGTGGAAGATTCTGCAGAAGTAGGGCACAGCCATCATGAGGCTTAAACTGCTTTCAGCTGATATCCTTGCACAGAGCCACGCTGAGATGGCAAGTTCATTTGATGCTGGTTTGAGAAGAGGGCTGAATAGGTCCTTCAGGTAGAGCTCTCAGTCTAGGCAAGCCCTAAATTCTAACTGATAAATTCAGTTTTAAGAGATGAGGTTGTGATTGAAGCAATTCCCCTCTCCTGACTTTAAGGGACAAGTGATTGATAACAGTGTCAAAGTACCAGAAATGCCTTCTGCCCTCAGCTGGAATACGATCATCTGGCTGGCTGGTAGAAGCATAATTGAAAATAATGGACATGGAGATACAGACATTTAATATAACTAACAGGAAAGCAATTTCAAAATGGAAACCTCACAAGAACACAGATACAAATAGTATTGTCTGATTCCAAGCCCTGCCTCTTTTTAGATCTTAGAATTAATTAATTTGATCCAGACATCTTATTAATGGCTTCTTTCTGAAGTGAATACTTACTCATGGTTACAAATCATGCATAAAATCATGGTTGGATATGGGCCTGTAAGAGAGAAATGTCCATAATTAAGCCCCTTCTCTCAACCTGGAAGCTTAATGCTTGCTTTTTAGTCACTCAAACCCATAAATACTCTAGTTATGTTTTGTTACTGAATTGTATGTACATAGTATGTGAAATTAAATGTCTTCCAAAGCCATAGTTGCATTTCCTTCATTTTTTAATAATTGGGGTTTTTTTCAGCTAGTTAAAGAAATGATCAAATAACTAGATCATTTCTTGTTGAACCTGTAAGGTAGGAACTGCTCTGATTATTCATGCTACCCAATTGCTGTAGTTTCTGCAGGTGTTTTTCAAGCTAGGATGCAGAACAGAAAATCATGAAGACAGTCTTACTGATTGTGTGGCACTTTTTGTTGCTCTGTGGGAGATTTCCTGACATTTTCTATTTTTGTTAAGTAATATAAACTTTAAGTTCTTATATAAACTATATTAAAGCAATACTTTTTTAAAGTACAGCCTTTGAATGCTACAAATTAGTTTGTTTTCATGGATGTTCTTAAAAAATAGGTCATTATCTAGAATAGATTGTCCTGGCTATCTATAGATAATAGAGTCAGATTAGGTGTAAGGAAGAAGCTCTTCCCTGTGAGGGTGGTGAGGCCCTGGCACAGGCTGCCCTGAGAGGCTGTGACTGCCTCAGCCCTTTATTGATGCTGGAATTTATGTGCATGTGGAATAAAATCATAGTCCTAAAGTTTTACTGGTTTACTAGTTAAACATTATGCCTGTAAGAAGATGGAATTTCATTTAAAAGCAAAATCAAAGATCTTCTCTTGTGGAAAACAGCACCAATTCCACACATCAAAGCTACTGCAAACAATAGGCTTGATGACTCCAAGAATATCATCCCTGTGCCAGAGCTGCACAGATGGAAACCTCTATAGGCCAAGGATCTTCTATGGAGAATCCTGCTGCTCTGATCCTGGTTTGGGATGGCTGCTGGAGAAGGAAGGGTCAACAGAAATGTTTTTGGTTCTTTTTTCTGTCAAGTATTGGAAGATAATACTTGATTTTTCTTACCCAGTTAAATGAAAAGATACAGTAAGTTAGTGAAGTCACAGCTTAAAGTCTAGTTCACTTCCAGAGAAAGAAAGTTAGATGTTCTCCTACTGATTTATGTAAATAACAGTAAAAACATTAAAATCCTGGATACTATTGAATTGATGGTAATGATTTCACTTGAAATACTGTGAGACTTGAGCACATTAAGAAAGGATAGTGTATTATAAACAACATATGGCACATTTTTCATCAGAGGTATCTATATTGCAGTCATAGGTAGCTCCTGCCTACTCTTAGAGCCTCACCTTGCTTTCATTGAGGATTCCTGTTAAATTGAGCATTTCATAATATTGGCCTGCTAATCTGATGCATTCACAGACAACACAAGCAATTTGTCCTTGGAAAATAAAGAGCAGTCAGGCATGTTAGCTGAGATCCACATGAACACTTTTGAGTCTATTATTAGGCTTCAGTTTCTCTAGAAGCAGAGATAATATACACAAATATATGCAAGCAATTCTTTTTTTCAGCTTGTTAATACTCATCTTACAGTCTAAGAAACCCTCCCTGAAATCCACAGGCAACCCAAGAATGCTGCAGTTTTATGGTAAATTAGTAACATTTCAGCCTGAATAAAACCAAACCCACTTCTCATCCATGCACTGGCAGGTGTGTGTCACTCCTGGGAACTTCAGACAGGTCTGACAGGCCCAAAAATAGTGCATTTTCTACAGATTTCATGAAAACAGGTCTCTGTACAGAGGAGAGCAATGGTGAGGAAAGGAATTGTTTATGAACTAGATCAGACCTGACTTGAGTACTTCTGGACAGCTTTTGAGTTCCTGAGAACTGTGAGACTATTCACAAAGTGCAAAAGTGTTTGCAGGATTACACTCTGAGGTCGATTTACAAACCTGTTTTGAGGACTGAGCTTGTTAAGGAAATGCAAGCGCTTCTCAGCTGTATAATCTACTCCCAGTAGAGATCTGTCAGAGCCTGAGACTTCTTCCAGTCGGAGTATGATGAAAGATGAAACACTCTATAAGGAAATGCAATTAAAACAATCAGCCAATGAAACCAAAATCCACTGAGCTATTCCTTCCTCTGGCTTTCCTTATACATCCTGTCTCTTCTCTGTTTTGGGTAATTAGATTGAAAGCTCTGTGAAATGAGGAACTGTCTGCATTTTGTCTCTAGTGTAAGACTAAGATCACTGTTGGTTCTTTAGATAATGCATTAATATTTAGCATTTGTCTTTACTGCCTCTGATGGAGACACTTGGCCCTGATTTGTGTGAGAACTTTCCTCAAGGATGAAAAAAGAAATACTAACATGAATTGACACCACATAACATTTTTCCTGAGAGATTTTAGGTTGCCATGAGCTAAAGGAGAAGCACAGGAAATCTTGTGTATTGCCAGATTGTGCATAGCAATGCAAACTGGGCATGGCCAGGATGAGATTGCCAGGTCCATACCCTCATGATATGATTTAAAATATGTGATTGATGAATGATTGAATGATTGGTGAATGATTGAAAATATGTTTCTAAGTGAAATAAACGTATAGAGCATGGGAGTGAGCTGTTTGAAAACCCTTCAGCAACGATGGTACAAGTGAGATCTCAATCCCAGCTGCCAGATGGGCAGTGAGGACAGATGTTTTGGGGACAAAGAGAGGTGGCCTGGGGATTGGAAATGTGGCTTGGTCTCCATGACTTCTACTCAGCTCCCATCTCTGTCACAGCCCATTGCGCAAGTTAGAGCAAACCTCCTACATTGGACTGCAGAAAAAAATCTGTCCTCTATGCAAACGCAGAAGTGATACAGCCATGGCAGTGCAAAACCTAATCTAACTTAACAAGGACCTGATCTAAATGATAAGCATGGCACTGATTTTCACGTCTGCCCCATGCAGACTTCTCAGTTCTAGCTCTCTCCGACTTCAGGGTCTCTAAGTTGTGCCTTGTTGTAAAATTTAGGGGCTCCCAAAGTGTCTCTCTGTGCTTTCATTCATCTCCTGTGAAATGATGAGAGGGGGTCTTCCTGACATCACCAAGGTGTTTTGAGGGCAAATATGTTAAGCGTTGTGAGGGACTTAAATACTGTGGTGACTGGGGTTATTTTAGAGCAGAATATTTTTCTGATAATCAGGAGGCAGGCTCTTTCCAATGTCTTATCTTCCAAAACCAGAACATTGGGCTCTAACTTGCTTCATTGATGGCTAGCTGCTAAAGTAATGTCATCTGCTTTTCTTTCTTCAAGGCTTTGTACAATTTGGAGCTTAGAGAGATAGGCCCTTGTTTCCAAATTGCCCCTTTTGTGCTTAGTCATTACCTCTGCAGAGCTGGGCTGTCCAGCCTCCCAGACCTCTGTAACAGATGCTATTGTGCAATGTGATGGACTGTGATTGAAGTTTCCAGAACAGATTTTAATTAGAAACATAACTTCAGACAGTAGCTTGGAATGAGTACAGGGAAGAAAAAAAAAGAACCTCTCAAAACTAAAGACAAAAAAGAAAATGCCAGAAAGAGAGGAAAAGAAAAGGCTATTATACTGGCATTTTAAATTGAAAAGCACTTGACAGGGAATACAGTGCATATCCATGAAAAACTAAAGCATATAACAAGCAGTAACAACCGAGACTCTCAAAAAAGCCAGATCCTCAGCTGGTGTAAATCAGCATTGCTCCATTGATTTGATGAGAGCTGCCATTTCTCATTGACTTCAGCAATGCTGTGCTCATTTATACCAGCTGAGGACCACAGCCAGTTTGGCACAACTCAATCCTGAAGCTCAAAACGCTTGTTTGTTTTGTGTTGGTTCTGGGTTGTTGTGGGTTTTGTTTTGTTTCTTCTTTAATTGCATTTTAATCACTCTTTTGTTTTGTAGATTGTCCTCCACTTGGTCTAGAGACATTAAAAATTACTGACTTCCAGCTCCATGCCTCTACAGCAAAGCGGTACGGCCTTGGGGCCCACAGAGGAAGGCTTAATATTCAGGTAACATCAATTTTTCTCCTAAGTGAGAGAATGGCTTAAGGTTGTGCTGTTGTATAAAGGAGAAGCCACGGACGCTTATCGCTTCTGACTCCTTTGTCAGCTCATGTAATTCAAATGAAGGGGAAACACTGGAATTATAGACGTGAATGAGGTTGATGGATAACCTTTAGATTCTTGGACTTAGAAAAGAAAACCTCCAAGCTTAGTGTTGCTGAGAGAGACCTCTATGAGCAAGTAGAGGTGGAAGCAGCCCAGAACTGCAGGAAATAGTCTCAGCTCCCTTGACAGTCAGCCTGGGAGGAAAGTCACACAGCAAATTGCGCTTTTTTTTGTTGTTGTTTGCCTGTAGTTAATGACAATGGTTAATTGGAAGTGTGGTTTCAAGTGAAGCATTCGCCCTCAGGCAGTTTTTCAGAGGTGATGATGATGCTACCAAAAAAAAAAAGATGCCTCAACTCTGAAGTCAATAGCATGCAATCTGGTTTAGCTTGCTTTATTTAATATTAAAGATGTGCTTAGGTGCTTTGCAGGACCAAATTCTATTTTCCAATTTCTTGTGTTTCTATTCTGCACTTTATTAGTGCTGTTTTCTGAAATTCAGCCTTTTGTAGGATGAAGATGTTACTTTTGCATAGTAAAGTAGAACATTTAAAACTCTCATAACAGGGTACTAGCACCACATCAACAGGGAAAAATCTCCAAAGGTTGTTTAATTTATTAGTTACTTTTTATTGTTGGAACCTTCATTAGATTTGGGTTTAGGGTTTTGCTAGTTAATGAAGTAAGACTGGGAGCAGGAAGGATGAGCTCTCATCAGCAAGGCAATTTCACATGGTGCTGGAAGGAGGGACTGCTCTTGGTTTAAATGCCACAGCTCCCTCCCTCCTTTGATTTAACTTCTTCTAGT
Organism: Urocolius indicus; assembly: GCA_013401255.1. Taxonomy (NCBI): domain Eukaryota; kingdom Metazoa; phylum Chordata; class Aves; order Coliiformes; family Coliidae; genus Urocolius; species Urocolius indicus. The sequence continues at coordinate 364,270 of WBNH01004309.1, forward strand.
TACAACTAGAAATGCTGTCAGTTCTGTGGCTTCTTTTGCATTCCCTGTGAGAAGAGGCTTTCTATGTCTGCACCACAGAGGCTGTTGTCTTCTCCCTGTAGTGCGGTGTGGAGCCTTGGGCAAAAGAATCTCTGTCCAGTGCAAAACGGGTTTTTACTCTTCTCCATTCAAAAGATGGTGCTTTTTCTTCCTATAAACCAAGGCTTTACAATGTCATGTTTCTGCTTGATACAGGCTTTTGTGGTGGTGCTTTCTTGAGCTGTACAAGTTCTACATGGAGAGGTTCTCATTATTATCCAAAAGCTGCTTTTCCTCTTCTCTGGTGTAGGGACTTACCTGATACCAGGACTGTTTTATTGCTTAATTTTAGTTTACACCAAGACTTTTGAATTTCCATGGTATTTAAAAGAGATTTGCTTATAAATAAGTACAGGTACTACTGGGGATTTGTGTGTCAGATGGGTAATGAGGTCCCTGGTGAATTCTGTTTGCTTCTCAGAAGGGTGGCTTGTGCTATGCTGAGAAAAGGCAAAAGGCACTGGTATTTGGGCAGCTGTGTTTTCATGCTGTTTAGTGCTGCAGATGAAGAAAAAGACTTGTTCTAAGCCAGAGAGACTCTTGCAAGCTAATGTGCCACTGGATTCACTAGAGCCTTATGCTAGATATATGGTGATGAGAAATTTTATAGGCTGCTGCACTTGTGCCATGGTCCGGGTATCACCACAGTGCCATCATGATATTCATGTGATTGTTGGATTCCTCCCTGAAATAAGACAAAACACGCTCTATGCTCAACCTCATCTGATGCAGTCAGCTGAGAAGCTTAGGCTTCACCCCAGGTAACTGGCACTACCTCAGTTCACAGGGAATTTGCAGAATAATGAAGCTTTTCAAAGGTTTCTGAGGGTTCTGGTTTTTCTGTTCAGATTATTTGAAGCACACAAAATTAATCAGTCAGTGTATGCTTTATTTCAAAGAAAGACAGGCTTAGCAGGACTGGCTAAGACCTTCTAGGATCTGCTTCTCTTGTGACCTTGCTCTGTGTGGGACCTGATTTGCTCCCAGTCTTGTATGAATGTGGTGATTAAGCTGAGGTCTCTTGAGGGCAGGAGCAATGCTCCTATAGCTCTGTATATTGGAGATCTGCAACTGTAATAGCGGCACCACCAGTAGTAATTTAATATCATCATGAAAAATCATAGCATAAAATAATATTCATTGAGGCACTCTGCCCTCAGGGAAAGAAGTCATTAGTATTTGTCACTTTGTACAGTAATTAACAGTGGTTAAAACATGAAGTAATTAGTCAAATTACGTTTCCTCCCCAATCCTGGTGGGAGAAATCCAAACACCCCTGAAAACACTGAAGCTTAACCAAGTAATACAGTCATGTGTATGATAATAAGCAGGATGTATTGCTTTTAGCCTTTTCAGTTCTTTGTTCCACTAGTTCCTTTGGAAGAGCTCCATTATCAAAACAAAAGGGGAAGACAAGATTATTGAAGTTCTAGTTTCAGCCCATGTGCTTTAATTCTTCTCTTCTGGCAGTAGTTGCTATAAATACCTGTGATGAGTAATGCTTTTTCTTTCTCTGTTTTTTACTTCCCCTTCTAAACTCTTATGGTAAAGTTACATTTGTGATAACCTAGTCCCGTCTTCCAGTTTTCATTAGCTCCTTAACTCTCCTCCTCATGAAGATAACACAAATGCTTAAAATATATTGCTTAGTTATGTATGTTATAACTTGTATATTGAATTAACAGAGACAATTATTCAACTTTTAAATTAAAATCAACATCTAACTGAGAAAAGCTCTCTTCATATTCTCTGAGTATTTGATGATAGTTGTTCCCATCTTTCAAGATTTATTTCCAAAGAAATGTAAGAGCAGTTTTAACTACTAAGTACTTCACTGAGTTTATAAGAGGTTTTTAAAGAAATAATATTTCAAAGTGACTACAGGGCAAATTCAAAACCTCAAGCTCCTTAAGAAAAAATACAGACTTAAGGCTTGAAACAAAACATTTTACATAGATATTGGAGTACCTTTGCTTTGGAAATACTTCTAATAAGGACTTTTCATTGATTAAACTCTGTTTTCTTTCTTTCTCAATTAACACTCTGGTAGTTTTACACAGACACTTGCTTCTTTTTACCTATTAAAAGTATTAGCTTCAGAGAAGCTGATGCTGAGGAAACAAGGGAACAGGAAGATGTAGCTGAGCAGTTTCTTTTTTTTTCTTTTATGCTCTCTTTGCCCTTATTTAATACTCCAATAGTATTTTAAATTGTATGTAACTTTAAGCACATCCTTTAGACTCTTCTTGTTTGACAAACAACTTAAACACATACTTAGCTTGAGTCCAGTTCAAACCATGGAGAATTACATCATTTAGGGTGAAGGGGAGAGGTTTTTTTGGAAAATAAGCACTTCTCTTCCCTGCCTCCTTCTTCTCACTATAATGTGGAGGGGGTCTTTATACCCTGATGAGCATCACACCACTGGGAAATATCCTCAGTCTGAATGAGGATCAAGGATTCCATCTTAAGCAACGACAGAAAGGTGTACTTGATCTGCAGAAATTAGTGGAATTTCATCAGCGTGAGTGGGATTAACAAGATGCTGGTTCAAGCTGCTCTGTAGATCTTAATGCTTACTGGCAAGCACTGGGTTTAAACCCTAAGGCTACTTCAAGTTCCATCTTATTTTAAAATGCATTGAAACCTTTTTTTTTGTGTGTGACAAAGGTTCTACCTCAGGTCAGTGTTCACATTTATATCTTCACATTTTCCCATTGTTCAGTTCTTTCTCTCCCACTGTTCAAGTTATTCTCTGTATCTTGTATCTTGAGTTTCTGTACAAACTTCACTTTAAAGATCAGAGTTAATACACAGAAGCAGGTGGCTTCATGTAAATTTGGTAGCTGCAGGGGAAAAATAACTTTTAAGCTGCCTATCTCAGATGTGGATAACTGAGCAAACAAGAAGTTTCACAAGTTTGCAGCACTACCTTTGGATACCAGCAGACTCTCACTGGGAAAAGGGATTACCAACTGCATCCTTGCTTTGAGTTACAGCCACACCGTGCCCATTTTGGTAGAAAGAGTCTGAAAAACTCTGGAGGTAGCCAGATCTGTCAATCTCTGCCCTTGTAACCCAGCTCTGACTGTAATATCTGCTAACATTGCTCAGTAGGAAGCTGAGGGGTAATTCAGGAAATTTAATTGACAGTTGTGTTCTTGGGTATTCATTTTTGTTTTACATATACATATGCATCAGCTGAAAATATAGCACTGAACAGACAGTAGCTCTATAGCAGAGCTTAAAGATCTAATATAAAGAGCTGTCTCAAATATAAACTTACAGTTTCCCACACTCCTCATTTGTATTTAGAAAATATTTCAGGATGCCCATTCTTGTAATTGCATGTATGACAATGATAAATCCACATTAAACACCGATGAAAGCTCATAAAAAATACATGTAGCCTTAGAGGACCACACAGAAAAGCTTCTGTGCTCTCTATGACAGTAACCAGCTTGGTGCCAAACATTTCCTGGGCTTTAGTAATCAGATAAATGGACCTCAGATGCCATGTTCCTTCAAATGGTGTTTCAGATGTGTTTGGAATACAGCTTACTCACGATACCTTGCACCTATTTAATTGAAAAGGTGCAGAAGGCTGTTTGTGGTGGGATATAGATTAGTCCCCAAGTTGAGGTACAGTTTACATTCCTACCTTTTTAATCTTTGACACTCTAATGATAAAAATTAATAATTCTGGGACTGAAAATTGATGGCAAATAGTATGACTGTGTTCCTATGCCCTACACTCTCCTTGTCTGCTTTCAGGGGAAAGGAAATTGCTCCAGCCCTGACAGGGTTCTTTACAGGGGTTGGAGCTGGCTTTTTAGGACTTGCATAACTCTGAAGACCATGCAGATAATTTGTTCTGGCTAAAAACTCTATCAGGCCACAGGCACAGACAGATGGAGTGAACTGAAGCTCTGTTGATGCTTTGTAACTCTAACTTCAATTTATATGTACTGGTTCTTAGCTTTTAAAGGAACTTTGCAGAATTTCCCTCCCTGCTTTGACTAAGAAAATATTTGAGTCACTCCATATAGTTGTTGGAAATGACAATCTCAGGGGTCTTAAACTGGTGCTAAAGGGGTGAGTGGAATGAATGATGATGACTTATTTTCTGTGGGAGGCCTTCAGTTTCTCAGTCCTGATTTATGAAGACAGTTTTGCCTTCTTTTCAGGCAGGTGTTAATGAAAATGATTTTTATGATGGTGCTTGGTGTGCAGGAAGAAACGACCCATATCAGTGGATTGAAGTAGATGCTCGAAGGCTGACAAAATTCACTGGAGTTATCACACAAGGAAGAAACTCGCTCTGGTCGTAAGTACACGCTCATTTTTGTCCATGAGATTCTGAGCTTTCAGACTAAGGAATTCAGATTGTACTGTGTTTTGGTTCATCAATGAAAAAAAAAAAAAAAGAATGGAAGTACTGTGTGTGAGTAATTTAGTGGAGGAATAGCAAAAGGCAAAGTGATTATGGATGATATAAAATACAAGTTTAAGAGTAGTAAATTTCTCTAATCATCATCTACATCTGGCAAAGAAATCAACATTATTCTCTCAAATTATAGGCCTTTATAGTCCAACACCCCTGCACAAGCAGGTTAACCTAGATCAGGGCACATAGAAACATGTCCAGGCGGGTCTTGAAGACCTCCAAGGAAGGAGACTCCACAACCAATCTGGGAGCCTGTGCCAGAGCTCCCTCACCCTCACAGTAGAAGAGCTTTTTCTTATATTTAAATTGAACTTTTTGTGTTCCAGCTTCATCCCATCACCCCTTGTCCTGATGCTAGATACAATAGAAAAAAGGGATGTCCCAACCTTCTGACACCCACCCTTTAGCTATTTGTAAATGTTAATAAGATCTCCCCTCAGTCTCCTCTTCATACTCCAATTATAGGCCTTTGTCAAATTTTCTTATATTAAAGTTCCATTTTTTCCAACATTTATCTTGATTAGATACTACTTTTTTTAGACTTTAATTTTGAATAACCAGTATTTCCTTACATATAGACAATCACCAAATAATTGGCGAAAGTCCAAAAGAACGTGACTTTTAAATGAGCAGTTAAATCAAATCTTATATCTATACTGATTTTGTTCTAAAGATGAATTTGCAGTATCAGCAAAAAAACACACAGTAACTGTTGACCAGTACTGCAGTTTGGTAGCAGTTGTGGCGTGCTTTGCTTATGGGTGTTGTGAAGGCTCCATGCAGCTTCAGCTTGCTTGCTAAAAAGCTTCTAGGAAGGAGTTCTTGCCACAAATAAGGCAGCTGCCTTGCTACATTGGTCTAATCCAGCCACATGTCCTCCAGGAACTCAACTTTGGTCTGGTAGTGCTGCTCACTTCTAATGCTGAAAGCATTTGGGAGCTTTAAGTGCTTGTGTTACAGAATGAGCATATGGCACTGATTTGCACAGATTTGTGTGCATTTACTCCTTTGTGACCACTTCTGAGTGTAGGTGCCCAGATTGCTATATTCCTTACATATAATTCTCCCCTCATTCACCCTGGTTGTGTTACACTGTCTAAATAGGAATTGAGAGTGATGGCTTATTGTTTTATCCTGATCTTTATAGTATTTTTTCAGTCTCAATTTCTTATTGAGTCTCACTGCATATATGTGAGCAAATAATTCCACTCGTGCTACTGGACCTCTTGACCAAGTGTGCAGGAAATACACAGCCTTAGATCCATTCTGGCTGGATAGCTCACTTAGAAAATTAATGTGCCATGTAATAAAAGGCAAACTTGAAAAATACCACTATATCTAAGAAAAAAAATAGAGTTTTTTTGTACTTCTATAATTTTTTGTGTGTTTTTTTCCCATTTCTTTTAATGTTGCTGTGGGAGTAGAAACCTTTTTGGCAATAAGGTTTCTATATTTATTCCACATTGTTCTGTGTTAGCTAGATAATTACTGTAGCAGAGTCTTATTCTTTTCTGTATTCATACTCTTGACATTACTGTTCCTATCAACACCAGTGCTGCACTGCATCTTGTCATGTTGCTATTTTTAGTTCAGCTCTATTGCAAGTTTACAGCAGGACTTGACTGTGAATACCAACTATAAATAGAGCAAGTCCTCTTGTTTGGTTGGTTTTCAAATTAGTGAGTCTTGCTTTTCCCATCTTTATCTATGAAGAGCTGGTGGGCAGAACCATGAGGGTCTGGAGGAAGTGTAGGGTTGGTGCTTAGGGAACAGGTCCAGGCTCCTCTTGTGTTGTTACTCAGATTTGTGGATAAACAGGTACATTTCTGCCTGGGGAGTAAAAAGGTTTTCAATTGGACCAGGTGCACTGTGAGTCTAATGTCTCCTGGAAAACATGTTCTGTAAGACTGAGCTCTGCCTCATGAAGGGGTCAGGGCAGTGAGGAGAAATAATCACAGGATGGGGTGACCTTACCTCCAGCTTGTGCACAAGGGATTGCTCCGTAGGTGGCTGTTCTTGTCAGGGTGTGATGATCTTCATCTCACTTGGTGTCTTTCATACAGCCTTAGCTGTGGAACTGGCTTCCCTGGAGCCCACCTCATTTTATCTCTTCCATCATTAGATTGAAGAGATGAAATCAGTGTGATTGATGTTTCTGTGCTCTGCTTCTGGATGTGTAATTCCTTAGATCTGAAAAAGAACTTGATACTCCCTCAGGTACTCAAGTACATATTCATGCTTCCATGAATGTGAAAGTTTAGGAGATTAGACTGATGTGTGTAGTCCTCATCTGGGCTAAGAATGGTGTCCTGGAGCTTCCAGAGCCTCAGTGCCTTGGGAGGCACTATCTAGGAGGGCGATAGATGCTGTTTTCTGTATTAATTTTGGTTTAGCACCTGAAAAGTGATCTTTTAAGTGTGAATACTACAAGATAACTGCTACACCAATTACTCCAGTAGTCAAGAAAGCAAGAGGAAAGGAAAAACCAGGAAATCCTGGTATGGAGAAGAGCTATGCAAAGGGAAATTTAATCCAGGAAACAGTAAAGACCCTGAGCTTGGAGCAAGAGTTGCTTTAGGGTGAGATGCCAAGGCTCTGGCAGAGCTTTAGTATTTGTGGCAAACTCAGGGGGAGCTGACTGTGGCCACAGAGGTTGCAAGCAGTGAATTAACTTAAGCCAGCCCAAGAGAAACAGGCTGGTAAGGCTTTGACTGGTGTGAGCATGTTCTTTTTGGGACTGTGTTGGTGTAATGGGTGCTAGAAGCAAATGAGACTCATTAACTTCCTTCTCTTACACTTAACTACTGACTGAAGGTATCAGAAAGAACTGTATGATATGACAGCTTGTACAGAAAGATGTTATTCTGTTACCTGAAGCATTTTCTCAGCTTTGTGAGATTATGTGATAAGAATACAGTTCTTTCACAGCTAATAGAAACAGATGCTTGAGAAAAAGATTATTTCAGGTAGAGAGCTAAAACCCACCCCTCTGATCTGTGTTGTGTTAGAAGCAAAAACCTGCCAAGCTAGAGAGCCAAGACAAGGTTTTTATTTAAGCCTTGGAGACTTTCCCAGAGTTATATTAAAAACAAGAAATGAAGACACTAGAATATATGTAAGGTCACCAATGCTGTTATGTGACAGTGATCAAGAATCAGAAAAGCATCTTTTTTTTTTTTTTTTCTGAGGAAAACTTAGCTGAAAGTGCCCTCTGAGTTTCTCCCTATATGAGATGTATACCTGTCCTGGTCCCTTTTACCTTCCTGCTGCTGACTTAATGGGACATTTAAAATGACAAGAGAGAACAGGCAAAGACGCTCTGTTGAATCCTGCATCAAATAACTTTGCCCCTTGCTGCAGGACTGCAAAATGAGACTTGTCAACATGGCCTTTCCTTTTGCTTGTGTGTCTGGTACTGTAAGGGGAGAAATATGATACTTAATTCCTTATATTGCCACCAATACATCTTTCAGTGTTATGAACCACATATCTTTAAACAGCTATTCAAGACAGCTGAGTGGGGCACTGGAAGCATCACCGTGGAATGGTGCCATATATTTAAGGCATGATGTGCTAGTTTAAAATATGCACTGTCTTGACAGAGGGAAAGAAAATATTAATCACTCTTAGCAGTTGGCAAGAGTCTGCAAAACATAGGAAACATGTTTCCCACAACCCAAACTATCTTTTGATAATTCAACACCATCTTTTGTCTCAAGAGAAAACCCATATGTCTAAACAGAGTCAGAGTGTACTGACAGTAGTGTAAAGCTTCAGACTGTTTCAGTGCAGAAGATGGTTTGATTTCTTTCAGCGAGTGGGATGTATTTGTGACTTGATGCATTTTACTCACAATTAATCCTTCAACCATGTGAAATGATGCACTATCACTGTGTGTCATGAAATAATGTCAACAAGAAGAAAAGGCATGAATAAAATAATCTGTGCAGAATGCTTGAATTCCAAAGCAAAATCCTGAGACATTGGAAAGTATCAAACCAGACTTGCTTCCACTTACATTTTCCTTAAGGACTTTCAGCATCATGAAAATACTAAAGATTTTTTTTTAACTTTTAGACAAGATATTTATGTTTAAGCATGGCGGGGGAAAGGGGAGTGATTTTCAAGTGAATTGGGTAGGGGTTAGTCCATATGCCTTGCAAACCTGCAGCAGTTCTTCAAAGGACGTGTAGATCTGTTTTTAAAGAGTGGCCTGAAATGGCAAGTGTTAAGATCATAAAATCTGTGGTGCAGAGGATGTTTTTGACCTTGCTCAGGAGGCCTGGCAACTTTAGGTTTTACTATCTGAATGTCTAACAGCAAAAAAAACCCACCCACCACAGGCACCAGGTTTTCTAGAAGGTCAGAGATTAAAACCTTGTGAGAAGCTGGCTATGAGTGTCAGCCGTTGGGTGTGAAATGCATCTGCAGCCTCAATTCCTCCTCACCAAGGAGAAAGCTTTGAAAAATCTATGCTCATTTCATTCTCAGCAAGTGCAAGTCTGGCCCTGAGCTTTCCTTGACAGGGCTTCCAAAGAGCCAGGTTTTACAGCTCTATATTGGTTTTGGTCAGCTTGAAGCAATCTTAAAAACTAAACATTCAAAGATTTCACTTACTAATGAGAACCAAACCCCTTGCTTGTCAGGCTCCATCTCTTCAGTCATAATCATTTTAATTAGTTTATAAAAGTTGCTGGGCTACCTGTCGTTAGCCTGAGTATTTTTTTACATGGCTTGTTTCTAAAACTGTTGGGCAGTGGGTGATTAAAAACTTTATTAGCATGAATATTATTGTAGATTATTAATATTTATAGTTTTACATTTAATTACATGAGACTACAAATTAATTTTTCAAGCAGAAAGCCACTTAATTGCCAGCATGCTGATTCTGTTGCATGAGTACAGTTTAAGGTTTGCCTTGCATTTTGGTATAGAGACTCTACTGTTTCAAATACTTCAGCCTGTCAATTTATATATTAGTGTTGGATACAAATCTGTGCTCCTGTCTGCTTCTATTTCTATTAATTTTAGGATTTTTTAATGCAGATAAATCAGATTATGATGACAGCAAAAGAATAACACAGTCAGCTGGTGCCAGGTGTTTGCTCTTCTCATCCCCAGCATCTCTATCACTCTGGACTTGAGTTTGTGCTGACTGGCACCTGCCAATCTTCCTCATTTATCTCAAATCATGTGGAGCTGAAAAACATCCTCAGAGGCTGGGATAAGAGTATCAGATTTATTTCACTTATTGCTTGTTCAGCTTTCCATAACTGAGAAGCTTGGCCTTAAAATATTACATGCAGCAGATGCTGTTCAAACAAAACCGTACCCAAATAGATGTCTCAGCTGATGTACTTGTCTGCTGGAGACTGGGCAGCCAAATGCCTGGCATCTCTCCACTGCTTCTCATTTAGCACAAGCCATGTGTTGTGCTGAGTTGGGATTCGTCTATGTGACTAATACACTAGAAGAAGAGTAAGTTTTATTGGGGAAGACAAGGTAGAAAGATGCTTTGTTTTTTGGATGCTGTCATGATATTTTTCCTTATGCTCAGTAGCCTGATGATGTGGGTAGATAAGGAAAAGTTAATCCTCTGGAAAGGAGGCTGCCAAGGCTGTAGATCTGCTTCTGATTCTCTGCTTTGATTCAGGTTTCCTCCCTGTCCCTCGGCAAATCACTTGATCCTTCAGCTACTCTTTTAGGGGTGGAAATGGACAAGCTGGATGTTTCCATACATCACAAGAAACTGAGTTTCAAATCAAAGCCATTCAAACAAGCCTTGTCTAAAGTTAATGCATAACAACTAGTTAATTAAAATTAACAGATTCAGCACATTAAATGAATTTGAATCATATTTTAACTTGTGCATAACTTAACTGTCTGTGAAATGAATTGATTGATCTTGGCCATAGATACTGAGATTTTATTTTGGATGGGTGTCCCCTGAAGAGATAAGGCTGGCATAACATTTATAAAGGATGGTTTATGGGCAGCACCTGAATCCAAATGATTTCTGTAAAATCTGTGTCTCGTGCTCTGGTGGAATGAATTGGCAGTCATATAAGTAACACTGTGCTAGAGTATGATGAACTGGAGGTAACCTCCAACACTTTTGAAGGTACTGTCACGCAACTTCTGTGTTGCCTAATTCCCTGCCAAGAGATAGCTCCTTAATTAACACCCTCTGTTGTGAATGATGGCATAGGAGCCTCCCAGAATTATCTCCTTGACTCTATAAAACCAACCAACTTCTGAGGAATATAATAGTAGATCCAGGGAGATTTTACAGAGTGAACTTCAGGAGAGGATCTCAAACAACAGTGGGGACATCCCAAGTACTGCAAAGCTTTATAGCTCTCTTTCAGCTTTCCTTAGATATCTTTATTGTTCAATGCTGATGGGTCCTGAAAAGATTGGATGTGACATGCTGCAAAAATTAATGTCAGCAGATCCTAAACCCAATGAGGTGGATCTTCTCACCAGGTAACAGCACAGATGACATTCTGCAATAATTCTCCTAGCACAAGACTTTGCTCTGGGTGTTGTGTTTTTGTGATGGATTTCCTTGAAATCCTTAGGTTTCTGTGTCAATGTGATTAAGCTCAGCACCTTGTACCTATTAAAGTGTTTAATTCCAGGAAGCACTGTGCTTACTGTAAACAAACTGGCTCTTGATTTGAGCGTGTGCAACATGCCCATCTGCTTTCTGGAAGCATCAGACTTCCTGTGCCACAGTTGTAGGAGATCTGCAGCTTTCGAGATGATTTAGTATGTGAATGCTCTTCTGCTGCTCTATATCTGTAGAAATACCTGGTATTTAATGACACTCAGCTGTCTGGTCAGAAGCCCTATGTGTTAGCTTCTGATAGAAATGAGATGTCAAAGCAGAAGATGCCATTTTCGATGGAAAGAGGAATTTACAGCAGCCTTCTTAATATTGACAGAAACTGTTTTTCTTATGATGTTGGAGTAAAAGGGGAGTGAAATTTGAGCCCTCAGAGGTGATTTTGCATTCAGGGCCAGTGGCGGAAGGATCAGGTCCCCTGTAATGGTTTTGTTCTGCATCTCAACAAATGGAAAGTAAATGCTTATTCCTTACAGGCAAGCACAGTTAATAAAATGTGGTGTGTGGCTGAATATATTGCACTGATTTAGCTCATCCTGTGACCTTGTGTAGTCCTTCTGCACTCCAAATATGCAAGACTGGCTGTAGTCCTATTTGTATTTTAATTGTCAGACTACCTCTGAAAAGCATGTTGCTTGTCACTCAAGATGGAATCTGTGTACAACTGAGTAGTTGACATGTTCTGCTGGAAAAACCTTTGAGCCTTTGTAACTGTAGGGGGTGAGGAAATCAAAATACAGTAAACAAAAGTCCTTGATTGGGAGTATTAGACTAACAGTGACATTTTCTCATAAAATAAGCTGGTTCTTTTAATGACTGGCTATATATGCTATGATTTTCTTACTAAACTCTCAGTTAAACAGAATGTCCATTGTTCACTTCTTTTCATATGGTTGTGATTGTCTGCTTGAAGGGTTTTTTCTGGGTGTAGAGTAATGAATATGGAGATACTCTGTTTGTTCTTGGAGTCTTAATTGTGCAGTTGAAGTTAAAGAAGTGTTCTATAACTCTTCAGAAGCTATGATGTCTTTTTGCTTTGTAACATTGCTTCTTTTGGTCATTTCATTTTGAAAAATAGCTAAGAATATATAAAAACAAGCAAAGAAAGCACCATAAAGCCCCCATAGCACATTTAATGTGCACTGAATATGTACACCACCACTGCCACTCAAACTCATTCAGAATTTTGCTCTGAAACTTTGAAAAAGTGATGTCTCTTCTTCCTGGAGCTTTGATATTGACCATTTCCAAAATTCCTAATTTTCAACTTTCTTAGATGTAAATCTGCCTTTCTTCAGCTTCCCATCTTAGTGAAATCTGCTGCTGCAGCTGCCAGAATATTGCAGAAGTTGAGGGAAGAAAGTAAAGTTCTTTACAAGAGTCAGCAGAAACTTGAGTAGCACACTAAAGTCACCATCTATTTTGTTGTATGTCATTTTCCAGCTATGAAGACTTGAGATGCCAGTATGGCACTTTTGAAATCTCCAGCATATCCCCTACCCCAGGAGATTTTCTGCTGACAGGCAGACGATGGGTATTTTCAGGAGGCTGCTAACTTGTTCAAGTTGCTGAACAAATGTCAGAGTAGTGTGTGCCTTTACAGGTGGCAAATGTATTCATCCTTTCACTACAATAATAAAAAGCTCAGTCTGCTTGGCAATAGTCAAGATTTTTCCATTTAAAGCACCGTGCATGGCAAAATGTATTCATTGGAGAAGGCTGGTGAAAGATTTGCAGAGGACTGGTTTAGTGTGTAAAACAGCTGGGTTTGTTCAGCCATTTTTTCCAAGATAACTCTTTTTTTCACATGATACCTCTTCTTTGACTTTTGGGGATATATTAGTAAACTACATACAAAAGTGCTTTTCTAAATCTCACTGAACACCTAATCTTTGCTTTGAGGCATCACTGTAAGTCTGGACATAAGTTTGATGGGTTCTTTCTGTACACTGCTACTCAGAAAATGAAATTGCAGATGGAAGTCTAAAGTTATAAGTTTGTGGCTGCCATGCCTTGACCTAGGCATTATTTGAAAATCACTGTTTCATACAAGACAAACCTGGGTAAGCTTGGGCTGATCTTGTGGCTGATATGACAGAATATAATAGACTATAAATAGAACCATTTAGGTTGGAAAAGACTTTTGTAATTATTGAGCGAAACTCTTAGCACTGCCAAGCCCATCCCTCAGTGCCACATTTACATGTAATTGAAATACCTGCAGGGATGATGACTCTTATCACTTCCCTGGGCAGCCTATTCCCGTGCTTGACAACCATTTCAGTGATGAACTTGCTGTTGCTCCACCCCTGTCCCTGTTTTGTTCCTCACTAGAAGCATGACTCTGTTTCAGTGAACATGGAAAAGCTTGTTTGTCCTTTTAAACATAAGCACTGTGAAGTCAAAGTCTGTGTGTTCATTTACCAATATTGCTGCTTTTAAAAAAAGACAAGAAGGTTGCAACTGAGTGGCTGCAGTTCAAGGGGAAGCTTTTCTTGAGTGCATTCATCCTTCTGGATATTCCCTTATCTCCAATCCATATGCTCTGCTGCTTCTCTCATAACTGCCCAAATTGCCCTTATTCCTCTCTCTTGTCCCAAGAGTTTTCCTTACTCTACTTTCACTCGCAGCAATGTGACTATGTAGCTTAACCAAGAAGCCGTGTTCAAGAATGACTGCTCTACAATTCTACTGGTTACATGTGATCAGTTTATACATATGAATATAGAATTTAGTCATCCTGGACTGATTTTACAGCACAAAGATACCTCCAAGCCACAACTCTTCTCCAAGCCACTGCCTATTGAAACCAGGAAAGCGTCAGGGGTAAAAAACCAAATTACTGCTGCCCTTTCAGACCGACAAAGCCAAGAGGACAGTCGGGGCATTCATGTCTCTATGGTTGTATACACATTACCACAGGGGATGCCTGGACAGTGTAAAAGCTACAATATCTCTAACTCTGCTCAGACTAGAGGAAGCAGTGTTTTATTTCTCATACTTCTCTTTAGCTGAATACAAATACGAGGCACAATTTAAGTACAAATGAAGATTCTGCTTATTTTTTTTTTTTTTGCCAGTAGAAAGATCATCCTACTGAAGATTGATCTGGATGTCGTAGTACTCCACTACTGCTGTGATCAATTGGACTCTGTTGTGCAGAGACAGAATTGTCTCTTTTTTTCTTACCTATTGCTAATAAATATAAGAATGACTGCAGGCTCCAGTCGTTCTTCTGTTGGAAGAAATGGAAATTTTGCTGGTTGAAATTCATGGGCTTTTCATCTTAAAGGATTTATTACCCTTTTCCATCCTCTCTGATTATAACAGCAGAAATAATAAATGTTCTGTAGCTGAAAAGGTAAGATTTTTGAACACTGGCTGCATCTGTTCTAGATTAGCCATTTATCCCAAACTCTGCAAATAAAAGGAACAGAGATCAGTCATCCCTCACCTTCTGAAATCCCAGAATATCATCTTGTTGGGTTTTTGCTTTGGTGTGCTAGGCTTTTTTAATTACCTGTTCAATCTAGATTTGCATGTTAGTTTTCCAGCCAAGTACTGATGTGACTTTGCCAAGTGGGATTTCCATTGCTGGTAGTCTTAAAAGCTTTACAACATAAAACACAATTTGAAGTCATTCTAAGTTATGACAAAGTAACTTAGATACTCTTTGTCTTTTTCAAGGAGTAACTGGGTGACCTCTTACAGAGTACTGGTGAGCAATGACAGTCATGCATGGACTGCTGTCAGAAATGAATCTGGAGATGTGGTGAGTATCACGAAAGAGATATTTTATGAAGGAGAGCAGAGATGGGGAAAGTGGGAGCTGTCCACATGAAGTTTTGATTTGCCAAATTAGTGTAAGATAAGGCAACAGCTCTCAGTAATCCCATTATTGCTAAGAGTAAATCATGTAATAGAGAGACCCAGAATACCCTAGATGACAAACCTGCATGTGCCTGACTATAGATGTGAACACCACCCTAGCAGTGGCCTTGGCTATGATGAGACAAGGTTTTTGTTGCATGGCCTGTGCGAGGGTTAGTGTCAGTCTGCTCATCCCTGGGGACACCTCATGTCCAGCCTTTTGCTGGAGAGAGGGCTTGGAGCTCTGACTCCTTTGCCTGGCTCTGAAGGGCATGGGAGAATCGTGCTCTTTGAAGAGCAGTCCTAGCCTGAACCACCATGAACCTGGGTCTGTACCAGCTCACTTTATTTGTTTCTATGACCAAAAGCATTAAAAGACTTTTTTTGAAGGACTGATCTTGCCATTTCCATGTTTGGCTTACATAGATTTTTGAAGGAAACAGTGAGAAAGAGATCCCAGTGCTCAATATGTTGCCGGTGCCACTGGTTGCACGTTATATCCGTATAAACCCCCGGTCCTGGTTTGCAGAAGGTAGCATCTGTATGAGACTGGAAATCTTAGGGTGTCCTTTGCCAGGTAAGAGTCTTTCTCAGTTGATGTTGACACGGCTGCCTGTGCCAAGACTCAAAACAATTCTTTCCTTTGGGTATGTTTGCTTATGATATGTATACTGTCTTTTGATGTGATACCTGTCTTTAGTGAATATAGTTGTGCAAAAAGAAACAAAATTATCTGCCTGGATACATGGACGGTGCCAGGATAACTCTTCAAAAGCATCCATGTAGTATGGCTTTATTAATAAAATTGCATGCATGATCTAACAGGATTTCCTCTATTGTTTGGGCTGAAGTGCACTGTAATTAATCTCACTGAGTACATATACTAGAGAGGCAGTAGAATTACGTATCAGAAGAGTCACTTGCAGAAGCCTTAAGCTTCCAAGGCAAGAAAGAACCATTATAATTGTGTGGTTTAATTTATTTTTTATTATTTTTCATTGTACTGAATTAACTTGAAGACAAATAATGTGACCAAACCTTGTGCTTATCTTGTAGGGGGAGGGAGTTGAGTTGGGGATGTAAAGAATTTTTAGCAAGTTTCAAGTGCATAAAAAGTGAAACCATATACAAGGCCCTTTAAAACAAATCAAAAGGAGCATTCAGTACTGTGAATTACAACAAAATCATGCTTTTGTTAAGCACATTGTAAATACTCTCATGGTGGATTTGTGTCTACACATGTATGTACACAAATAGTTGAAAACCTGTTTGTTCAAACCCTTTTTAAGTTGCTCACTGCTCATTCCACATCTCTCATCTGCTTTTTTTCCCCTTTGATATTAAATTCTAGCACCTTGGGGATAGCTCTCTCTTTTTTTTGCAGGAGGCTATGAATAATATTTACAGAAATACTAGAGCCTGCAAGAGACCTGCCTTTCCAGAGCCTATCATATTCCTGCTTTAGCTGTTCCTGTTGCTGTTCAGAGATTTGCTGCCTCCATTTCCACTGTTGACGTAGGGTCTTCACATGCCAAGCTGAGGTAGCCTGATTTTTGTCCTTTAGATTTTTAAATGCTCATAGAAAACAAAAGCAATCTGATTCACAGGAGGGATAACTCCCTGACAAAGATAAGTGTGGGGCAAGTATTGCCATACAATTTTGGCTTTAGGTGTGTTTATTGTGAGGCAGTAAGTTTGCAGCACACAGACAAATGCCTTTCTGTGGGTTACAAATACATCCTGGACTTGAACAACAGTGACTAGAGGTGTCTTGTTTCTGTGAATATTCACATTTTCAGTAGGATTCAGATTTATTTCAGCTGTGGGTTCAGAAAACTCCAGGTCTGCAGCTTGCTTCTTACCCATTGTAACTTTTATCTGGGAAGGGCAATTCCAGAGCCATTATTTCCCCTCAGCTCTTGAAGGGATACAGTGGGCTGTTGGAAAGCAGGGATCTATCCCAAATTCCACTGTGGGTTTGCAGAGAATCTACTCTAGAAGGTGGGTTAGAGACTGAAGGAAAAGCAGAGCTTTCCTCAGCACCATGGTTTTAATGGCACACAGGACACACATGGAGGTCTCCAGAGAAAAACAGAGGTGACACTCAAACCATTTTAGAGAGTAATTTGTAGGGAAATCCTTTTGTGTTCCCTAAATCTGTATTTACAAAAGAGTAAAAATGTTAATTAAAAAGGTCATTAAGAGCAGCAGTTATTTACTCTAGATTCTTATTGAGTATACAGCCAAATCCTGCTTTGTGGTGTTAGTACATGTCACCCTTCAGTATCATGAGGCTGTGTCAGTGGGTGAAGGTGCTATTGAGATAAGAACATACTTGTACTTCCACCACTTTTGCAATGAGTGCTGTTCCAGCTTGTTGCAGGTCTTGGATTAAGTGTGGAAACAGCAATAGTGCTTCTTCCTTGTAGTCATTTATTGAGTTAATTGCTTGCAGTGGCTGATTCAGGATTTTATTGCTGAAAGAAAACACCAGAATCATTCATCGAGAAACACAACGGGAATGGGTGTGTGTATTCAAAATGTAATTGGACTGAAGGAACTAATACTTTTGATAAGCTGCTGACCTCTCTTTTTAGCTCAGAAAAAAATGACATTTCTTTCTTCTAGCTCATTTTGTTCATGGCACACAGGCTCTCTAAACAAAGCTGTTCCTCAAGTTGCAGAGGACTTTGCATGTTTTATTCCTGTAAGACATGAGAGTTTTATTCATGAGGACATGAGGGTTTGGTTTTTCTGCAGTTCACTGTAACTGGACTTCTTACCCCTTTATTGGTGTCATCTTACTCATTCTAAGTCAGATAACCAACTGGGTCATAGGTTTGTCATGGGTCCAGCCTCTCTGATAGCACTGCCAAACACAATATTGACTGTGCAACAAGAAATTAAGGTTTCTGTCTGATAGAAGTTTCCTCCATAAAACTAAGCAAGTCTCTTAAATTCATCAAAATCAGGAGGTGGAGCTCTTTCAATTCACCCACCTCTATCCTTTCCAAAGCCCAAACACTCATGAAAAAAGTTATGAGGTGCTCAGTTTCCTTGAATATCTGGTGTGGTTTTGATTATGTTTGCACCTTGAGTGTGAGCATCCGAGAAATCAGGCTGTCAGGAGGAGCAGTCTGGTTGCGTTTTTAGAACTCCATCTCACTGTGTCCACCTGAGGCAATGGAAGCGCCCGAGCAGATAGGGAGCAGTGAAATACCTTGAGAAAAGAAAGTGGAGCTAAAGGAAAAGAATTAATTTTTTTGCGACTCTGATCCTTTTTTTCCATGTCTTTTAAACTTGTAAAGTTTTATGTCTTTAGTCCTTGAAAAAATTAAGCCATTTGCATTCACTCTGTGCTCTGTATCAACTCTGCATTATGTAGGCTCACAAGGGTTGAATAAGAAAAGAATAATAGATAAAGAAGAAATCTGAATAACAGGATATTAATATTCTAGGAAGCCTTGTTAGCTCTGGTAGAATGTGATGGAAATGGTTAAAGACAGCTAGGACCCATTCCTGTGGGTGGAATTGTTAATAAAACTACTACCCATGCTAAAAGTTGGACATATCGTGTAAAAGGACTGTTTAGATAATTGGAACAGGGAAGTTATGATTATGTAATTGGTGTTACGTAAGATAATTTTTATCAATTAAATGCTGACATTTATAACATACACTTGTGGTGCATTGTAGGCTAGTTTTGACAAACAGCCTTTTCTAGGCTATTGCAGTAGCTTCACAAAAAATACTACGTTATCCAACTGCATCAGTGCCATCTTTCAGGCAAAAGAAGTGATTTGCTGTTTCACCAAGGGAAAAACATTTAGCTATGGAGGAAAGATTCCATAAAATCCTGCCTATAGAGGAGGACCAGTATTGCCATTTCTCACTTGTGAAAACGAGGACAAAAGCATCAGCATTTGATTCCCTCTCCAATTTCCAAAACTGTTGATATTTACATAGATGTAGACTGACACTCACAATCTTTTGCAATTGCCTCAGAGGGATGGATGTACTTGCCTTGCCTGTTTTTTTCTCAAATCTAAGGAAAAAGAAACTGCTTATTATCAAAAGTACCCAGAGATAGGAGAAAGAAAATTAGCTGAGCTCTTCATGCATTTATTTATCCTGTATTCAAGGCAATAGACAATTCATTTAATGGAATAAGTTTGGGATGAAATTAAATTTCTATATAAGGATTATTAAAAAAGTACAGTTGGTATCATGATTTTGCTATGAGTTTCAACCCAAGATAAAAAGTGGACTTATCTGTACCAGAGTTCTGTGCTGTGCAGTGGGTGCATCATTCAGTCCTAGCGTCATTGCTTGTCTCTTATTGCCAGGATACCTGGTTAAGTCTAGAATTGTGCTTATTTTGTGTATACATATATAAAACGTTACTTTCTACAAGTATCTTTATAAGGAGTTGTGTATAAGGTAGTACTAAACTCAGCAAACTAATGGTGAGAGTAAATTTGTGCTTGGAATGACAGTCTGTGCTGTTCTGCTTTTATCACTGTTAAGCCAGAACTTAATCTTGGCAATTTAAAGATATTTTTGAAGTTTGCCTGAGCAAACACTGAATAAAAATGAGACCAAATTTAATAATTCTCCTGGGAAAGGCCATTATACCCCCATACTCATCTAGACAGATGTGTAACATGGCCCAGCAATGCAGTGGTTGTCATTAAAAGGTTTTCCTTCATATTTTCTTTGTAAAATGAAGAGTATGCTATTCTGCAGAAGTATTAACAATCCTCAGAGCACCATTGTTGTCAACCTGTAGGAAATCATTGCAAAGATCAAATGTTGGTAGAAAACCTTTAAGAAGCAACTGATGCAGGTTAAGAGTTTGTTTTTTCTCTTATCCACTATTATCACTTATTATGTTTAACTGGAATTAGTTGTTTGGTATTTGACTGTACACATCAACAAATACAGGAAAGAATCCATCTATGGTTGAATATTCTTTCATTGCTGATTTCATGTGTGATGTTCATGCTCCTGACTGCCATGAAACAGATTGTGTGGAAAAACACCTTACAATCATCTGGTATGTTTGACAGTGGAGCTTTTCAAGGTTACACATGCTGTTTGCAACATTCAATTTTTGTGAAGACAAATCAAACTCACTTATATTACACAGAAATGGAAAAAAATCAGTCATTTGCAAAACAGCACATTGAGGTTTTTGAGGCAGTCTAAAGGTTTCAGAGCAGAATATTCTTTTTACTAAATCTTACCTAAATCACTTGGGTTCACTTCATCATCTGGTCTGTCTGAAGCATGAGATGAGCACCACTTCTGAGCTTGAAAGCTGCATCACTGTGATACTGTAGGACTTCTGTGAGAATGAAGCATATGAGCAAATAGTGTTTGGAACAGGTGCAAGTTTTACTTATTAATTATTAATAATTAGTTTATAATAGTGTTTTGTGAGTCTTGATTTCATCTTCAAGTTGTTGCAAAGCTCACTTCATGCCTTTCCAGTGCCAGCTAAAACAAGAATGAAAACTAAATGAGGAAAAAAAGACAAACACATCTTGTCCTTGTTAGCTTAATAAGTGGAAACTCACTGCAAGCATCAGGACTCCATTGCTTGAGTTGTTGTAAGATAGAAATGTCTACATAGATAATGTAGACCTGTAATGTAACAGAAAATCCCTTCTGTCTGTCACAGTCCTTGCTGGCTGTGTCCTTTTCACTTGTCCGTCTTCACAAAGAAGTATGAAGTTGACAAGCTACTTTTACTTGGAAAGTTAATTAACTAACTAACCAGTAATGTAAAGATAGATGGCTGTTAGAAAAACCTAATATATTCCTCTGTACAAATGGGAGTGCCACAGTTTTGCAGGATCTTTTCTCCTTGGAAGGAAGAGAGACTGTTGGAAGCAGCACCATGAATAAACAAATGTATTTCAGTTCTGATTCTTCCATGGTTTGAGGTTATTATTCTCTTATTCTCTGTTCTATTAAAGAAAACAGATTTTTGCCAAAGAGGACCTAACCAGCTATGCCCAAGACTTTTGTATGGCTTTCTACATTTTAGCTTTTCATTTTCTAATCTGCATTCCTGCTGCAGCAGAAATCCAGTGATCTGAGCAGACTCATAGCAAAGCCTGATGAAATACGAGTGTTAATTCCTTAGGGAGCCATCAAATTGTGCCCTGTTTTTGAGGAGAGACCACAGACACAATCATTCTCACTGTACTTTTTTTTGCTCTTCCTGAAGTTTCCACCAACTCTATGGCATTCACGGTCATTCCCATGATATTAATATTTGATGTATGGAAAAAAATGCCAGACTTTGAAAGGAATGGAATTAAAGTATTAGGAAAAAATACAGTTTTCTGTATATTTTGGCTTGTGGTGCTAGAGAAAGCCTTCAACATCCTGGCAGGTTTATGCTTATTTTTGTATTTTTACTGCAGAGGGGTAATTTTACAGTGGTGGAGATATTCTATATGGCATTAAACATGTTGTGTCTTTTCAGGAGAAGTGAGGGTTTTCTGATTTCCATTTGTCACTCATAGAATCACGGAATGGTAGGGTTGGAAGGGATCTTTAGAGATCATCTAGTCAAACCCCTCTGCAGAAGCAGGTTCACCTAGATCAGGTCACACAGGAACATATCCAGGTGGGTCTTGAAGACCTCCAAGGAAGGAGCCTCCACAACCCCTCTGGGCAGCCTATTCCACTGCTCCCTCACCTGAACAGTAGAATAACTTTTTCTTATATTTAAATGGAACTTTTTGTGTTCCAGCTTCATCCCATCACCCCTTGTCCTGTTGCTAGATACGATAGAAAAAAGGGATGTCCCAGCCTCCTGACACCCACCCTTTAGCTATTTGTGAATGTTTATAAGATCTCCCCTCAGTCTCCTCTTCTCCTGACTGAACAGCCCCAGGTCCCCCAGCCTTTCCTCATATGAAAGATGCTCCAGTCCCCTGATTATCTTGGTGGCCCTGCACTGAACTCCCTCCAGAAGTTCTCTGTCACTCTTGAGCTGAGGAGCCCAGAAAATCAATATCTTAATGAATATTTTCTATTTTACTCTGGACTGGCTTTTAAGAGTTTGGCAATCCACAGTCATCTACAGGCTCAGTGCAGCATTGCTGCTGGCAGTGGACTTGCATCAATTTAGCCTGCAATTAAGTTGGAAAAATGACCTAAAAATGCAGGAAAATTATGTGAAACTCAACCCTCTTGTTCCTTCAGAACTTTTAAATTTCTTTTAGCAAGAAATGAAATCTTGTTTCCTCACCTGATTAGGCTCTAATTTAATTTCATTTCTAGGTGGTCTTGTTATAGTATAAGTTGTCACTGGAAGGGAGAGACAGCATTGAGGAACCAGGTTTTGTTGAGGAGAGACTTTGACATTTTTCAGTCTTTTTTTTGTAGAGCAGCCTTCAACAGACCTTCCAGTATTTCTGCTCGAGATTAGGGAATGGAAGTGGAGGCAAGTCTATAAATGAAGAGTAAATAAATGGTAGAGAACATGGGTAAAGTTACAGTGAAGCTTAATGGAACTTACATCTTTCATTTCATAAATAACCAAAATAGTTCCAATTTGCTTTCCTTCTGCATCAGAAAAATACCTCAAATACTTTCAAAATTTTATGAGGGTGAACAAATGTGAGAATTTAGAGGTTTTAATGTCAGAAACATGAAG
The DNA here is from genome assembly GCA_013401255.1 of Urocolius indicus. Classification (NCBI taxonomy): domain Eukaryota; kingdom Metazoa; phylum Chordata; class Aves; order Coliiformes; family Coliidae; genus Urocolius; species Urocolius indicus. The sequence goes on from WBNH01004309.1 coordinate 386,968, forward strand.
CTTAAAGATGTGTGCTTTTTGAAGTTATGAGTTTTCCAAAGTTTCACTAGGTGTTTGTTGTTGCAGGACAGTATCTGTGTATTCTTCCTACTAAAAAATGTGGGGTTTCCACTCCAATAAATCACAACTGATAGATGCTACTGTTTAAGAAAATATTTCTTCTTTTCTAGAGACAGTGTCTTTTGGTTGTGTCAAAGTAAGTCAGGGTGATGTTTAGACTTTCACATTTGCCTTTTTTTCCCCAATAATTTTAAACCAAATGAAGATAATTATATGAGAAGAGAAACAATTTTTCATAATAGCCTGACAACCACTGGTGTGACAAATGATTTAATTACAATTCCAAGCATCCCAGATAGAGAAAACTAAGGATTTTTTCCAATGTTTTCCAAGCAGACTTGTTTACCTCTGAAAATAAATAATAATAAATTAGTCTAGGAGCACAGATATCAGGAAATATAAAGTTGAGTCCTACCAGTCTTGGCCTGTTTTGTTTTCTACTTTTTCCAGGTGAATGGCCTTGAAAGTCAAGGCAACAAAAGTTTTTGTTCTGTCTAGATATTTTCCTTTGATACTTCAAAACAGACAAACTATAAGTTATATCCATAAAGAACTGAGTATGCCAATTTTAAAGTTAAAAAGACCTATGACTTCCACAAGAAAAATATTCAGGAGTGTTTAAAATGCACAGCAGATCCTTTCTGTATTTTACAAGCAGTGCATAGACTCTGAAAATAGTCATCAAGAAAACTATAAAATAGATTATTATAATAGGAAATTAAACCGAGCAGACACAAAGCATTTACTGGAGCTTTTTCCTCTGATGTAATTTTTTTCCACTGTTTTATCTTACATCTGACTCAATCATTTTCCAGTGTTATTTGCCCTCTGTAGCCTAAGGATGCTCTTCTGCTTTGCTGCTCAAGTTCAGTTGTTTGTGCAGTCTGGCTGTCTTGCAAGCTAATGCCTGCTGCCTCTTTGCTGTTGTTTCGATCTGTATGAGCTGATTCCTCCAGTAATCAGAGATATTGGAAACTTGTCTGTCTTTAAGCTTTGTTGTTTTAAATACACACAGGACAGTGGAATTCAAATTTCCAGGGTCCTTGCATGCATGGCTAAGCACCTTTATATTTGAAATTCTTAAACACATGAAAAAACTTTCATTTCTTTCCACAGACCCAAATAATTATTACCACAGAAGAAATGAAATGACAACCACAGACAATCTGGACTTCAAGCATCACAACTACAAGGAAATGAGGCAGGTAAGCCAAGAGGCTAGTGTGTGACCATCTGGATCAAGGAGTTGATGGATGGACATTTGAGCTCTTACAGAATCAGAATTCTACCTGTTAAAAAACATGACTAAATGGAGTCTGCAATCTAGTTAGTTTTCTTTCTCTGTTTTAATCTATTATGATCAGAAATCTAGTAAAATCTCAAAGTCTTAATTTGTACATGTAACCTTAAAGAGCTGCCACTACATAACAGAGGATGTATTATTTTTCTTCCATGTATATTTGAGTGGTGAATGTTACAGTGATTTCTCCTTCCAGATTAAACCCTGACTTAGCCTTCAGAATTCTCTATATTGCAGTGATTTGAGATAAGGAGAAGATACTATTCAGAGTCCAACTCTGTATTCACAGTTGTGAAAATCAGCAAAAACTCATCAAAAAAACCCCAAACTCACTAGAGAAAAAAATCCTGTTAGTGTAATTTCATATCTGCCAGCCTTGTTCATCTTGTTCTTTGACCTTCAAGTGGACAATCTTGTTGTTTTGGGTCTTGTTTTCAAATAGTTTTGCTTCATATCCCCACAGCCATAGGCGTGAGTTATCCTGAAGATATATTTGCTACCTGCTTTTTTCTTCATCTATAAAGATAATATGTCTGGACTTGAAGTGTGTGAATCATTTGCTGTGTGCTGAATTTTCAGTTTATTTCTATTGCATGAATCACCGTTCATTTTTATTGAGCAATTGTGTACTGAGTCACACAGTTATTTTGGTAGAGACTTCGTGGCCTACATTTCTTAGCACAAAGATTAGACATGGAGAAACTCAGTCTGTATAATCACTGTCAAGACCAATAAAATAAAGTGTATTTTAGATACTCGTTGTAGAAAGGTTAGTCAGGTTAGAAATAGCTTGTGGGGGGAAAAGCCACGATTTTATAACCAGATTATTTTTACACTTCTCATACAAGTAGAAAATTTGCAGCTGTAACTCAGATGGTCAGTTGTGAGTGGTCTTTGTGCTCTCTTGATTTGTGGTTATCTCTGTGTCAGAATAGTTAACATATTTAAAGCTCATTGTATTCTAATTGGATTCTGCTGCTGGCAGGCAGAAGATTGTGAGTTGGGTTGCAATAAGTCTTATATCCCCAAAACTATTCTTAGAACTTTGTAATTTCTTTCCTGAGTGCAAAACGGCACAATAACCGTTTTCAAGAGTCAAATCTAGTAATAAAAATTCTACTGTGCATTGTTGTCAGTCCTGTTAACTACTTCACTGCCACCCATCTTAGAAAAATGGTGTTCTTTGAAGTTATTTATCATAAAAGCTGAAGAAGGAACAGGAGAGGGTGTTCCCTGGGCCATGTTTTGGAGGCATTACATTACCTTGAAGTATGTCAAGTATTTGTGAAAGGGAAGGATTTTCTCAGTGTCAGACGATTTTAGTGAAACTCTGGTTAAGAAAATGAAATCCATGGTACCAATGATTTATCTTAAAAGAGCACTGAAGATTCTTCTTTCAGTCAGTGGGAACACTTGCTGTGTCTCCTATGCATAATTCAGCATTATCTTACAGTCCAAAATATTTACATGGCATATTCACGCTGTATAGGAAGCTGTTAAAATGGTTGATAGAGATTCCCAAAAACAGTTTGAGATGGATATTTGAGTACAACCCAGATTATATCTTAGGAGACAGGAGTGTTAATTTTGAAGTCCATTTCACTGCATGTCAGTCATATCTTTGGACAAGCCAGATTCTAAGCACCTCTGAAGTCCTATGCTACTCTTTTACAGATGTGATGTAACACAGAACATTGAAGAGCTCTGTATATGTTGCCAATTGAATAGGTTGATTTGAGAATGAAGCAACCAAATGGAGATGACTAGAGCAATAGTCAGCAAATATTCCAGGTTGTGTGCAATACCAGGTTGACAGTCTCTATCTGATTGTCTCCAAGCTCAGGAAATACAGAGATCTTGGTAGTGTTAGGTTAACAGTTGGACTCAATGATCTTAAAGTCTTTTCCTAGCTAAATGATTCTGTGATCTCTACAGAGGATAAAGAGCCCCAACCTGAAAGGCCTTGACTGAAAGTCCATTTGTCACCTGTAAGTGTAGACGGCACTTAGATCTACATTTAATAAACCTTTTCTGCAAAATGGAGGAACTGGACCTCCAGAGACCAGTTTTGTGGGGCTTCTTCAAAGACTACATATAGTCTTTTTTCTCAGGGCAATAATAGGTTGAATAGTGCCAAACAAATAGGAACTGTCAAATAAGAACCATTAGTGAACGTGACTGTGAAAGTGTTTTACAATCCTAATGGTTGTTAATAAAGTCTCAACTGACTGATGTCATCAATTGTCTTTGACAGTTTGTACAAAGCTCAAAGAAAACACTGTGATATTTCAGGTGACCTACTGTGCTGTTTGTAGGAAATGGGTACGAGAAAGACAAACATGAAATATGTTCATTTTCAGCATCATATTTAAACATTTAACTTTGTTGCTATATGCATACAGTTATCAAAAAGCCACAATGAGGTCTACTCCAGAGACCCTAACTCAGGAAAGCCTCTTTCTTTGACTCAGAATGTAATCACATCCTTGCAATTAAAGAGACGACAAGGAGTTTACTGAGACCAACACAAATATTTCCACTGATTGTAATGACCTTGGGTCTTGGCATTTTTCTCACTAGTAATGAACATTTAACATACTTTTAACTGCTTTCCTAAACTGATGATCTTCATATCCTGTGTGCACTGAAGGGCCAGGCGTGTTAGGAAAGCTTGTGCTCTGCAGCTTGATTTCAGAGATGGCTCTGAGATGACAAGTTCATCTTTCCTATTTCACATCTTGGGAGTTTCCTGAAGTTTGAAGAGGGTATAAGAGGAATTATTAACCAGAGAGCCAAGGCAGTAACATTATTTATGTGTTACAGAGAGCTAAATTAGCCTGCTAAAAACAGGGCTTCTTTTAATACATTATCTGTACTTCCTGGTAGAGTGAAAAGTGTAATATTTATCTCTATTGGAGAAAACCATGGTATCTGATGCAATACTAACCTGTTTCATGCTTTTGTCAGTAGGACATTAACTAACAACCCCCATGCAGAAGACCTGGGATAAGTTATTGTCTGTGAGGTTCCAGCAAGAAGTCCATAGCTCCATATCCACTGATAGTATTTTTGGTTCATTATGATCAGGTTGACCATGAAGATTTAAGGCAATTTGTCTCAAAAAAACCACTCATTGAATCATTTAAATGGAACACTATAAAACAGAAACGAGTATCCTGTGGCTTCACCTGTGTGTTTCAGCTGAAACAACAGGTGATGACATACTCACTTACATCTGCCCAGAATATTAAAGAGAGTTCTAAAGAAATAGCTGGGTACTCATAACACCAGAACACTGATGATGTTGATGCTGATGACAGTGGTGAAACTAATATATTGAAAGAGCAGAATTGACTGCATTTTTCAGGCAAGTGTTGAGTTTAGATTTGCAAAAGAAATTTTCTCACATGTATAAAACCAACGTGTGAGATGAACAAATGTACAAAAGTGACATTTTTTCGGTCTCTTTGCAACATCATTATAAATAGAAGTGAAGGCTTTTATGAGAGGAATGTTAATGATGTTCTACCCCCTGTGAATTTGTTAAATGGTGGCATGGGAATTAGACACATCTAATTATTGCATTTTTAAAATTACAAGCCTAGTGATGATCCAATATCGTTTCTAAATGAATAGTATGTGAGTAAAGAGTTTTGTTATGCTACAATGTTGCTTCAATAATGTGTGTGCCCTTGTTTATGAAAAGTTTGTCTAATTAGTAGCCCCTGGGGTTCCAATTTACAGCAAAGTCCTTACTTCTTTATTTAATATCTTCCAGTGGAAAAAAAAGAGATAAATTCTTCTTATTTTCAGCTATTTACAGTAACATTTTTAACTCATACATTTTCAATCCTGTTCATGAGTCTTAACATTCACCTGAAGTGACACAGTAAACTATCTGTGGGATGATTTAGACCTCAGATATCCTTATCTGGATGACATCTGTGTGACTCCACTGGTCTGAACAAAAATCTACCCTTAACTATGACCTTCCATGTGCACCTTAGTAAGCGCTAAGGCTATTTGATTGTATTGTGACTGCATCATGCAATTTGAGCAGAAACCGTGAATAGCATAGATTTTGACGGGAGGAATGTCTTGAGACAAGCTGTTGGTATTATCAGTTCTATTTTTTCCTGAAACTTGGTAAGCAAATTCTGAGGAATCTGTTATTTACTGAAAGAGAAAATCCTGCTGTGTTTCTGGAGTCTTCCAGACTATATCTATTTCACTATTTTGGACACATCAGCACTGTCTTATTTCACATTGTAATGTGAGAAGAGTGTGCTCGGTTTCTATCTCAGTGGAGGCAAAGGGTAACCAAAATTCATTGGGAAATAGTGTTTACGTGGATGTTATCCTTTGCTTTTCATTTGTTTTGAATTAAGTTTCTGCTGCATAGGGTAAAGGAGAGAGAAATCTCCTTTATTGGGTAGAATGTATCTGTGGCAACCAGTACCTCACATGCATTGCTCTGCCACTAACACCCTTCGTCATCTTGAGTAGCTTAGCTTTAGTTGCAGTGTGTAGAAAGACATGTTGAGGTGCCCAATTTGCTCTCCATTGCACAATGTTTATAAAATATGTTTTGTTGCATGTTTTTGGCTGGTTTTCTTCCTATTGAATTACCCCCTCAAGGCCTAAGTATGTAATAATATTACAACTCATATAAGAAAGATCTTGACCCTTACCTGTGCTGCAGTGTTTCAGCAGACAATTATTTGGCCTGTTCCAGCTGAACAAACATGCTGTGGGATAGCAGATACAGAAAACTCAGCATAAAGCATTTACAACTAAGAAGTATTCAGAAAAGAAAATTGAGAGGTTTTGCCATAACCAATTTAGAATGAAGCAACTAACAGTGCATGTACTTTGATGCTGCATTGTCTAACTATATGTTATTTTTTTTGTTGTTGACAGTTGATGAAAACTGTAAATAAAATGTGCCCGAACATCACAAGAATTTACAACATTGGAAAAAGCAACCAAGGTCTAAAGCTGTATGCTGTCGAGATTTCCGACAACCCAGGAGAACACGAAGTTGGTTAGGATTTAGTTTAACTACATCTGTTGAAGGGTGTTGGGATTTGGCTGCGTTTTTTTTTTCCCCCCTCCTCATTTTCTGTATCTGCTGTAATTATCACTGAGGGAATTATATTCACGGCTGCAAAGATTTCAAATGTACGTGGGAGGAACTTCAGCTCTGTATTTCTAAATTGGGAAGAGGAGGGTGAGCACAAATAGAAGGCATTTTGAACGTGGGATCAAATTCTTTAATGATAATTAGTTTAATTCTTTATAATACTAAGATAAAAGTGATTTTTAGTGCTGAAGAACGATTTTAGTTGTGGGGATTTATATGGCTTTGGATAGAAATTTACTTTTTTGTGTGGAGTGAATGTATTACAAGCAAGGATAGGTCAAATCTCCGAAATCATCTTTCACTGGTGAGTGTTGGGATACAATATCCTTTGCTGACATATTTCTTCTGAACAGAAGCTCATAAAGTCTTTGGTCATTCTGTGGAGAGAAATCAAGATCTTGCTATAATAGTGCCTGGGGCTGTTGTTGGAATAAAAATATTGTTTGGTGCTTTGCCATGTAGATAAATACCCTGATGTCTGTTCATCCCGCTTAAGGAATTGTGCTGTGACCTGCTCCTAAGACATCTCTCCACTTTGCCATAAGTGATGGAGCACCATAGATATGATCTCTCAGTAGGCTTGGGGCTGACTGTAGTCTCTCAATCTCAGATGTTAAGTCTTGAATAAATCATTTAATCTGCCTTGTCCACTTACCTGTTTTGGAGTGTTCCTGTAGAAGCCATGCAAGGAATGTATCATAGGCCAGATCAACTGAAAGGATGGATCCAGCCACAAGCCATAGCTTGGCCAGTTGGGGTCTGCCCTGTTGATGTTTGCAAGAATTATTCCTACAAAGGACAACTAAATCATAGAATCATAGAATGGTAGGATTAGAAGGAACCTTTAGAGATCATCTAGTCCAACCCCCCTGCAGAAGCAGGTTCACCTAGATCAGGTCACACAGGAATATGTCCAGGCGGGTCTTGAAGACCTCTAAGGAAAGAGCCTCCACAACCCCTCTGGACAGCCTGGGCTGTTCCTAATAATCTCTGAAGTATTTTGTATTTGAGTGTAAATATTGTGACGTTCAATCAAACATTAAAAAAAATATATGAGAACATGTTTTTGGAACAGTAAAGGAAAAGGTTTGAAGTCAGATATCACTTGTGTACCGTTACTGACTGTTATCTGTTAAGAGCCTTAACATCTGTCTCAGTGAACAATGTGTTTTTCATGTCATCTTCAGACTATCAGAAATGTTAAAATCTACCTGTAACATACCGAAATTGTGAGCATAATTAAAAATCTGTTTAACAGAAAATGGGTTTTGGAGGCTCAATACAGTGGCTTTAGTTACTACTGATATATAAGCCTGTTTGTCTAAAATAGCAACAAAAAGTAATTATTTGCTTCTGTAAAGTTACATTTTCCTTTATCATTTCATCATTTAAGGCATTTCTCCTACTATCTTTAAGCAAAATGTTGCATATTGACATTGATGAAATTTTCTTACATATTTGATTTGCTGCTCTGACTAAACTTCTGCTCCATGTGTTTTCAACAGGTGAACCAGAATTTAGGTACATCGCAGGAGCTCATGGGAATGAAGTCCTTGGACGGGAGCTAATCCTTTTGTTAATGCAGTTCATGTGTCAGGAATACCTGGCTGGGAACCCACGCATTGTGCATCTCATTGAGGATACCAGAATCCACCTCCTGCCCTCAGTCAACCCAGATGGATATGATAAGGCATATAAAGTGGTAAAGTGATAATGAACATATCAAGAAACCATTTTACTTCTATTAGATGAATGAAACATGCTCCTATTGTCATTTTTTACCCCAAAATCGTATTTTGCAAGCAATCAAAATTTAAAAGAAAACAATATATACATCAAAACAAACATAAAGCACTAAAAAAGGCTTATTCAAGAAAAATAAACAGCTGAAAGAAAGTGTTCTGTGTGACATTGGCTAAGAGGAAGACGTGTGGAAAGGAAGTTCGCAAAGACTGCCAGAACAAACCATAGTGAGGTGCAGAGATCAATGGGAACACCATTATGGAAAAATCATGCAGCTTGTTTCTCGTGAGAAACCCAGCTCAGCACAGGAAAATTGGTGTTCCTCCATAGCTGCAATTTAGTAGTGTGTCTTTAAAGAGAGCACAACATTTTGGGCATCGTAGTAATTCAGTCTGGAAGAAGACAGACACCAGGAAGAAAAATTGCAGGGGCTGGTCAAATGCACTGGAAGATCTTCCAGGACAATCTGGAGAAGACCAGAGCACAGGAGTTGCACTTCTAGTTGTAGAAGAGAATATATTACCTCCATTGCAACTCAGGGGAAAACCAGCCCTAAATAGAAACCTTGAAAACAAACCACAACATTTGTGTTAACCCCAAATAGATTTTCATTGGTTTTGCTTCACCTCAATCAAAATTTCATACAAATTGGAAAAAAAAAAAAGCACTAACATTTGACATAGCAAATCATAGAATCACAGAATGGCAGATTTGGAAGGGACCTTTAGAGACCCTCCAGTCCAACCCCCCTTCCAAAACAGGTCCCACCTAGGTCAGGTCACACAGAAACACATCCAGATATTGTTATATTCTGAATTAACTGGTATTTCTTGTTTATTTGTTTGTCTCTTTTAAACCTAAGGGTTCAGAACTAGGGGGCTGGTCTTTAGGACGGTGGACTCAGGACGGCATTGACATCAACAACAATTTCCCTGATTTAAACTCTTTGCTCTGGGAGTCAGAAGATCAGAAGAAGAGTAAAAGAAAAGTTCCAAACCATTACATCCCAATCCCTGACTGGTACCTGTCTGAAAATGCCACCGTGAGTAAGGCCAGAGAGAGGAGAACACAAGGGCAGGGGGAGGCTGAAGAAGTAGGCTTTAAAGTGATTATTAAGACACAAGTAACTTGTAGATGAAGTTACATACCTGCTCTAAGTTACTTCCTTGATATTCAACGGAATTAAAAATGCACCACAAAAGTACCATTCACTTCTGGGTTTTAGAGGAAGCTTTTGGGAAGAGAACTGCTTCCTGGAGAAGCCTCTTTTCCCTGGGCTGTTGTGAGATCCTGGAGGACTTGGCGCTCAACATTTAGACAGCAACAGGGTACACAAAGAGAAATTCATCCTCAGGCCCAGTCCTGCAAATCAGGCTTCTCCCTGGTTCTGTAGTGTAGATGAGCTCTTTGCAAATTCAGTCACCATATAGATTTCTCCCAGGGTTTTCTTATTTGTTGGAAATCTAAAACCAATGCAATGGCTCGTGCTGAAACTGTTCATTGGATCGTAGTACCAAAAATGTTAATGTATTTTTGTGTGGCCTTTTAAATATAATGGCAACTATTTATAGTGGCTGAGATTCCCCCAGCTTGAGGAGAAGAAACTGTGGCAGTTCTGTGGGCTTTAGAAATGTTTCTGGTTTAAATCCCTTATTTCAGAAACTCATTTCAACTAATGGCAAGGGAAGCAGTCTGACATCTATATTAGTTGCTGCTATTGGCCACACTCTGAGTAAATTAATAACTAAGGCTGCATGAGTTACTAACATTAAGGTTTTGTTAGTTTTTATGGGTTGACAGTGACCTCTCAGGCATGGCTGGCAGGCACAATAATTTAAAGAAGTCCTTCTTCTTGGCCACATCTCTTGTTCTGGCTACTCACTCCATGCTAAGAAACTCCCATCAAGCCTCCTGCATTTGATTTACCTTAGAAACCAGACTGAAATGTCACAGGTTGCACCACGGCTGCTGTTTCTTTTCCTTCCAGGTGGCAGTTGAGACACGGGCTATAATAGCATGGATGGAAAAAATTCCTTTTGTGCTGGGTGGCAACTTGCAGGGAGGAGAGCTGGTGGTGGCCTACCCCTACGATATGGTGAGATCGATGTGGAAGACCCAGGATTATACACCCACCCCAGATGACCACGTCTTCCGCTGGCTGGCCTATTCCTATGCCTCCACTCACCGGCTGATGACGGATGCAAGGAGGAGAGCGTGTCACACAGAGGACTTCCAAAAGGAGGATGGCACTGTTAATGGAGCCTCCTGGCATACTGTGGCTGGAAGTAAGTGTCTCCAGAAACTGCAATTAACGTTACCTTTCTAGAGAGAGGCCAACACATGGCCACCAAGATGGTCAGGGGACTGGAGCATCTTCCTTATGAGGAAAAGCTGTGGGACCTGGGACTGTTCAGCTTAGAGGCAGGGCCTCATTAATACTTAAGTTTAAAAGTGTATGTCAAGAGGATGGGGTGACACTTTTTTTTCTGTAGTGTCTCATGATAGGACAAGTGGTAATGGACATTAGCTGACATACAAAGAGTTCTACTCAAACTTAAGGAGAAACTTCTTCACTGTAAGGATGAGAAAGTCCTGGCACAGGTTACCCGGGGAGGGTATAGAGTCTCCTCCTCTGAAGGTTTTCAAACCCACCTGTACACATTATCCCTGATCAAAGGGAACCTGCTTTAGCAGAGGGGTTGGACTAGATGATCTTTAAAGGTCCCTTCCAACTCCTACCATTCTGTGATGCTGTGAAACATGATAATGCCATCACTGCCTGGAGTACATTGCAGAGATGGCGGTAGTCATATATGTGCCCTAAGAGGAATATTTTCCCATCTGAAAGTCACCGCATTTCATCAAGCCTCAAAGAACTGGAGGAGACTGTCACTCATACTGACTGCTTCATTCAGTACTGCGGTTTCCAAAAGTGCAGCTGCAAAAAGTGGGTTTTTTTCCTGAATTCTGTAAATTCAAAATGGTTTACCAGGAAAAAAACAACCCAGTCCAAACTCACTAGTAGGGTCAAGCCTGCCAGCCTTTGCCATTTCACAGGGTACCAACAGAAGTCTGCTGACTATCATAGGTAACCAGTGTCAGAGTTAAATCTGTGACGTCAAGGAGAGATTCCAGTGAATAGGAAAATCATGATTTTGCTTTCCTGCTCACTGAGCTCAGTTGCAGAACAGCACTCTGCTTGCATTCACTTTGAGCTGTAAAAACATGCCACAACAAGCTGCTGCTGACCTGCTACCATCCAAATTTTAAAAGACCTGGCCATCCTTACACTTAAACTTTGCATGGGTTCCCCAGGCATTTCTGCTGCCAGAATAAATGACAGACCGCATCCTTCACCATATGTGCAAACCTTTTGTCCTGTTAAGGAGCATGATAGGGAATCCATGTGTTCTGTGGTGTAGATAAAGCATCGATTTCCAGGAAAGCCCAGTTAAAAGCAATAGGCATGGTTATCTCTAGTGTACTCTTTGAGCAGATTTGGAATTAGGCATTCTGCTGATTCATCACAGTTCTGCTCCAAAACTTTGGGGTTTTTAGTGCACCAGTTACACAACATAGCCTGTGAAATTAAGGAATGAGCTGTGCATCTGCCACCACTTGAATGACAGTAGGAACAACCACAGCAGTAATGGCAAACAGATGCAAGTGAGTGTCTGTGCAGACCACGTTTCGTTGGAGCCGGCTCGTGTTTGGAACTCGCAGGTAGTTTCTCTGCATAAACATTTCTAAAGTTTGGACATAGTTTTTGTGGCTCTCATGTTGGCCCATGTAAAGTTAATTCTGGCCAGCTTTTAAAGGGCAGAGCCAAGAATTAACTTTTCAAATATTTTTTCAGGAGGTTAAAAAGTGCTGGGTGGATTGAAGGGGAAAGATTGAACTCTTAGAGCACAAGGCTAATGCCTGACAATACATTTCTACAAACTGTAGAAAAAAAAAAAACACAAACCCTTTGAATGCTAGTTTGACTGCTTAATTATCTAATTTATGAGTTTAATTTTCCTAAGTGCTGCAAGAAACATGATTACTAATCGATCCAGGAAAGATGACATTGGCCAGATCACTAACAGCTGTCATGCTAAGTTACGTTCAGTAATGATGTACAATAGAGAGGCTGAAGAGTATCTTGATTTCTTAGCAAAAATTGCATGTTGGATTTGGTTCATCTGATTTGTTTTATCCCTTTATGATGCCTCTCATTATACTTTACATTTTGCTCTCTTACATTAGACTTCCAAGACAGTCTTCAAGAATAATACTGGAATACTGCTTTTACTTTCGATTCCTTACACCTCAGGGTCCAGACTAAACATCAAAAGATGTGTTTTCCATTTGAGCTCACTAAGCTGCAGGACAATTTTAGACTTCTTCTCTACTTAGACAAATGGAAGAATGTGAATTGTATTGCAGATGTAAATATATGCATGTGTATACATGTATTGCAGCTGATAGACAAGCAGTGGCACCTGCCTTGTAAAAGGTTGTCCAAATATGACTCCAGATTTGAAGACAGATCTCTCCTATATTTTCCCCTCTGTAATTCCATGGCTATACAGATGTAGTTGTATAGCTGACTCTACTTTTTTGATTTCTTTCCCTTTTACATCAACCTATAATTCTTTATTCTCCTAAACCCCTTATTACTTGTTTCACCTGCAGGTGACACACCAATATTTTGCTTGCAGAAAGCTGCCTCATCTGTCCTTTGGTGTGAGTAGCAACTCCTTGCTATACCACAACTAGAAGATGCCCATTCTCTCTCTCTCTCTCTCCTCCTTTGACCTTGCAATGGTTATGTACATAAACTATTCCCTGCTTATGACATGGGAAAAAATTGTAAGGCATATTTCTAACACCTTTTCAGCACCTGAGTCAGACCCACAGATACCAAACACCTCTATATGTCTTTGAAACCCCAACCATATTATTTCCTGCACATAACTTTGGACTGCAATGAGTGCAAGTTCTTCAATTATTTTACATATCACTTTTCTGCCTGGAGTGAACTGCACAAAGGTGAAGAATAGATGAATTTACTTTTCCTTCCAGTGTTTTCAAGGCTGGATCTGCATGTTCATGTGCTACACAGAGGGTTGCTCTTGGCAACGTTAAGCCATTTTCTTAACTACATGTATTAAAACTGAGCAATTACTGCATATTGCAAAACATTTCACAACAGATTAATCAGGATGCAATACAGTATGTGAGGGGAAAATGGTTGTGACTGTTTCTCAAACAGAGGGAAAGAACATCTATGCAGAGTAGCATATGCCACTGTCTGATATTTAGGCTTTCCTCATCAACAAAAGTGAAAAGCTTAATATCTGTATTATATAATCCTCCTGCTCTGCATCCAGAAGGCACTGAGGGCTCATTAAATACTTGACTGCTGCTCTATGGTAATTGGACAGGGCTTAGGGGTTATTTTAAACTCTTTTCAGTCAGAAGCACTTGGTAAATGCATTTCCTGCTAATCTTTGTTGTTCAAAATATAGCAATTAATGATCATTAATAAACTTTTTCAAAGTCTTTTTTTATTAGAAATGCAAGTGGAACAAGGAGTGAAGCTCACATCTCTTTTCCTCTACTGTTCATGTACCATATCACGTTACTTGTGTGATTGTGGAGAACTAATACATGGAATTTCCCCATGGAAAAATAATTGTGAGAAGAGGGAAAGAGATCTGGAGAACAGAAGTGTTTGAGATGTGTGTACAGTCTTCCTTAGGGCTCAGGACCTTTGTAAAGGTCACAGCACTCTCTGTAATGTAGGCTTGAACTACAGCTCTTTAGAGGTCAGAGGCATTGAGGTTCCTGGGTTTTGATTAAGACATCTTAATAGGAAATCCCTACTGCACAGCAATGGTGCAAATTCCAGTCCTCTGCAAAACCATTACAGGGCAAAAAACCAGAACAGACCCTTTCATCCTTTACAGTCTAAAAAAGACCATGTATGACCTAATAGATTTATTAGTACCTGGATTTTTCTGGCTTTTCTGTCATTTAGATTGCTTATGTGGGAAAACATTTAGACTGAGCAACTGTGTCATCAACTGCCCTGATAAATCGCTTTTACATAACAATCATTGCTTGCACGTTCCTCTGTGTTGTGGCATTTAGGGCTGTATAAATTAGATTAACGGCTGCACATCCTTGCAGGGTAACACAGACCATCTCATTTCTACCCAGGGCAATCATAAGTGAGAGTTGCTCCATGGGAAAGTGTCCAGGATTAGTGCACAAATATTTTGTTGGTTGTGTTCCCATCTTCTCCATNAAGTTTGATGCTTTCTTAATAGCAAAGCACAAATTTTTTGGTGGTTGTGTTCCCATCTTCTCCATCAAAGTCATAGAAAGTTTATCTGAGGTCACTTAATTGTTTGTTTTCTGCTGAATCTGGGTTTCCCTTTCAGCTCTGTGGCAGAAGGACACTACTCTTTGAGGCAAAGAAATTGATGTGGTGCTGGGCTGACACAGCAGCCCGTGCTGTTATGGTGCAGTGTTGTGCCCTCTCTTTTGAATATGATGATGGGATGCTGTCTCTGGAAAAGTCTTGTTTTGGTAAATGTGTAGCTCTGATGTTATGTTTTGGTAAACATACAGCTCTTTGGTGTTTTGTTACAGGAGATGTAGCATTTCTAACCAAACTTTTGCCCTGCTAGTTCTGCAAACTAAGCCAGCTGGATACTTGTGCTTAAAGAAGTTAAATTACTTTGTATAACAGTCAGATCTGACAAGAGATTAAAAGAGAATGTTTCTCCTTTTTTTTTTACCCCCTATTGACAGGCATAAATGACTTCAGCTACCTGCACACAAACTGCTTTGAGCTGTCCATCTATGTTGGCTGTGACAAGTATCCCCACGAGAGCGAGTTGCCTGAGGAATGGGAGAACAACCGCGAGTCCCTGATTGTTTTTATGGAACAGGTATTAACAGAAGAATAACTGCTGAATAACTTGATGACTCCTTTCAGATTGAAAGGGTGTTTAAGGTTCCTGATCTTTTTCTTGCCTATGTGGCTATTGGTATTTGTGATAGAAACCTTACCTACACGCAGTACTAGTATATCACTGCAGCCAGGCTGTTTTGTCTTAGGGGAATAAAATAATGAAGCTTGTTAGAACTGGATGTGAGTGCAGAGCTTGCTAGAAAGGATTGCCAAAAAAAAAACCCCACAATCCCTACATCTGCTGCTTTATCTGCTCGTGTTATGTATCTCTTGAATTTGATGCCTCAGGAATCCTAACAGTTTGTAAGCTCATTCCCAAGTAGCTCATGCCTGGAAGGCTGATACTGGGTTAATAATGATCTTTCAAAACCATAAACTAGAAATGTAATACATGTAATTCCCTTATGGAGTTACTGATTTGTTGTATCTTCCTAGGGATAGTACTGTTCATTGCTGTGCTGTGTTTGTTTGTTTATTCTCTTGATAGGTCCACCGGGGCATCAAAGGCATAGTGAAAGATGTGTACGGGAAGGGAATCCCAAATGCTGTCATTTCAGTCGAAGGCGTTAACCATGACATCCGCACAGGTAAAAAGAAACCTCAAACTTCAGTGCAAGTCAACACGTTTATGGTTTAAAAACAAAATACAAACCCTCATTGCAACTTTAAACTCTTTCCTGAGAAAAATCAGCAGACAAAATGCTATCCAAGAGGAGTGGGATGGGAGGAGGGAGTCCTAGCATCATAGAATGATTTCAGCTGGAAGAGACCTTTCAGCTCATGGAGTGCAGCCTTTGTCCCAGCCCTATCAACCACTAGACCATTTCCCTCGGTGCAACATCCACCCTTCTCTGAAACTCCTCCAGGGGCGGTGACTCCAGCACCTCCCTGGGCAGCCCAATGTCTGACAATCCTTGCAGGAAAGAAATTCCTTCTCAGATGCAGCCTGAACCTCCCCTGATGCAACTTGAGACCATTTCTCTTGTTCTGTTGCTTATTATTAGGGAGAACAGGCCAATCTCTTTTTCTATGTGCAGCTGCACAGATGGGCACAGAGCTATGCCTTTCTTCTCTTCCTCTCCTCCTTCTCATCTCTTCTAAAATATCGAGCAAATAGCCTTTTATCTGGCCTGAATCAATAACCTGAGTTAGGCTGTGTCTAAAGAACTCTTACTGTTTTTTTTCTTCTCATATATAGGTAGCGCAGATCTAACTCTGAATAATTAGAGCACTGAAACAGAAGATGGTAGGTAATGACTTGTTGTTGGGCAAAGAATATTTCTCTGCCTGTTAAGGGTTATAGGACTGTGAATGTATTGGAGATGTGGTTTAGAGCTGTGTCCAGAGGAGAACAGCTATTGCAGGGAAAGGGAAACATCACAGCTCTGTAAAAGATCATTTAATAGGGATCAGTGGAAACATTGAGTTGCACAGGTGGAATTTAACCCTGAAAATTACCTTTCAAAGTGTATAATTTTCAAAAAGTGAAGAAATGTTTATTTGCCTCATTAGCACAGTCTTTATCTATACCCAGACACAGCTATGAATACTCAGACTAAACTTTAAGACTATTAAATAGTCTGGAGAGCACCAAATACCGAACTGCTTTAAATAGTCACTAGCCAATTACATAATTAACAGTAATACCTGAAAATATTTGTTGGCACGTAGCAGGCAGCATAGTGTCCAATGGTCATTGTGTTTGTGTAGCTACTGTACTGTGCTTTAAGACACAGAGTCATCTTGAGAAACAACAGAGGGGAGAGGAGTGTAATGGAAAGGAATAGCAACACAAGATGTCATCAGGAGTCTTTAATGACTGTGTTCAAATTGCTGGTTACGAGAAGTTAACAAAGTTTCTGTTGGATGTTTATGGAAAAGTAGCATCACGGTGAATAATTAGGTCACAGAATCATAGAATGGCAGGGTTGGAAAGGACCTTTAGAGATCATCTACTCCAATCCCCCTGCAGAAGCAGGTTCACCTAGATCAGGTCACATATTTTTGTGTTCTCTAGAAATGTTTCAATATTAGAAACAAAACCACCAGTATTTTTTACAGTCAGATGTATTTTTTATATCCTGACTGGCATTCTGGGTCTTTAATTTGCTGCTGCTTTCACATGCTTTGCTACTGAGTTATAATATGGCACACTTTGACACATAAACATTTCAGGCTGTGGAAGATGATAGACCTATAGATAAGAGACTACAAAATCTTTGTTTGCTACAGTAGTTTATCTGAGTCAATAATAAATCTTGTAGTATCTATCTTAGCTTATGACTAAATTTATTTTGGTGCTGCTGTGTCTCAGTTGTAACAGAAAACATTGAATGACAGATATTTAATTAGGCAATAATGATTCTGCCTTAAATACTTTTAAATGGGACAACTGGGAAATGGGACCAGTGGGAATTAAAGTAATCAGTTCTGTTTCCTTGTGTTGTTTTAAGTCTTTCAAGGCTGCCAAGACTTCCAAGTAAGTTATATTACTTTGTAAACAGAATTAACTTATTGGTCTAGTTGAGGCAGAGTTAATGCAATAGGTGATTAATCTTCAGCTCTCAGAACGCTGGATTTCCACATGAAAGAAAAATCAACAGTTTAAAGACAGCAGATGTGCATACAGGAAAGAGTCCCACTGTCACATGTAATAAATGTGCAAGATCCCAGAATCCACCTTGTTACTCTCAGGGAATCTTGCTGCTATTCACATCTAGGCTTAGAGCTGAGCATCTATAGCTCAAAGACATCTGCATTTGATGTAGAAAGAAGATGAGTAAAAAAAAAAAAAAGCACATACACTTTGAAATTCTTCTTTCTAATGAGACATTTAATCTGACTTTCTGGTTAGGAATCACATTGGAGATGGCAACATAAAAGTTCTATTTTGTTCTATATTATACAGATAACAATGTAAGTCTCATTAGTCTTTGAAACTAGAGAATTTATCTTGGAGCCATAAAGCCAAAACGACTTGTATAACTCCAGAGAAGGAAGGCAAATTGTCAGCAGTCTTCTGTCATTTTTACCTTTTAAAATGAAAAACGTATCCATTTAAACCTCTGAGTTGCCTTCATATGAAAATAGGCCAAGCAGGAGAAGAATTATGATGGCCCCTATCTCTATTCATATAAGTTTTGTTTAAAGTGAGCTAAGCTGTTTCTTTGATACATTAATGTGGTTGACTACCCTGTAGAGCCAGACAAAAGCTGTCTGTAAAGGCCCTCTTGTAACACATACTTGTTTGAGAACATTCATCCACTTGGAACATTCATCCACTTCTTCCTGTGGACCAAAAAAAAAGCACATGGGAAGCACCTCTTTTTAGATTTTCTCTTGGACTTATATCTTATAGGAAGACAGGGTTGCTGACACTAAGCTAACAATATTAATAGACTAATTGAAGTCATTGATTCCAAGACTAAGAGCTTCATGGAAAATTATTCCATTTTCTCCTGATGCAGATGTAACTATTGATTCAGTCTGAGCGATTACATGTTGTTACACTGAGATGCAGAGTGTGCTCTATGAGATAACCTTTTGAAAAGAGGTCATCAACTGGATGACCAAATGCTCCTGGAAAACTTTTTTGATTTTTCCTCCCGTGCTTCAAAGGCAGTTTTGTGAGTAACTGCACCTTTTTGAAATCTCAAAGCAAATCTGTGGAAGGAAACATTGTTCCTTCCTAGTAAAACACTTCTGTATCACAGCCAGAGTTCAGAGACAGAGGCACATTTATGTGTGACTTTTTTTGCAATAAAGAGTAATTAATTTATTTTCACTGAATGTTCAGAGAATTTTAATGAATATTTTGGTAAATTTCATATGATTTTGGTATACATAAAGTAACATTTAGTGATATTTAACATTAGCCTAAGCTAGGCATAAGCCTGGTATTGTACTCTCCAGCCTCATTCCTGGCTGCCAGTTCAGTAGAGGAAAGTTAAGTTCTAGTTGTTGGGTGCACTGGGTGTTCAGTACTATGGTTAGTTTTCCTAGAGAGTCTTTTGCACATAAGAGCATAAGGACTGATTTTTACATGTATTTAAATGAGTGAAATTTGATACATTTGAGTGCAGATATGATGATTATAAGAAATGTCTGTCCTATCAGGCTCAAAGAGTGTTCCAATTAAACGAAGTCTTTATGGAGTTATCTGGCACTTTTAATTTGTGCTAATATCACCTTTGTATTCTTATATATCGTTATTTTATCTAAGCAGATGGGGCAATGCTTTTCCAGACCTAATAGGTGGAGATGGGTGTAGTCTGCCTACAGCTCATTCTGTTAGCAAACCTAATGTTTACTAAATAAATCTCTATTTTTAATTGTGCTTCCCTTGCCATCTGCTCTGAAATTTTTTTACCTACTGCATTTAATCTGATTTGGGGGAAAAAAAAAAGACCAAACCCAAACCTTTTAGTCTGGTATTAAATTCTGAGTGATGACAGCTGACAGAAATACTAATGTCTACTTACTTGTAAATGGAAAGGAGGTAAAGTACATCCTGCTAACAGCATAATATCCAGTTTTGTAATAATTTCTCAGTAGTGTGTGAATGTATAGATTATTTGTCTCTGGCTTCGTGCAGGGTTGTGATGAACTGCCTGTTAAATATGTCAGAAAAATGTGGGTCACTTTGGAACTCCAGGGGCTAAAGGCAGCTTCTGAGCAGGGATCTGTTCACAGCCATGCAAGGGGTGATGTGTAACCTTTTACCAGCCCTGTAGCATTGTCAGAGCATTAACAGCTAAAAATGAGCCCTTAGGGATAAATTAAAAAGACTTGGGCAGCTTTATGTTTTGTCTGTTGGTTAAGGTGCCAATGAACACAATAGTAAAAGCGAGATGAATAAAGATCTTCTCCGAGAGCACTTCCTAAAAATTCCTGAATCCTGAGAAGCAGAAAATCTGGTCCTTGATCATCACCCCAAGTGTGGTCAAACTAGCTGAAAGACAAATCTGAGCAAGCTGGTGTGTGAGAACTAACCTCATTAGGTGTGTTTCTTACAATTCCACACTTGCACTCAGAGACTCCGATATCAGGGTACAGTTGATTTTGCTATTTTGCTAACATTCACTGTCTCCAAACATGCCTTTTTTTCATTTTCCCAACCCTTAAATTAAAGTCCTATTTCTTTAAACAGAGGCTAGCTAGTCTGATCTTTCCCCAAATATAATGTTTTTATGCCAATCATCTTTAGCTTTTGCACAACACTGCATTGCAAGTGACCCAAGGCTAGTGATAGTAAGGCTGTCAGTTCTCATCAGTGCTAAAAAAAAAACCCCAAGCCCTCTTCTGTTGTATTTCTATTTATATATAAATTGTGTGTTTAAATATGTGCTTTCATTCCACAGGGGGTTTTCCTGGGACAGAGTATGAAACAAATTGTAGATATTACTGTTTCACCTTTTTATTTCCAAAGCCAAGCACGCTTACTAGTTAAAATGGTATTTAAAAAGAAGTCTAAAACTATCTTTGTGTATGTGTTGTCAGTCTGATCTCATTAGTGGGGAAAAAGGGAGAAAGCAGGAGGCTCTGTTTCAAAAGGTGTAAAACTATATCTTGCTTTGTGCATGAGTATTTGAGTTGATTACAGGAGCTGTGTTCATGCATTTGCAGGTAAGCAAGTGGTTAAATAACCAAATGAATTATACTTTGTAGGGAAATAACAGTAATAAAACTCAATGTAATATTTTATAGAGGGGATATTTACTTAGATCTCTAAGTGGGTTGATATGATGTGTTCACATGTTTTGCATAATAAATAGCACCAGAATATGTACATGCAGGCAATCAGACCAGCATCCCGAGTACAATGTAGGAACCCCACTGAAGCTCCTCTTGATTAATTTGTTAAAATCAGTTTGGGGAAGGTCCTTTATACCCCTTAGGATCACCGATCGTTTCAAGGTGACTCCTTGCCTTGGGACCTTTTGGTTTCAACTGACGAAACTCTTAAACCAGATGGAAGCCCAGACTTTCATCATTTGGAAAATATGCTTGACATGTGATTTCCTGAAGGAAAAACTATCCTGAAAACCACCTCTTTTCCTACCAGGAGCCGATGGGGATTACTGGCGTCTTCTCAACCCCGGGGAATATGTGGTGGGTGTGAAGGCAGAGGGCTACACCGCTGCCACCAAGACCTGCGAGGTCGGCTATGACATGGGAGCTACCCAGTGTGACTTCACCGTCTCCAAAACCAACCTGGCCAGAATCAAAGAGATCATGAAGAAGTTTGGGAAGCAGCCCATCAGCCTGTCCGTGAGGCGGCTCAGGCAGAGGTCTCGGCAGTGGCGGCAGCAGCGATAGGCCTCAGCCCCTGCAGCCCGCAGCCTTCACGACCTCTGCTTCTCTCAGCTTGGCTGTAGTCATAGTGAGAGTTACATAGCCCATCTCTTCATACGTATTCCTCTGCACAAAGCCTTTCTGTTAGTGGAGCTGGATGAATAGTGGAAGTTTTTCAGCTTGGTGGAAAATCAGAACCAAAATAAGCCCTAGGTTGGAGGGAGAGGCAGGAAGATTGTAGAAAGAGGTTTTCGGTTCACCTGGAAAGAGATTTTTTTGCTTGTTATTTAATCTATTGTAAATCTGTTTTCTTTAAAAATACAGAAAAAGGAAAAAAAAATACTGACAAAGAAGTGTTGTTTTGAATGAAAAGTTGAAAAGTGTTGTTTCTGAAGTATAAAATTGCTATATTTTTGCAATTTGACAATGTTTTGACACTCTTTACGTTTTATTCTTATATGAGAGGGGAAGAACATCTGTTGTATATCACTAACATTTGTGTCAAAATTTCAGTCTCCCTTTTCCCTGCAAATCCACCTTTTGACAAGCACTTTAGCTTTCCTGCTTGGGGTGTGTATATGTAAGGATGTATTGTTATTCCAGGAGTGTTTTCTCCTCTTGCTTTTTAAGGCTGTGATTTTACTCCATGAACTAAACTTAACAAAAAGAGCATGGGTTAAGGACCACTTCAGCACTGTGGCATGGCACCACCTGGGAGAAGGACTCGAAACAAAACTGGTCTTGTGAATGCAGTCAGTATTATCATATGTATGAGACAAGAGGCTGTGTCACCTATAAGTGCATCATTCACAAATCTGTTATCTTTTTTCTTGATTTTTGACCTTCTCCTAAGTGCCTTTTGTGCTTATGCACACCTTGTGCCACTGCCTTCCCTGACATGAAATGGGTTTTGTGCTCTGTGTGGTCCACTCATCTTGGTACCACATCTGTTGCTGCTTTTCTGGCCTTGTGATTCTGTGAGAGTAGGATTTGTGCTTTATTATCAGCTTTTAAGTAACCAAATTGTACAGCAGGGTAGGATTGAGGTTCAGGAAAGATACCGATTAGATCTAGGAAAGACTGAGCTTATATAAACATTGGATAAAGTATCAGCTGGTGAAAATCAACTTTGCTCCCTTAGCTTCAATGTTATGACCTCAGTTATAACCAAATTAAGGGCCAGCTGTACGATTTTAGTCAGTCAAAAGTTTGTGGCTAAATAAACATCTCTTAGTATGCTTGGTAGAAAGGCTGCAATACACGCTTCCAAATCTAATTCTGTTTAAAAACAGTTTAATTGCTGTTACAATGTTTGCCTATTTGGTATGATTCTTAGAAAAGACATTTCACCAAAGTGTCATTCAAAGCTGAGGGAAAATAGAGTGCAAGTAGAAAACTTACTGTAAAAATACCACGTGTCATCTGTGTTAAAACTTTTTTCTTGTCACCGAATCTTGTAAAAACATAAAAGGGAAAAGATTGCAAAATGAAATATTCAGGAACCATTGCATAATAACTAATCCTATTCTCAAATTTCTTAGACAATTCCAGTCCATGATTGTTCAGCAGATGCTAGTAAATAACAGCAATGTATTTGGCAGCAAGAGCTCAAAGAAAACAGAAGAGTACATGTACAATTTTCTATAACCCAAGTTATGGAAATCCAGCTGCCCAGTCAGCATCATTTAAATTGAGTAACAGAAGTAAACAAATAATCCAATCATAATATTAGCATTTGGAATTGGATTTTACTTATTTCACTCCATTTACCACCTTTACAACATTGTACTTGCCATACAGTTTTTATAGCAAAAATAGCAGTAACATATCAAGAAGAGGTTTTTTTTGGCAATTGAGAAGGGATTAGTGGTATCTTTGTGCGAGGAGTGGTGTGAAATGACTTTGGAGTATGGTATAGAATAATGACAGCAGGCAATTTGTTAGCTATTTAATTTGGCTTGTTCATTGGCTTATATATATTTTGTTACTACTGCAATAGATCAGGACCATACATGACATTTTTGTGTTATGAACTGATGTATTTTCCAAGGTGGCTTCTCTCTGAACTCCCAAGGATACCCAGTCATCTTGCCAGAGGTCATTGGCATGCACAGTTAAATGAGGAACTAACCAGTCCAATCTGATAATCAGATTGAAGTTGGAAAACATTCTTTTAGTCCTGACAGGTCAGGTCTTTCTACCTTGAAATAATGTTTCAGGCTGGTTTGTGATCTGCTTTATAAGCCTAAGAGATCCCTATGCTTATCTCACCTAGAAGCTGTTTTTGAGAGCAAGAAGTGGATTTGGTGGGAAATTCTTCAATGTCTATTAGCTACAATTACACAGAGTCTGCTTGCTGAAGATCTCGATAACATCAGATGCTGAAGACAGTGGCCTTTGTGCTCTTTGCTGCCCGTGACTAGTGCTTACATACCCTTGGGCACAGCAGGACTATGGCTAATGAAGGTGACCTTACTCCTTTTTAGTGAAAGCATTACTAAATAAATGGCCTAATAGCTGTCAAGTGTACTTGTCTGTGAGATTATTTTTTGATTATCCAGCACCTTTGAACTGGAAAACACTCAAGTTCAAAGGAATTTTACTAGGAAATTCAGATGAGCAAATATGTCATGCTAAGATTCTTATGCTTGCTCTGAATGTAACACTGATGTGTGTCCTGTTTACTGCTATAGTTAGGCACTCAGGAGTTAAAACATTCATTTTCTTTGAATTATGTAGCACCACTATTTAACCTTTGGATAGATCCAAACCACAAACTAATTAATCTGGATACCAATGTTTTCTATTTATCTGCCTTTTCCACATCTTCAGAACAGGTAGGTTTTTTTTCTAAACTTTGTGCTTTCAGTCTCTTTTCCTTGTAGTGCTGTAGGAAAATAGGCAATCCTTCAGAAATTTACAGGAAATAAAACTTGGGGTTGGATATGATCCTTTTAATTATAGATCCATTTTAACAGCTACTTATAAGAGGACTTTGCTAGAAAAACAAATGCATTCCAACTAAGAGGAAATTCAGCTGCACAATCTCACCCACAGAGTAAAGGTTAAACAAATAAAAGGTTAAAACAAGACATACTCCATGCTCTTTGATAATACCAGCCATCAGTCATGCTCCCAGTCATAAAATACAGTGGGAGCTGGCTGGCTTCTCCTTGACTATCCATGTCAAGCTGTCCAGTTCCTCATTTGTTAACTGACTCATTATCATCATTTTGATCACCTTGTATCTCAGTTTTTCTCACCCATCTTAGCAACTACAAATACACCAACCTCTAAAAGGCAGACCTCGGAATCTGCAAATCAGCTTGGGAATGCTGAAGCCAATAAAACTACCTACTGAAATGATATCTACTTAACACATGTTTGCATAAGTGTAGTGAATCTTGGTAATCTCTAATCCAAATTTAATCTGGCAGCAGAAGACTGTTAAAGTATTTGAGTGTTGCTTTTGCCAGGAGATTGAAGTCTGTATGGCTAAAACAGAGTGAGAAAAATAAATGTAAATGAAGCTTTTGGCTATGCTGGTGAGGAAATGCAGTTTTTCATTGGCTATTTTAAGCCTGTCACAGATTTTGGCTCCTATCACCAACTAATTTCCCTTTTTTTATACATGTCTGGTTGTGGGTTTTCCCCTCTAACTTCAGTTAATTATGTTCAGCTAATTTGAGACATCTTCCCAAAGTGTGGATTTCAGCAGTCAGTGGTGGAGATCAGATTTACTTTACCTCTATTATAGTGCTATGACAGGTGGTTGTCAAAGTGCTTCTCATGAAAGGTCAGAGATGAGTTAACTTGAAGTACAAGCGGTTTCTCACCAACGACTTTCAGTACTTAACCTTTAAAATTGGCATGGAACATAGTTGTTGTGGGCCTGAAAATGACTGAGTTTGGAAGCAAATGTTCTCCATGCGAATTTAGTCAGGTTGCAGTCACCAGCCTGAGGAAGGAAGCGTAAAAGCACATACAAGTTGTATAAACTGTAGTAGCATCACCTCCTGCTGCAGCACACTGCATGGAAACACCACATGACAAACAGCCCTATGTACACCTCCCAACTATCCAGTAGGATAGCCACTGAGTGACTTTCCAAGCACCTATTCCTTTCTTACTGGAGTGAGGGTCAGTGACTCCTACTGTTTGATGGATAATTTTAGTAACACTCTGCCAGTGCTTCTATGTGCTGTCTTAATAGCAAACAGTTTTCTCAGTCCTTTCCTATTCTAATAAACAGCTATGAATACTTTTTGGCTTCAGGTGATAAACTTATAGAAGTTTTAGGTCTTTATTCTGGTATTTAATTAATTGTCAAAGTTTAAATCACCTCTATACACTTAGTCTAATATCCTTATTCATCTTTAATTTCTTTTTGAAGGTCATTTAGCTTGAGATGACATTTTCATATTTCACTTGTAACGTGATCATATAGTATTTTAGTAGCAAATTTATGTTCAATGAAGCCAGCCACAGTGAAGGCAATCTTATGCCTGGAACAGTAATTCACTAAATAACCATTCTCTGCCATCTCCCACTAATACATTACCATTTTACAGCATGCACAGCCAGTTTCTGTCTAGGTGAGACTTACAAACCCACCAAGTCCACATTCTGATTTGCAGGAAAATTTGTTTGTCTGTGTGGTGCATTTGTCCTATTAACCTGACAAGTTATTCAATTTTGTTTTGATGGAGATTTGGATTACTGCTTCACATGAAAAGTTTAAACAGTGCTCTGATGCCCATAAAAATGTCCTTTCTTCTGCCTTTCATAAATTTTCAGAGGGACTGTATTGACTGGACAAATTTCGATTTAACATTTCAACCCACAGCTACCTAAAATGAATACATTCATCAGTTAAAAATGCCAAAAATGAGATTTCGGGAAGCTTGTGAAAAGAGGTTAGGCAGTGAACATAAAGGTACTTTATAGCTATATGTTTATATACTTAATCTGTGTTTGCAGTTACATGAGTGGTTTTAATCATCTTCTTTAATGCCAGGATCAGAGAGGTTAAATCCATCTTCCCCTCCCCTGTGTCTGGTGGTTTGCACAGGCTGGATTAAGAAATATCCCACACACTTTTCTGCTCAGGTTCCTTTGCTTGAGTCTCTTTACTAAACTTATCTCCAGAGACCTTTCAAGCACTTACCTCTCCTTATTGGCTAGGCTATCAGACAAAGGTCCAACCTTCATCTGTGAAGGTCATCAGAGTATGAGTGGACTGCCAGCATCACATCTGGAGATAACACTTGGTCTCTTAAGGTATATAACAGCACTTCTGGAGGGTTTTTTCAGCAAACTGCTACAAAGGAGAATTGCAGTGTTCAGCAAATACCTAAACAATTAGCTTAATACTTTAATACTTTAGAAAGCCCTATTTTCCTCATCAGGACATAGGTAGAGAAAATGATGAACAGTAAATGCTGGGGAACAATAAAAGTGAGGTCATAGCTCTATAAGGAATCCTTTACATACAGAATTTATCATTTCTGCAAGACTTCATGAAGAAGTTATAGATATATTTAAAGTTGTCCTGTAACACCTGTGAATTCTATCTAGAAATTATTCCATTTCCTCAGTGTTTTGAATAATAAATCATCCTGCCCTTCATTCCACACTGAGGAATTGTGCAATGTCTAGCATAGAAAGGGAGGCTGAAAGCAGCTGAAAGATGCTGTCTCAGAGGGCACAGTGTGGGCACAGTGTGCACAGTGGGTTTCAAGGCCAGAAAAAGGTACAGGGAATAGGGCATGCATAGATCTAAAGGAATATATATATATATATCTCAAGACCCAGAGTTCAGCTTCAAGCATGGCAGCTTGGTAGGGGTCTATATGGAGGGAGCCCAACCAGGTTGCACTATTCCATGAGACTAAGATGCAAAAAAACCCACCGCACAACCTAAACAACCCAAAACAAAACTTAGCCTTTGCCAAGCAAAATAAGCAAGCAAAAAAGCCTCCTTGCATGTTGGAAACAATATTTAGGAATAGTAGCACCAAATCACAGTTATGAAGAGAAAGCTTTCTCTTCTCTTTTGAATTCTTTTCCATTTCAAATCTGCTTTATATTCTGAAATATTGATGTTTAGATGAAGCAATTAGTAACAATTTCCACTTATTAGTACATCAGCCATGTGATATTTCAATTATTCTAGTCATTAACTCTCACTTAATTTGCAGGAGCTGCTCTCTAGAATCCAATACACCACTTATGTCAACAGCACAATCACCTTCACTTCTGTATTGTCCCAAGAGCAACAAAAAAGAGCATTCAGAATAACACATCGTTTAAAGATCCAACAAAATTCAGCCAGTCTTATTGTCAGCAAGTAAAAAAATGAAAAATGGAGCTACTTTTTGTGGTTTAGGTGTGACAGAAATTCAATACTTGGGTTAATAAGGATCAATGGCAGCATAATCTCACTTGAATAGACCAGAGGGATTTACATTTGAGATCTGTTTCTTACCACAAGGATCTGGATCTGATTACGTGGCTTCAATGTAAAAGGTATTAAATTCACATTCATGTGTATTACAGTTTTGTGAGCCCTCTAACTCACCTGTGAATAGAGTCATTAATTTGGTGGTGTCCTAATGGCATGCTACAGCCCTAACCCAGCTCACTCATCAGCTGCTGGTGATTTCAAGGCTGAATCAGGCTCTCACAAGCAGAACTGGTAGGTTTGCACTATAATCCGGAAAGGAGTGGAAAGTGAGTGGAAAAACAGATTCTGTTTTATTATCAGCCTAAATGCAAAAGTTTATTTTTCAGTCTTTGGCTAATGAATGTCCTCTAGAACCACTGAAATGAAGATGATGGTTTCTGGTAACCTTTCAACTCCTTAGAGTTGTACTAAAGGAACAAAACTTATCAACTCAACAGCTCCACCAGAAACAAAATGTAAACTGTTAAGCCTACCTGTTCAGTTTAATCCTAGATGGTTTTGCTATGGTTTGTTGCTATATTGTAATTTTGAAATGCTAATGTAAGTTCCTTTAGAACTTTCAAACTTAGAGCTCTAGGGTTTGTGGGTTTACTGGAATTTCACAATATTTTCTTGTACACTTTATACCATTTTTGCCCTAAGAAGGTCATCAAGGATCAGTTTAATGACTCATTTACTGTAAATTTGAATACTACTGGTACTATATGGTCAACAACCAAGTTACCTTCAGCATTAAGTGGTGTGCAGAACATACATGATTTGAAGAAAATCCAGCAATATAAAACGATTCTCACTAACAAAAGCATTCATGGAAATTAATTGATGAATTTCCATCTTGGCTTTGGAAGTAATTTATCGTTCTTAAAGCAGTGTGAATCTCCTAGGAGTACTTTTCAGATTATCACCTTCTTTAGCTGGATGATGAATTCCTTGATTTGCTTCCCTGTACTTGCCTGTTCCTGAATTTTCAGATAGCCCTTGTTTTTGAGGCAGTCAGTGAGCTAAATGACTCTGAATCTGGGGATTTGGCAACTGGAAGAGAACTGGTAAAAGCTCAGGGTAGCAAATGTGATATTCCATTAAAGAGTTTATGACCTGACACCAGTTTCATGTTTGGTAGAGGAAATGGTGATGTATCTTTTTTATGACACAAGGATGGACAGTGAGTGGGGGATGCATGAAATAAGCCAAGACAGGTCTCTGTTCATCTCCTGTTGTCCAGATTGTTTGTCCCATACCAGGCACAGCTTTGAATCACCCCTGTCCCACAACAGAGCATGTGGAGAGAAGTGTTGAGTTTCTAAAAAGATATTAGAGAAGTATTACGATCTGCTGAGAATGTTGAAGTTATCCACTCTCAATTATAAAATCATATAAATGTCCATTATTAGAAGGCAAAAAAGTAAAATCTGGAGAGGGAGGAAGCAGTAAATAAGGATGTTAAAAGTGATAAAGTAATAATGAGTCTCTGCAACCCACAACAATGCTGGTCTGTGTGTGTTTATGTGCCTTGTGTGGGCATGTTGTATACACTTCATATGTTTACTTTCATTAGACAGAAGCAATTATGAGGACAACCAGCCCTCAGGGGGCATCAGCACTGCAGAGCTGCCAATTTTTTTGGCATTAGAAAAGACAAACTGTACAAATGTAACCTTCTTACAGTAACAATCAGAGCAGAGTGTAGGAGTCTGCAGTATTTATCATCTTTCCTGATTATATCACGTTGAATTTGTTTCAGGGATAAAATTCAGTTTAAGAAGTCAACTTTAACATCTCTCCTAGCCTTCAGAAAAGAAATAAGGAGTGGGAAAAGGAAATAAAAACCTAACAAACAAAACAAATCAACCTGCTGAAGAAAACCCCCAATTCCCCCATGACTTCTCTATCTGAAAATGCTAACTTGAAATATTTAGGAACTTGGCCATGTTTTCCTATGTCAGGTTATAAAGAGGCTTTAGAGACAAAACAAGAACAAATGCTCATCCTTGGAAATGACACCAAAGCTACTGACATCAAGATAAAACTGCCTGCCCACTTTGTCACTGCATTTGACAGACTTCTTTATCAAGTAATTCAAAGAGATTGTGGCTTGCCAAGAGTTAACTTCTATCTGATTCCCACTGTGAAAGTATGACTACTTTCTACATGGAAATTTATGACCCATTCTCACTTGGGTGTTTACAAAAAAGTCCAGCATTGTGGGTGCTGCTGTAAACAAAAGACTAGTAAAAATAGGTCATTTGAGCTCTGGGAAGATGCTGCCAACACTTGTGTTTATAACACAGTTTACCCTGGAAGAATATAATCTTTTAGGGTTTGTATTTTTTTTTAACAAAAAAGCCTTCAGAGTTGTAGAAGACAGCCAAAAATCAGAGGTTTGCAGTCATCTGGAGAAACTATGCCCAAATACCAAAGCCCTCATTTTAAGGCATTGAACAAGTACTATGAAGAGATATTTTGTTTTTCACTTCTTGCCTCCTAAGACTGCCTTTCTTATATGAATTTTGTGGTTAGCATTAACACTGAGCATATAGGAATGCTTTCTTTACTTAGGATATCACTTTAATCACAGTACACGGCTTTTCAATATCTTCAGGGCTGGGGACTCCCCCACCTCCCTGGGAAGCCTGGGACACTGGCTGACTACTGTCTCAGGGAAAAAGTTCTTCCTCGTCTACAACCTAAACCTCCCTTGGGGCAACTTGAGGCTGTTTCCTCTTGTCCTGTCACTTGTTACTTGGGAGAAGAGACCAAACCCACCTCACTACAGCCTCCTGTGAGGGAGTTCTAGAAAGCTACGCTCTCAGCCTCCTCATCTCCAGTTCCCTCAGTTGCTCCCCATCAGACTCGTGCTCCAGCCTCTTTCCCAGCTCTGGTGCCTATCTGTCTCTGACAATGATGCCATTGGCCTTCTTGACCACCTGGGCATACTGCTGGCTCATTTTCAGCTGCTGTCAATTAACACTCTGAGGTTCTTTCACTTCAGACAGGTTTCCAGCACCTCTGCTCCAGTCCCAGTCTGGAGTGTTGCCTGTGGTTGGTATGTCCCAAGGGCAGGACTTGGCACTTGACCGTGTTAAACCTCCCACAATTGTCCTTGGCCCATCACTCTAGCCTGACCAGAGCCATCTGAAGAGCCTGAAGAAAGTGGTATAGAAAGACAACATATATAGGCTCTACAAAAACAGAATCCAGGACTTATGTCTATTTTGATGGCTTGATGCTTCAGTGCTCTACCCATAGAGACTGCTGCTGCCAAGTTAGCACAGAGGCTGTGTTTCTGTGGTGCTGTAGGAAGATTTTTATGCACACATACGTTATTGATGAGAAAAACTCAGCCTGTGGAAGACCAGGTGTGCCACCAGCTTTAGGTGGCAGCCTGCAAGGTGCCCAGTGGCATTTCAGCAACTGTGCTCAGATCAGTTCACTTTAAGCAATGGTGCCCATGCCTCCCCAGTCCAAAATATCTGAAATATCCTGAACAACTTCAGTGACTCAGCAGCTCACTCAACAGCAAACAGGCTGGGGACAATCTGTAAACAGCAGACAGCTAAATTTAATCAGCTGTTCACAACGAATCATTTGAAGACTCTGTGTGTGCAGTTGAAGCAGATAATTTTAATGTGAAAATTATGGTAAATACACAATCACTTTAATGGGATGATTGAGAACAGCAGGCTCCTGGGGAAAACATTTCAGTAGAGTGTGCACCTGCATCTATTAAATGAAGCAAAATACACAGAATAACAAGCAGGAACTCTTCAGCCCATCTGTGGGTTATAGCATGGGCCAGTAAGAAATGAGATGGAAAAGGGGAAGAGAAAACACGTTGTAAGGCAGGCTGGGACAACGTAACAAAGGTCTTCAGCATAATGCAAAACATCTAAGGGCGTTGCGGTTTCAGGCCATGGTGTGGAAGCTTATGGATGGTGTATGAGAGCTGAGCAAGGAGCGCAAGGCTGGGAAGTCATGTGGGCCACACTGGAGATATTCCAGAATGGAAGGAGGCAAGGTATTAAGCATAGGAAAGAGATGCCCAGGGAGGTGGTGGCATCACCATCCCTGGAGGTGTTCAAAAGACAGGTAGGTGAGGTACTGAGGGGTATGGTTTAGTTCACTGATGGGTCTGGTAGTGTGAGGTGACTGGCTGGACTTGATCTTAAAGGTCTTTTCCAATCATAATGATTCTGAGGAGGAACCTGATAGTTCTGCTTCATTTTTATCTTGTCAAGGTTTACACATAAAAGAAGTGCTGTGTATTTTACAGATGAAGTACCGTCAAAAACTTTATAGGGCATTGAGGGGCGAAAAGTGAAGATTTTTACTAAGTTTCTGGTAAGCAAATGTTGTAAATATGGGCGTTTGGTTGTTGGGGTTTTTTGGTTTTTTTTCCAATTTCTTAATGTCCTGAAGTCTTTTCAAAAAATATTGTGTGTCACTGTTGCTGTTGACTCATTATCAGTTTGGAAATAATGCATCTGACCTGTGCCAGCATTCCATCCATCTGCATGGAGAATCTTATTGTGCAAGTGTTCATCCACTTCAAAGGGGCTCTGCAGGAGGAAAAAAAAGCTGGGGAGCTTTGTGGATTTTTCTTTTCCTGTAAGTTTCCTTTATATTATTAGTTTCTTGTAAATAGAGCTTTAACTCTTCAAATGCTTACTTATTAAAATGTCTCCTCCTGTAACTGCTGCTGAATAGAAAAGAACTACACAGTTTGCATCAAGGTAGGCAACAAAATGTTAGGTTTTACAGAGCATAAGCTAATTATAGGAACAACAAAACTGAAATAATCTGGAGAGAACAGAGGGTTTGTGGAACAACCATCACTGGGAGTCTTAAAAAACAGGTGAGGCTATCCTATGCTGGAACTGCATTAGTAATAACTGAGTCTACCTAAGTGCAGGGAGCCCCAAATGTCTGATTCAGTATAATATTTTCTTTAACAATTGTTTTATTATGCTCCAGCCCAAAGCATTGCAGCTGGAATTGATTCTGTTAGTGTACACGTGACAGATGAGCTGTGATTGTAAATCTAGTGTTTATGCTTTCTTGATTGCCAATAGGAAATTTAATAGTCCAGCTCTTTTAGATCTGGGACTTCCCTCCAAGGTCTCCTGGACTCAGTGGAAAGTCTCTACAATATCCTGTCAGTTAGTTCCCTTCAGGCTATCTCATAAGAACCTTCCACTGCCATTCACTGTAACTTTTTGTTTTAAATACTCCCTTATGGACCTATAAGAACTTTAGTTGCTTTATATTAGCAACTGGTATAATAGAAGCTGTTTTTTAAATTGTGTGCAGGGCTCATACAGTAGCATTTTAGTGATCATAAACAAAATTCAGGTAAATATTTTCAAGCAAATTTAATGGAAGACAGACTAGACTTTTCAACATCAAGTCGTGTCAGCCCTTTTCCCTCTGGAAATACCTGTCTCCATTGACTGGAAAAGTGGTCCTCAACATTAAGCAAGGCAAATCACCATATCAGGAGCACGAACATCTCCCTGGCAGAGGTGCAAACCAGATAACAAAACTTTCTGCTGAAAGTCAGCCTACAACATAGACTATTCTAAATAGCAACCTCCAAGGAAGAAGACTCCATGCCCTGGGAGCCAGTGT
Source organism: Urocolius indicus (assembly GCA_013401255.1). Taxonomy (NCBI): domain Eukaryota; kingdom Metazoa; phylum Chordata; class Aves; order Coliiformes; family Coliidae; genus Urocolius; species Urocolius indicus. Next base: position 420,566 of record WBNH01004309.1, read on the forward strand.
TAGCTGTCCTGGGGTGAGTATAGGACTGCTGAGGATGATTGACAGCCCTTGAGAGAGAAAAATGCAGGTTCACTATCTGAAATGCAATACTCTGGGTATGTTTTATCTAAAAGATGGTGGTAACCAGACTTGAGTGAGTTTGGATGTTATCACTCTGTTGGGCTGATTCACATCACATTTATGAGCAATATGAACTTGTATGGGTATCGGATAAATCTTTAAGATGAAAATTTAAGACAGTTTTCCTATGGGGAATGGGAGGGCTTACCATAGAAAAAAAGTAGGATGAATAAAATGACAATACAAACATTTTTGGCTGGATCCTGCCCCAGTGGATCTTTTCCTCAAATACTATTGGACTGAGAGGTTTATCCCAAGATGTCAGTGAAATCTTGTGATAGTCAGTTTGGACAAATGGTAAATTTGAGATTTTTGAGAGCATTAGGTTCAAGTACACAACTTCAGAGTTAAAAGTAGAACAGAATAAATCAAGCCAACATTATTTCTTCCCATATGCCATGCAAGTCAGGCTGCTTAATACATAGCAACAGGAATTACTGCTATGTAGAAAAGGTATGTAATAATTTCTTTCCCAGTTTAAGCAGTTTACAGAACTAAGGAAAGCAAAAGTGACTTCACATGCAGGCAGATATAGGAAAATGCTATGTAGCTGCAGCTAGTAAAATGGGAATGAAATGTGATACCTGGATGGCAAGGGTGCAGGGTTCCTTTTTAAAGTTGTAAGTCAGATGTAATGATGAAACCATTAGCAAAGATGTCAGAACATCAGTTAACTTGGAAATAGGTTCTCTAAAGCTCTTTCAAGAAGTGCTGAAAAGAAAAAGAAATCAGCATATTTAAAAGTGAGATTTAAAGTAACTATCTGGAAAATACTGAGCTGCAATGATTTGGATTTGCAGAGTTTAATTTAAAAACCAAGACAAACGGAAGCACCCCAGTGCTTCCTTATGTCACTGACATGGTAAGATCACAGTGAGAGGCCCCAGTGGCTGGAGCTGCCACTTGCTCTTTTCTCTTGCCTAACTGCAAAGGCATCTCCTGAGCTATATCTCCTTCCAAAAGCACTTTTCCTATGTTGAGGAGTATTTATTTAATTTTCTCTTCCCTTGGGAAGCTTTTTCTTTCTGTTGACACAATGTTTACTGCCCTATATTTATGGTTTACTTTCTTTGGTTTTGGCTTTCATTTGAAACTTTCCGTCAACAAATACATTCAGAATACTCTGGGATGGACACAACTCCAATAATTGAAGTAAATGGCATTGCTATGGGTGTTTCTGCATTGTTTTCATGGCATATCTGCACACATCTGTTGGAAAAATGGTCCATACAGTCACACACAGGCATATAATACCAGTTTAGGTCAGCTTGTTGTCAACTGGTGGCTCTCAACCTTTCCCCTTCAGAGGATTCCTGGCCACCTAGTGAAGTGCTGAGATTATCTTTCTCATGTACTGATCTAGTGTGTGGAGACCAGGAATGGACTACATGTATGTACATGTGTTGAGAACCCTTCAGCTTTGGCTGGGCACCTGTTCTACATGCCACTACAGATGTAAAGAATAAATAAGTAGTTTTATTGTTTGAGTTATCTTGTCATGCTGGATGCATGGCCATTGAATGGATGGCATTACAACTTGTTTCCTTCAAAAGTCTATGTAGCAGAAGTTGGGATGAGGCTTCTAACTGTGTCCTAGCATGATGCTGGAAAAAGAAAAAAGAATTTATAACCACATGGATGGCAAGTCCTTGGAAATGAGATGCATTTTCCAAGATAATTATTCTGTCTCTGCTAAATCTCCAAGCAAAACTCTCCAGGAATTAATATCCCTTTGCATCAGCCTTTGTAATGTGAAAGGCAATATTTAGGTCCTTCCTAAGGGATGAAAAGAAGCAGTTGTAATAGAGACCAGAGCAAAATAAAACCTCCTACAGATTCAGAGGGAGCAGCCTCCCAGGAACTCTCCAATTGTGTTAGCAGGTTTTTCCTTTGAGGTTTTTGTTTGAGCTTGGAACCCAGGACAGATCTGTGATACTGGGACATGTATTCCCCTTGTAAAAGGGCATTATTGTGTATTGAGGGTTTGCAGAGCCAGCATGTCTCCAGCTCCTTCTTCCAAACACAACAGTGTGAGCATTGCTTTTGGAGCCTGATTTGCTCCTTGCCTTCAGTGTAAATTGAAAGTGATTATGAGCTGAGCATGAGCAAATTATCTACCAGCCTTGACAGCTTTTCTGAGAGCATAGTGTTAATCTGTAGAGACCATCTATGTGTAGTTGTGTGTTACAAGGGAGGATATGCACAGATAAAGATGGAAAACAGAAACTTATTTGCTGAGTTGTTTAAAATAAAGTGGAGAAAAGACATGGCACAAAGTAATCGTGTTGGTTAAATCAGAAATTATTCAATGTCTGAGAATGTTGAGCTCCTCTGAGGTCTCTTCTGCTATTCTACGGCTGGTATTTAACACCTGTAAGGGAAGGAAAGGGGCCCTTAAGTTGTGTGTGCTGGAGTAGAATTTAATCTTCAACTCAAATCACTGTCTAAAGATCACAGGGAGAGGACTGGAGACACTGATTTCCACAAGTGCTCACCTACATCTGAGTATTGAAATTATGATCTTGTTATTAAGGCACAGTTAATGATTAAACTCTGTAAGTCTAGAGCAAAATACATGTGTGGACCAAGAGTTTGGGCTTTACATAGACAATAAAAGACTTTTGGTCTGTGAGGAGCTATTATCTCTGCAGGGAATGCCTCAAGAGTATTCAGGATGAGCCTGAAGCCTCCACAGACCTTTTGATGGGAGCTCTGTGTGGGCAAGGATGCTCAGAGTAGGAAGAGGGACCTCCCACACTACCAAATGCCCCCCAGCCTTGGTTTCACACCAACAATGAAAATGTGCTCAAGATATCAAAGAGCTAAATTTCAGCAGGACTGTGTGTATTAAGACTTAACATATGTGTTAAGAGTAGATATAGGCATTCTGTATTGAGGATCTCCAGTTATTTCACTTGTGTTGCTCACGTTGCATAGTAATTCTCTAATACACTAGACTCTGTAGTTGTTTTCCAAAAATGAGCAGGACTGATCAAACCACATCATTACAATGACACTACAGGCTTCACTTTTGCAACAATGAAGTGAAAGAGAGCTTTTAAAATGTTAACTTTATATGAGAAAATAGCTCATACCAGGCCATTTATCATAATCACATTTCATTATCGTAAAGTTAACAAAATCACAATATACATATATAGTAGTTACTTATTTACATATGTCACTTTGTATTAACCGTTAACTCCATGTAATAAAAATATAGTACAACATTTGATACGTATTCACAAAGCACAAGCCATTGTAAACAAAATAGGCAGCACAGGCCCCCTTACTCAAAAGTAAATATCTGAAGTCAGGAATAAAATGTGTTTTATTGAATTCCTTTAAAATGTAGGTACTAATACAGCAGATTTTCATGTATCTGCTGCTACACCAATGAATCTGTATCTTTGAACTATCTGTTGGGAGATAAATTGTTGCAGTTTAGCTTACCTAGGACCATAAAGTCCATGTCAACCCATGGCACTCTGGAGTATGTTGTCATTACAAATTGGTCTGTGCATCTCTCCGTGCAATTTAGGAAGTTTTTCTTTATATTGCCTTTTTTTTTTCCCCCTAAATAAATAGCCCCTGCAATTCCATCCCCTTGTTATACAAAAAAAGGTAAAATGCAATAAATTATAACAATATATTTATAATAATCTAATACAAACATGCCCTATCTACAGCAGCTGTTATTCATATTGTTTCAGAGTTATCTTTCTTCAGTCTGGCTAGGTTTTTCTCACAGTAGAAAACCATCTATTTTCATCATTTGCAAAAGAAAATAAATAAAAGGTTTAAATACAGAGTCTGGACCTCTTATACCTCTCACTGTAGGAATGGTCCTTACTCATCCAAGCAACCCCCACGGCCTTACAGCAAGGGTTTTTCAAACAAGTTCCTAATCGTTTTAATCATGTAAGAATCTAATCTAAGGGGAAATGTTTACATCTAACTGTATATGGAAAGACTGGCTATACATTGCATTCCTGCAAGAATTCAGAAAGGAATGATTAGTGGTTGCCAAATAGATGGGATTTTTTTTTTAAGCCTAAAATGATCTTAAGAACCTAAAAAAAAACTGTGAAAGAAATCTAAAGTCGAGAAAAACACCCTGTTTATAAATCAAGGCACCTATTAGTTATCTAGTTCTATTTTCCAAGGCAATCTGTGATTATGATTTTTCAGACAAGTTTTCTGGGAAACCCTATGGTTTCTGTTACAAAAAGATCCATTCTTTACTTTGGCTGATGCAGGTAGCTCTGTTTTGCTTGAATGAGACTGGGTTGGATGGCAGAGCATGGAAAGCTTGTCCTCAGCCTTGTCACATTTTCTGTGTGACCATGAGGACATTGAGTCATTTACTGACAATTTTTCCTTAAAAAAAAAAGGAATTAAATTTAATGTATGAGATGTCTTTCTTTTCTTCTTTCCTCTCTGTTAGCTCGTGGATCACACTAGCAAACAGTAGGGAGTAGGAATTGCCTGCCTTTTCATAGGGATTTCGTGGTCAGAAGGTAATGTAGAACACTTTAACATCCAATTGGGTTTCTTTTTTCTTTTTTGTTCAAGAACTGAAGGTAGTGTAAGTGCAACATGACTGAACAAAGCTACCTGGGATGGTCAGCAAGAGGAAGGCTACAGACAGTTTTGCACCCTGGGCTACGTTGCGTTCCCATGAATTTCTCACGTAGTGGCATCTCAGTCCAAAGCACTTCTTTTCTTTTTCCTTAGGAACTCTTGCTGGATCCAAATCCCGGGAGGAAGAAGGCTTTCTGGTTTATTTTTTTTTTTTTTGTATGATTCTTAAGAAAGATTTGCTTTAAAGCTCTAATTGTACAACCACAGTGAGTAGAAACCAGTTTCCTAGTATTCAGTAATAACTCCAAATGGAATTCCTTCTAATATATCTTTGTGGATTGTTAATCAACCATGTGGGCTCGTGCCTTTGGGTGCATTGAAACCACGTGCAATAGCATTTCTTCAACAAAAAAAAAAATCCTACTTTACTACATTACCGCACACGCCTGCTGTCAAACACCTGATGCATTTGCTTCTCAACACACGTGTTTCTGAAGTGCACTTTCAGTCTATAGGATCAACCATCTTTCTTACAAATATAGATCTGTATTATACATTTTAGCCACTTCTCTGTTTCATTAGAACAGCATTATTAGCTTAAAAACCAGCAATCCTAAACACATATTTACCATATTTACATGATACTCAACCAGAGTTCAGGTAGACATTTTACAAAGACTGTAGCAGCTCTTTTCTCCATGTAAACTTTTACACCCCCCAACAGGGACAGCTGCCTTTTTCAGCAGGATGCTTTTCATGAAGAAACCTCACCCATCAAAGATTTTTCTTCCATGCTGAATGCTGACAGAATAAAAAGCAAATTTACTAAAAAAAAAAGACAAATAGATTTAAGGCTAAAATAGTACTGTTCTCACTTATTCAGGTTTGAGTAGGTTGTAAAGATATAATCCCTGATTCTGCAAACATCTAAGTCTTTGCTTAGCCCTAACTATGCACAGCTACCCACTGATGCAAACAATGACCATAGGATCAGGATCTAACTGAGCTTTCTGTGCTGGGTGTATTGTGCTGAAATATTTAGTACTTTTCAGGGTCAAGTAACAATGAACTGACATAGATGTGAAGTCTCTGGTTTTTCTTTTAGGCTTTGTTTAATCACAAGAACCTTTAATGTGGGGAGAAGAAAAGTCTGACAGGAATGAAAAGCAAGCAGTTTCCAGAAGATTGTTTCAAAGGTACCCACTGCACATGTAAAAATATATAGGACAAAATTTCCAGAACCTTCTTCATGTAGGATTAAGAGAGATAAGGAAGCTATGCAATGTTAGGCATATATCTATAAAAGAAATACTTCCTCAAATTACCTAAACCTCCTGGTCATTAAGAACTAGACTATCTCCTAAGATAAGGCTCATCCAGGTGTAAGTTGTTTCTGATCGTTCAAACAATGTGCTTAATTTCCATATAGACCATCTGGAAAGCATTAGGGTCTTCCACACACAAGGCTCCTCTGATGGAGGTTGTGTTGCTCTTCTAACCTCCTTCCCCTCTACAGTAGCTACTGGGCTTTGACAGAAGCTTCATCTTTCTTCTGGGGTAAGTGGATGGCTGAGAGACCTGTAGAGCTCCCAGTATGAAAATAGGTCACTAGGAAAAGCCTGTTGCAGCTAAGGTAGCATGTATTATTGCAAGGGCAGCAAAGTCCTTTCCAACTTTCCTGACCTTCAACTCCCTGTTTCCATCTAGTTCTGTACATTTTGTAACCTCTGAAGTTGTTCCCATGCAGCTCTTTTTAAGTTAAGTCTCAGATGTCTTCCCTAATTTATGTAAAAAGAAAAAAAAAACATATTTCAAGGAAGATTGTTGACCTGCAGCAGACTGAGATCGTTTCCCAGCACTATTGCAGGGCAAACATATGCGTTGGCAAAGCTGAGATGGTAAACTATAGCAAGAAGCTGGAGAAGATGAATTCCAGAGGTCCCTTCTGACCTCAGCAGGGCTGTGATGCTGTGATAAGCAACTGCTGCAGCACTCACCAGGCTGCATAAGTGTGGTTATAAAAAAATCTGATTAACGACTAATGAAAAGAGGTTGTTGGGGCTTTTTCAGTCCAAGAGTAAAAAATGGATAGAGTGCTGAAGTTACCTGGCATTGCAAGTGAGCATGTGTGCACATGGTGAACTCCCTAAATCCTGTTTACATCTTTCCATTTGTAAATACCACGTGAGCCCTACATGTTTGGAAGACATATCTATAAAATCTGAGTATAATTATCTAGTGGGGCTGTATCCTCAAGTGAGACAACATTTATGTTGATTTATGTCAGCTGAGCACCTGGTACTTTTTATTTATTCAATAAACTCTTATCAATTTATCCTATCTTTTGCCAAATGAAATTACCCAGGTCTTCACATTCAAACTGGATCCAAAATGTAACACAAAACAGAATCCTAGTTCACAGTTAGGACTCTGAGTTTATAGAAGTAATAATCAATGGGGGGAAAAGATCTGAATCTGTAAAATGACATAGTGAGCTAAATTCTCTTGATTGGCTGCCAGTGTTCTGCCTGCTAAATTTACAAGGTATGAAGAAGATATCAGTTGAACATGCATGTGAGAAATAGATATTGCATACAGATCACAAACACCAACAAACAGAAAACTGCATATTGCCTAAGCAGCTGCACAGGTTTTTTGCACATGCAGTTCCATACTTTGGGCACACGTTGCAGCCATACTTTACAAACTTATTTAAGTAAGAGAGAATCCCCTCTACACACACATACACACACATTTGCATTAGACGAGAGAACAGTTCTGCTTCATGGTCAGTGAAAAGAAAGTGTTTTCCATTACATTTACCATCATTATCTTAACTCACTCAAGTCAGAGAGTCATATAGTACATATAATACCCATCAGACGGATGCTTGTACCTACATTCGTCACTTAGACATCTTAGAAAACGTTGTCAGTTGCCTATAAGTATTCAGCTGAATATCTAGCACTTAACAAGCCACGCTATTGTGTTTCTAATGTCTTATAAAATGTCATTAGGAAATGTTTTGCTTTGTCTACTGAGTCAATTTGTCAAGCACCAGCATCCACACCTCTCGCTTGCTTTGGGTGGTAGAAATATGACAATGTGTTAGAGACCTAATGTGAGTAAGGGGAGATTATATTTATTCTGTTATCAGATTAATTCGTGAAGAAAGGCATCATGAAAGAAAGACAAATTTTTAAACATGTACAAGAGGAGAGATTTATTGCTCATGGTGACACATAAATCAACCAGGGACTGACTCTGATACAGAAGCATAATGAGACAAGTCCAATGCTATACTTTTCTCCATCTTTTCCTAGCCATCCTAAATGTACAATGGTGGTTTGTTTTTTTTTATCCCTAGGAAATTATTATACTCAGTTTGAATAACTGATTTAAGATTTCAGATCCCTTTGGGGCTGGGTTTATTGATATACAAACCTCTTATTGACTTTGGTATAGCCCCATGTGTAAGTTGACAACAGCTGTGGACTTTACCAATCATCTTGTTGCAATTTACTGAAGTAAAAGTGGTAGTAAAACATACAACAATCTAATATAGAGCTTTTAATTTTGTTTAACTTGCTAGTAGCCAACTTCCTAATATGTTGTATTCCAATACAATCATTAAAATGACTTGAATTTCTTAAGAAATAGGTACTGAACTGTGTGGTTTTATGTATTGCACCTGAGAAAATTATGTTAAGCCTAAGAAGTAAAATGATTAGGATGAGGTAGACTATTTAATCTGCCTAAGAGCTAATTTTGAATGCATTATTGTGAAACCATACTTAAATTCTGTAACTATATTTGTATGGTTTTTTTATTATAACTGAGGTTTTTTTACTAACTGAAATTAATAGTTAAGGTGAATTTTTTTGCTTACATGGTAGCTGATGATCTTCATTATATTATTTCTTTCATTTAAAAAGCAGTTTCTACACTAACATGGTTCCTTGTAACTGTAGTTCCATGCCAGAGTGAGTGCTAAGGCAAAGTTTGCCTTCCAAATTGAAAGCTGGGTGTTACCCCATGTTAACTGACTTTGGGGTGAAACCCATCACTGAGTTACCTGTCTGGGCTTTGAGTCACTGCCTAGAAACTTAAGCAGAGAAAAACTTTTTCAAGGTATGAAGGCAACTGTACTTGCCCTAATGTCTGCTCCATCAAAGACAGATATTCATGGTAGAGCTTGCAAAATGAAGCATGCTGACGTTTGCAGTATAAGTGATACTGATCATTTAGCAGAAGTGATGGGGAATATACTGATTTAGCTCATTAACCTTTGCTGTTAGGGATTCTGCAGAACTATGGGCAACTAATAGTTCCCTTTGCTTAGGGGACACAAGAGGGTGGTAACTACAAAGTAATCCCACATTTTTAGTGCTCAAGGCCTTATTTTCTCGATATGGTATTGACAGTCAGAAAATGAGTAAGGATGGCTAGATATAGGCATTCTGTATTAAGGATTGGCTGGTAATCTAGTCAACTATGGCAGCTGTTATAATGCCTGAAGCCTAATTAACCAAGACTATTCAAAATCTGGGCATTTGTTTGCCATTTAACTCAAAAAAGAAACTATGTACTACATTGCCACTGCACAGATGCTTTCTTCACCTACCCAGCAAAAGTTCGTTTCATTTCTGATGTTGACCTGCTGTTGCCTTATGAACTTTAAGTCACTTGCTGGAGAAAAATGTGTGCAGAATTAAGGTCAGAATTGGTATTAAGCCTTTTGTCAATGGAAGTATAAATATGAAGCATTTGAAATCAATAGTTTTAAATTATTTGAAGGCTTTATGAAGATGATACAGCTTGTTAATGCAAGTTGGTTTTGAAATTGATTATTCCTTACAACCATAGCAACACAAGTGACAACTGATTATTGCTCTGGATGTTCTACAACTTAGTAAGAAAACACTTGGAAAACTGTCTCATTTCATAGTGTTTTCACTGAATTGAGGGAGAAGTCACTGGAAGTTACTCAGGAAAGTAGCTCTTTGTGAGTCACTAGAGGAGGGCTTCAGCATCACGTGCCTATGTGACAGCTGTGAAGCTATCTATCAGCTGCTGATGTGCTTAATTTTTGTAACCATTATTTAGTCCATTTTAAAATAATGTGACAGTACTTGAGGAAGTGTGACATGTAGGATTGCCCTGGTTTTGAAAACTTTCCTGATTTTTAGGCCTCTGTTAGCTGCAGGCAGAACAGAATGCATGTTAAATGTTAATACTGTTACTATGCATAGCTGCAATGTAGAGCTATAAAGATACCTCCTGGAACCTCCTCTGAGATTTGAACATTCAGGTGTGGATTCAGATTATTGGCTGCACTTTCACTGTCAGGAGAGAGTGTATTGTTTTTGCTTCACTTGCCTTGGAAATTATACTTTTAAACTCAGCAAGGTGCTTCTCTTTATAGCTCAGATATACTGGAAAGCAGGCAGGAGGCATCTTGACCTTTCCATCCTGTCTACCATTTTTATTTTTCTGAGATTCAGTGAGGAGAAAAATAATGGGAATATGTGGAAGTTACTTTAAAAATCTAGATGAGGAGGCTGAATCCAGCCTGTAGCATACTTCAAAAGTGATTCTTTTCTTCCTTCAGTTCTACAGAATTGTATCAATAATATGTACCAGCAGAGGTTGAAAGCTATGTTGGGCACTGTATGTGTATCTAGGTGAAGATCCTTTGTATTAAACTTTTCCTATTGAGTTTTTCTCTATAGAATCTACTGAAACAACTGATTTGGGATGGTTTTTGCAAAGCTAGCTTGGCAGCTCCGTTGAAGAGAGTGTTAACCAACCTGCAGCCAGTGAAAAATACAGCACAAATATCTCTGTGCAGCTCTTTAGAATAATCTCATGAAGGAACTATTTTGTGCCCATTACCCCCATGAGCCCTTCTGCTGAGGACCAGCTTTTCACCACACATGTATGTGTAACTGCTGATGGAAATCAATGGGAGATTTGTATTTGAGAAGCCTACAGGACCACAGCTTGGTCAGAGGCAGGAGGTACAAAGCAGCCTTGCCCGCCTCAGGTGTTACATGGGCTACTGGAGGGACACAGGCTGGGATTCAACCTGTCTGTGACTGCCTCCCGAAACCTTGACAGCTGAGAGTAGCTACTAGGGATAGGCCAGTTTTGTTTCACATATATGGTTTTATGTGTCTTGTAGGTCCCATACCAAGCTCTTCATTCATTCAGCTGCAATATATTCTGGTTGTGCGATTCGCTTGTGAGGGCAGAGGAATTGATGGAGCTTCTTTTGAGGATCTTGTTTATGATGTCTTTCCATGTCTTCTTGTACTGATGCCGAAGCAAAGAGTACACAAAAGGGTCTGAAACAACTTTGCTGTAAGCTAAGCACTTGGAAATGATTCCCCAGTGGGAATTGATGTGGACCACAGAGGATAATTCAACAAGTCTGTGGAAAGAGAAAAGTTAAAAGAGTGAATAGTTGTATTACAAATATGGAGCAACAGCACAACTGTAAGCAATTGGTCCCCAAACCCCTCAATCTATTCCTGGGCAATTGAAAGAGAAATGCTCATGAAAATATGATTGTAGTTCTCCTCTCCAAGACTGCAAATGTAAACTTAAGGTCTGTTTCCCAAGGATGGGACCATACAGTTCCTATCACTGTGTCTTGACTTCCAGACCTCAGAGCATTCTTGACTTGTACTTTTAGCTGTACATTTACAGTGACTGGAAGCAGACCTTGGATGTGTTTCCTTTTTAAAAGCTCTCTTGATCATCTGCCTCAAATGTTGAATATACCTTTTGGAGAGTGAAAACTGAGTCAAAATCTCTGCTGTAGAGCTGGGTTTTCTACTCATCGGGATCACTCAGGCCAAGATACTCACTCTAGAGTGTTGTACCCAGCCTTATTTTTACTGTCTAGTGAACACCATGTTTGGTATCACAAATACTCTGTGGAAGGCAGCTCAATACTTCACAGAAGGTTCTCTGCTGGAGCCAAATATCATGCATCATCCACTGATAAATCATTTCCTACGTAAAATATCCTCAACCATTACACTTTTAGTCTGTGACAAAACTTATCTAGACCGACAATGTGTTATTTTCTCTGATGTCTCTGGGCTTTTCAGTCCTAATAAGAGCTCTTGTTAGACAGTAACATTTACACTTTTATTTTTGATTCATTTAACACTTTTTTTTTCTTGTGCATTTTTCTAGTAGTGTGTGTCATACTATCATGTTTCTGGCAGCTGAAGTTCATCACAGGCTGAATATAGCTCCAAAGTGAATGAAAGGATTATCATCTCCTCAGGTATGTTTCCTGATGATTCTTACACTTATTGTCACCATTGAATCCATCATGCATGGCAAATTTAAACACAAGACTTGAAAAATTAAAAGTGTTTTCTGCATAGCCTTAACATACTTTTCTAAATATCAAAGCAAAACCATACTTTGAGCACTGAAGCCTGAGACCATTGTTTGATCTCATGGGAGTCTCATTCCCCTGCCATTAGCTATCTAAAACCGCAACATCTAGTCTGAACTCATGCTTCTAGGTTCCCTTTAGTGTACCTGAGAAACCACCTCACCAGTGCTATCTATCTTTCTTAGCCAGTCCAACTCTTAGAGAATTTGTCTGGGTCATAGGACAAGCACACAAGGAAGAGACGCTCACTCATGGAGAGATGGTATAATATATCTTGTGTTTTCAAAACAGTCATTTTAAAGGTCAAACATATACATTTGCAGCTAATTTAGCAAGGCAAAACTTAACTCATTGGGGGAAGGAGCTATCTTTGAGCAACACTGAAGTGCAGTTCTGTTCAATATGTCTCTGCAGCTGTTGAGAAACTATGGATTTTTCTAGAGGATGAGCAGCCTCATGTGCTGCTGGAGAGACTCACTATGCAGTGGCAAATATGATCTTTGCTGAAACTGTCTTCAGCAGCTTGTGCTCTTATACTTGCCTGGAAAATACTTCAGTTGCTTCAGACAAAGCACCATTTCCAAGGAGCAATCTGAAGTGTGATTCCTATAGCAGCAATGACAATAGTGTTGGTATTTCAAGTGGTTTAGAGAGGAGGATTTTTTTTTCCTCATTAATTTTATTCTCATTCCATAAACTTTCCCTAGATTATGTTGTTTAAATCACTGCTGATAGATGGCATGGCCCTCTCCTTTGAGGACAAAAGTGAGACTAAAGAGCTTTAATTTGTTACACTGCTGACTACAAGCTCATGTCCTCTGCATTCTGGTTTGCCTAGACTGCCAAGTCCATGACAAAAGCACTGTTTCCTCTTCCATATGTGTGCTGGGCTTAGCTCCATGGGTTTGCAGCCAGTGCTGGGGCTTTAGCCACTGTCATGATAATTCTAAGACTGAGAACAGTTTAGTGCGCTTTGTCTTGGCAATTTGATCACTTTATGTATCACTTCCATTGCAAATGAGGTGCACCTGTACAAGGATGTTTTGTAGGGATAGTGACATTAGGCAAGATATTCTTTGGGATCACAGAGAAACTTGAGGCTGTTACATGTAAATACTTGAGATTTGCTCTTGGCCCTCCATTGATGTCCCTTGGCTCAGCTGGTCACTGTAAGCATCTTTGAGATACCAAAGTACCATCATCTGTCCTATTTCTCTCTCATTTCTACTAAACAAATGCTGTTATTTCAACCTCTACTTGTAAACTCACAGTTGATATTTTTCCTACAAAGAAGGATGCAAACTCAGACATCAGTATGATCTACTTAAGCTGCTGCAGGGTATCATCTGATGTATTCCCTTGTTTAATAAAATGTGGTTTATGACGCCCCTGTTAATATGCTCTAAAAACAAGAACTATTTCTAAATTAATCATCTACTGAGTCATATTTACTTTGCAATCTACCATGAGCCATCCTATTCCTTGTTATTCTCCACTTCCTACATTTAATGCCTCCTTTGCATTTTTAATTTCATCACGTTGAATTTCACCTGGGAGATTTATGTTTACTGGATGCTTTACAGATGGCAATTTGATGAAGTTTAATTAAATTCAGTGGATACTTTGAATGACTGAAATATGACAAATTTCTGCCTCAACCTGTCAATCAGTTCTACAAGAGGTTAAAAATCTCCATTTAAAGCATATCAAATAGACACTTCTGGGTTGCAAGACTAGACTTCCTAGCCTTACTTTCCTTGACTGATCAACTAAAAAGCCTACACTTCTATGCACAGCATTTAAAATATCTTCTATGATTATATTCCCTAAGTGTCCTTGGTATTTACACATTTAGCAATTCTTGTGCATTATTTTTTATGGTAAATTACACTTGCAGACAACAAACAGCAACCACAGAAATGCAGATAAACCCTAAGCTGTGCAATTCCATTCCGTGTACAAACAGCTAAATGTCGGTCTTTCATGGCATGTCACATACTTTATTGCCTTTGAAAGAGGGGTTTGTTTCTTATTTATGAGGGAAATTATATGCATAGCTGCAATTTTCCTGAAAAGTTTCAGTGAGAAAGAAGACATTTTCAGTGAAGGAGCATTAATATTTCAGTGCTACCTGTAAATTGAATTCTACTGTATCAGCTACATCATTCCCCATCTTGCTTTTATAAGCCACTCTCTTACTGTCTGGTCTTTCAACCAGCTCTTTAAGCTTGCATTCCCAACTTTTCTATTTGTGTTTAATTCTGATTGTGGTTTTTATTTTGCCACACACACACACAAGTCTCCCAATATCAGAATCAGATCTTAATTGTTTCTTTTGTGTTAATGATATCAAAAGCTGACCTTGACTTTAATCTTGATTACTGCTTGGAAGACTATTTTGTGTGCTATCTTGCTAGTCAAAAAGCTTTTTAAATGATTGCCTCTTGATACAAAGATGATATTTCACTGATTGCTGGCTGAAATACTCTTTGCCATCTCTGTCTCTTAAGTGGTGCATATATTTCATCAGACCAGCTTCTGTAGGGAAGCAGATGTTTGGATTCTTATAGCTATTCTTGCAAATCTCTTCTAGGAAATCTTGCAAACCATTGATTTTTAGCTATTACTGTTCCCCAGAGCTGCAGGAATTACCTGTCACAAAGACGTGAGAATAGCAAGGCATCACAGAGATATGATGATGGCATGCAGCTATCAAGATTTTTGGCTAAAGTTTTTCTACCCAGGAGGAAAATATCTCTACCTCACATCAACTGAGACTTTTGACAAAGACTAGAAGGCTACTTTCTTTGAGTATGTCAATCTAAGGTTGCATAGGGAAGTTATGTATTTATATACACAGACAGGCAAGAAGGTAACTTGCAGAGGCTTTCCAAACTTGCTTGTCTACCTGAGCAGGATCTGCATGAAGAGAGGGAAGGTAATCCCTTTTAAAACAGTTTGCTTAACCCTTTTGCCCCAGAATACAAGAGAATTGTAATCTTCTGCCTGTTCCACCATCCTCCTCCATAACCTGAGGCTCTGAGAGTATGAACTTCTTTCTGATATTGCTGTACCATTATTAATTTAAGGCAAATTTCCTTACGTATTTTCCGTGCTTATTAACTTACATGAGCAAAGTTCTGTATCTCACTATGAAATGCCCGGAGTTAGAATCATGTGGCTTCTTTTTTTTCTTATGAAAATGCTCCTTGCAGAAAACAGGCTTTGAATAATGTTGTTTAATTGCATAATAATAAATTGAGCCAAAGAAGAGATGAGTACTAATTGAATATTTACCAACCAAGGAACAAGCACTGCTTAGAAATATATGATGTGAGGTAACATGTCAGTCATGCAGGTACAGTAGAAACACTGAATCAAGAAGAATCAGATTCTATGAATACACTATTTGAGAGCATCTACTGAACTAATTAGAATGGTGTTGTCTTCATAAAAGAGGTGCCTAATCTGATTTTTACCGTAATGTAATCTGAAAAACTCTGGTTTATTCAGAGAAGCATTATCTGTTTGGGGTTCTAAACTCCTTCATTGGTCTATGGAATTGCAAGAGACAATTATTTGGTCTTAGTGTGGAAGCAGAAAGATGTTAAAGTAAAATCTTATGATTTGCAGCTTTCAGGCCTCAATTAATAAAGTACTTAAAAGCATGTGTAATTTAAGTACATTACTGATTAGAGCTGGCAGTCCAAATGACAGGCTGAGCAATACACTTCATTGGCTGTCTTCTGTTCAATGCCTTGAACTGTGATTGATTGCCTCTATCTTGTGCAAAGCACTGGACATAGTCCAGAAAATAGTACTGCTTACATGTTTTAGCTCAAAAGCCTCCTAATCCCACTGACTTCAACACCATTAGCTGTATGTGTGAGGGATAGGGGAGCACACTAATGCACGTCCTCAAAAACCCCTCCATGCCATGGAATGTCCGGCAAGGTCTGAGATTCATAGAAACATAGAATTGTTTTGGTTGGAAAAGATCTTTAAGATTATTGAGTCCAATCACTCCCCTCACTGCCCAGCCCATCACCAAACCACATCCCTCAGCACCACAGCTACATGACTTTGCAACATCTCCATGGATGGAGACCCCACTGCATCCCTGGGCAGCTTGAGCTAGTGTCCAACAACCCTCTCGGGGGAAAAAATTCTTCCTCCTCTCCAACTTAAACCTCTCCCGTTGCAACTTGAGGCCATTTCCTCTTGTCTTGTCATTTGTTACGTGGGAGAAGAGACCAACCCTCACCTCACTACAACCTACTGTCAGGGAGTTGCAGAGTGCTCCTGTCTGCCCTCAGCCTCCTCTTCTCCAGGCTGAACGTTCCCATTCCCTCAGCCCCTCCCCAGCACCCTTGTGCTCCAGCCCCTTCCCCAGCTCCACTGCTTGGCTCTGGCCACGCTGCAGCTCCTCAGTGTCCCTCTGGCACTGTCCTGGTCCTGCTAGACACATTTTTTGATGCAAGCCAGGATGTCATTGGCTTTCTCAGCCACCTGGGCACACTGCTGGCTCACGTTCAGCTGCTGTTGCCCTTGCTCCCTTCTCTCGGGACAGCTGTCCCGCCTCTCTACCTCCACCTGTAGCATTACATTAGCTCTTGGCCTTGTTAAACTCTGAAGACCCTTTGTGCCCTCAATCAGGTCTACACACCCACCCAGCTTCATTTCATCTGCAAACTTACTGAGAGTACACTCAATCTGCTCATCCAGATCAGAGAATTCAGAGCAGCTGAAGAGGGAATTCCCCAGAGACTATTGTGCAGCAATCTCCCTATGTCAGAACTGAAAAGGCCAGGAAAGTAATAGCTTTCACCCCACCTGGCGTGCCTGGAAAGTGCCCACACCTTCATGCACTTCATGCATGCAAACACTATGTCTTAACTATTCTCATAGTCCCTCTCTATGGCAAAGCTATAGAGCTTCAGTCAAGAGACTGAAGATTCAGGGGAGCATTTAGGTGACTATTGGATTGACTAAAGGGAGGAGGGTCAGGATTTTTCCAACCCTTCTTCTGTATCTTAAGGCTACTGTGACACAACTTAGGATGCCGCAGAGTTAAGAGGAAATGGGGAGGTGATGCCTATGAAGTAGCACAAAAATACTTCTGACATGCCTGCTTAGAGCACTCAGGACGTCAGGACAGAGCCACAAGCTATGATTTTATTGCTTGCAATAAAATTGCAATGATTTTCCTTAAGTTCAGAGATGCAGCATAAAATGAAATTTAACCATTTCTAATGTGACAAATACACTGTTAGAGCATGAATGCCTGTAATCATAAATCCTTTCATAACCTTTTATAGTGTGCAGCATGGAGTATCTTCTTGTGACTACTGAAGTGAAAGTGAAGGTAAATCTAGTAACTGTTAGAAATGTATTTGCAGCATTGTTACAAATAAACAGCATGAATTAATTGGCTATTACTATCATCAACTTAAAACCAATGTGACATGTAGGTTTCCATTTTTGCCAAGAGACTTGGAGACCTTCTTGTGGTTTGGTATGTTAGAAATAGAGATTCAGGGTGTTATACTGAAGAGGAAAAGCTTAGGGTTGGCTCCATGCCCCCTTACATTGAGTCTTCAGCTTCTTCAAAGGCTTTTCATGATGGATGTGAGTTTGACTGCAGTCAGTCTCAATAATTTCTGTCTGATAGTAGTGGAATAAGAGATAACTTTTAAAATATCTTTTTCTTTCTCTGCTCTGCACAGCAACATTTCAGTTTTTCCAGAGCCTTTTAGTAAGGAATGCAAGTGGTAAATTTCCTTCAACAACCAGAAAACATTTTTCTGGATATACTCACTTTCTAATACTTCATGTTTCATTGGATTAATTTTGTGTTTCCCACAGGAGCCATTTCCAAAGATAAGCTAGAGGACAGACATCTGTCCATAAATCACATTATAGGTTTTTTTAGTTATGAGCCAGAACAGCTTTGCTATTTAATGTTTTTGAGTAATAAACTCTATCTAGTCAGGCAAAACCATCATTTAAGTCTGTCGACCATAGTCTCACTCAACTGGGTCTTGTTGACCAAATTCTTTAGTCTGACCTATGCAGACAAGTGTCTTCTCCTGCAGATCACCCCCTGAACCAAGGAGGCAATGTGACAAGTAAGTGACTATTTGACCTGCAAAAAAAAAAGACTTCAAAATCCTGTGGACTGACTTCCTAAATCACTCCCATGTGACCAACATCTCGACTGAGCTGAACAAGCAGAATTTGGCCCACAGACTGCATCAGGATTGTATCAGATAAGTGCTGTGACATTTAACATCATTTCGTTAGCTCAGTAAATGCAATCTCTGGCAAAGGAGCGGAAACGCTGCACAAAACCTTCACAGAAAGCTTGGAACAGTTTTCTGTTTCAGAGTGCTCTACTTCTCTGAGTTAAGAGTGCATCTCAGTACTCTTTACCAGTATATAGGTTTGGACTTACCTTGTAATTACATAAGGTGCAAAACAAAGTATAAAAGTGCCAATGAAGGTACTGATTTTCTTTGTTGCTCGCTGCCTCCGTCTCTTTTGTTCTTCTAGGCAACGCTCTCTTACACTGTGTGACATTCAACACAAACAAGAACATGAATCATCGTATCAGGTAGCAGATTTTAATGGCTTCACTTATGGAATGATGGAAATCAATCTCTTCAGTAAGTGTTGTATTCGTATAAGTCAATACCAGGTGCATTGCATTTATAGGGAACAATACCAATCATTAATGCATTGCATGATTATCTTACCCTCTAAAAACAGTTACTGATAAATACATGATATTTATATACACACATATCCCCATTATAACAGTTTTTATATAGTCAAATTTGGGGACTTCAGCCTTGAATTCAGTTTGCAGATCATTTCTTGAATTACTGTAAGCTGTATTTTCAAGCCAAAGTTTGACTCATGATATTCAGAGATGTGGAAATTATCCAGAGTGGGGTAGGCAGCATGCTACCTCCCTAAGAAACACCATTTCCAGCACTACTATGTTACACAGGAGAAACTTCCCAGCAAGATAAGCAATAAAGCACAATAAAATCACAAGGGGAAAAAACATGCTCTGAACATTCTCAGCAATTGGAGCAATCACTCTTACCCCATAGCTGTGAATTCTGTGGCCATAACTGTTTCTGCAGCCTGTGCAGCTCTGCATGGTTGCTGTGCTGGACACTGCAAAGTCAGGAATTGCAGAACAAACCCACAGCACTGCAATTTTTTACTTCCTGCCTGACACTAGCCATGATCCCCACTAAACAGATACAAATTAGTCCCATCTGATGTTTTTCCTACCTATGGTATTTTAGGACAAGAGTTTTTCCTGGTGGTGGTCTCACCAGGCAACCAGATTACTGCAAAGACCCTTGGTGTGCCAGTATGGGGTTGAGACCAAGCTTCCACTCAAAGGGGAATCCCCTTCAGAATCAGCACATTTGCTTACCAAAAGACTGATAACAGGAAAGCCTAACCTTTTTCTATACCTACTTGTCAAATATCTGTGCTGGCTCTGCATTTTAATGGAAGTGGATGTTACTGTTTTCTCCAGGAAGGCAGATTGATGGGCAGCATTGGTTGCATCTCCCAGAGCACCAGGGCCATCTGTATCTAAACAAATTCCTTTGGGAAAAGGCAAAACCAAAGCCAAATGGCACTCTGGAAACCCCCTCTCAACACACATAGCGTGCTGCTGCTTGTTGAGTCAGTGCACAGGTCTCGTGGCAACACAGGCACATCTTGGGCAAACTGAATGGTCTGTCCCATGTGCTGTATTTTGTAACTGCTTAGCATTGGCCTCTCCATTTTTATTGTAAATTTGAAATTGATGTCTCACTGTTGGGTTCTAAACTCACATATGTTAACAGCTGTGAGGTTTATGGTGCTACCATTATGTCATATACTGTATCTGTAATGTTTGATCATTATCTAAACACATGTCCTGAGGATCTGTGTGCTTCAGTGATTTCTGTGGCAAGGACTTGTGTTACTTTTTGGTTGTGTTGAGGAAAACATATTTCCTTTCATTAGTTTTATATATGATCTTAAATTTCCAATCCCTAGAGCAGCTATCATGATGTGCTAAATGAAATACATACCGGAGGAAAAGTTTATCCTCCTTGAAAGAACAACTCATCTTGCTCTTAATTTGCCTAAGCAGAATGAAAGCACATCTGAAAGTGTTACATGTTCTATGTCTGAGTTATTTGCAGCTAGAAATGACAGCTGAGAAGGAAAACAAAATATCCCTCTTTTCAAGGGGAACAGTGTGCTTTCAGTTCTGTAGGAGCTGGAGAACTTGGAGCATTTTTAGGTGCAGACTTGTGATCTTAGAAGTTCAACAGCTGTGCTTAAGACCTATGTTATTAAATTCATAGTGTCCAGGCACTTGATGACATAGGAAAAGAAATCTCCAAAGTCAGTTCAATCAGAGTGTTTTTAGGGTGTATAGGATCACGTATTTTTTGTCTCCAACAGTTTCCCCAGGTACATCTTTTCCTTACTGGCACATACAGAGCTGTCTGACTCCTGGAGCTCATACATGGCTTTGTAAGTCCTGATAGACTTCAACCAATTTCTTTTGTTTGGCCTTTCCAGATGTAGCTAATAAATACCACTTTAGAGAGGAAAATATTTTATCTCCCTCCTTCATACAGACAATGTACACAGATTTGCTTTTGCACATGCTTTCAAGCACTAAGATAAGAACACGTATGCAAGTTCCAGTAGTGAACATGGAACTGGATTATTGTCTAAGCTTCAACTTAGAGGTTTTAATATCCCAGAAAATCTGAGATACATCACTTTGAAGGTTTGTTATTTTAAACTAAGTTTATGAGATACTGGACTTTAAGATGTGTAGAGCTGGATAAACCAAAAAGATAGTATAGATAATTCGAGTGAAGAAATAACACGGTTAAGCATCCAAGTGAAGTCTTGCCCAAACCTCTCACAATACTTAAGATACCTTGGTCTTAAGAACAAAGTCAAGGAAAAGCAGCATCCAGTAAAAATGCCTAAGCTAACTTGAAAGTACATGTGCCCTAAACATTCACATGATTTTGTGTGGTATTTAGAGGTTTCCTTTGTACTCATCTTGGATGATCTTCAGAAGATCACTCGTGTCTTTCCAAGTCACAGGTAATAAACCCATCTGTCAGAATGTGTCTCTGGACCCCCTTGCGGGTGGATTCTGAGCCATAGGAAGCAGAAAATTGTCTGTACACATTTCTCAGCATTGAAACTAGACTGTGCAAGGAACCAGAGAAGTCAAGGTAGTCTAAGGGAGGATTACAAACTTAGTTTTCTCGTGCATTCTCCCAGCATCCTTGTATATGCTGTTAGGTAGTGCAGTAAACATGACATTGCCTGCTTATATACCACTTATATAATGCAAATGATGCCTTTCTTATGTCAAAGCTTTATGTACGTTACTGACTGCTCCAGGAGACCTGCAGCCTTTGCAGCCTTGGAGACCTTCCCTCCAAGCAGGGAAGGCAATCCAAGTTCTAATCCTTTCAACAGTGGGGATAGCTGTCACCAGTTAAGGCAACATCATCATAGGTCAAATCAATTACCATTTCTGTAGTCTGGAAAGCAGTGAACTCTCCTTACTTAGTGAGAGGCATTAGAATAACCAGATGCAAGAGATAAATAAGATTGAATAAGACACATATCTTGCAACAAAGTGCCTGTACAACTCCTCTGAAGAAAGGCTGTCATTCCTGCAGTCCCATTGAATCCACCCTTGAGTGAGCTGCATACAAACACTGTCAAACTAACCTAGACCAGAAATAAAAATGCAGAGGAGGAGAAATACCATTGTGATTTTTGCCCTTTTTCTAAACTTTGCTGTGCAGTCCAGGCATACTTTAAGCATTAGGCATAGCCTTTGCTATAGCCCCAGAGGGTTTACAACACTGTCCTGGTAGTAACACAGGGAGTGCAGGAACTAAGAGCAGTCGAGGCACAGTTTAGCAACCAGACAGCACGTAGGGCAGAAGGGTGGGTTTTTTTTCCTCTGTATGACTTGGGGGATAAGGGAAGATTTATACATGTGTTTCTCAAGAACACTAACAGGACTTGCCTGAAGTTCTGCTCTGCATTCTTGGTCAAGAGACAGATCAAACAGCTTAACTGGAGAATTCTGAGCAAATGTTTCTATTTCCCTGACAGTATGCTGTCCTGCCCTGATCCTTTCAGACTTATTTGCCTCAGGCTTAGGAATCCCCAAAATATGACCCTTTTTTGAGGACAGCCACATGTGCATTCAGTCCTGCAGCTCAGCTCCTGTCTGGCTGTAAATGGAGAGCTGATGTTCACCTCCAGTTTGCAGAACAAAGGACAGCAAAGGAGATCAGGTGGGATGTCTGATGTGGGACTAATTTCTTTGGCTGCTCTTGACTTTCCTTTCTTCTAGGCAGACTTCTTGCCCCATCTCAGACACATCCCTGTGCTGCCAGCATTTTTCTGAAAGACATTTCTCTTCCCTTCAGACTCTGACTGAGACAGTCTGAACCTTAAGATCCCATCTCTGACTATCTCCCCAGCAGCACATGCATCCCTCAGAGCTGCTGTGTCTCCCTACCTAGCCAAACCAGTTTCTCCTTTTTTTTTTTTTCCAGTGAAATGTATCAGACCCTTTTCTTTCCAACCATCTGCTTCAGCCACACTGAGCTGCAAACCAGGCTGATTTCTTTCCATGCTGCAACCAGTGCCCCTGGTTTCCTCTTTTCAGAGCTCGCTCTTTGACTCTTCTGCCTCATGCCAGTCATTGCTCATCAGAGCCCCTCAGTGCTCAGCCAGGACATGATGATCCACCAGCCACCCTGTCCCACTCTGTGTTGCCTCAGTTGCTCAGGTTCATTCCTCAAATCCCCATTTCCCAGGCAGATCACTCTGACTTGTCCTGCTGCTCCCTTCTCACCAGCCCAGTTCCACATCCTTCCAGCTGTGCCTGTTTCAGTCCTGAGCTCTCTCATGGGCAGAGCCATCATGTACTCACAGCTTACACTGACTTTCTCTTCTTCTGCTCTCCCCAGCTCCTTGTCAGGATTGCTGCCAGCCCAGCAGCACCTTTGGGCTTGCATCCAGCAAGGCTTTCTCTCCTTCAGCTTTACCACTGACCCAGGGAAAGCTCTGTCTCCCTCCCTTCTTCACCCAAGTCTGCATCCCTTCCAGATCCAGACACAGCCTATTCACACAAGATTTATAGTTCATGCATAATATCTGACATGACTTTTTTTGCTCAGCCACCTCAGCTTATATTCATACCCAATTGTTGTTTGCCTTCAAGCTCATCATCCCGCCAGCCCTCAGACTTTTCTCCCTCTCTGTCTAGGCACAAGGAGCTTGCTTAAAGACTATCATTTGAAAAGGACTTTATACATCCCTTGCTTGTCATATTAATATTGCTGTCGAAGTCTCACTTACTTTGAAGTATGGACATTCAAGTGAATGCATTCTGCAGATGATATTCCCATACAATTGTGCCTTCAGGAAAGATAAAATTACAGAGAGCACAGCAATAGGGGAACTGCTGGGTGAAGGAGCTGCACACAGCATCCAGCTCCTCTTCTGAACTATACTAAGGGACATGTGCAGCCTCAGCCTGCTCTTTCTCACAGATCCAGCAACGTTTTTGGCTGTCAGTGCCAAAAAAATGCAAATCTATTGATCATTAGATGCACCTTTGGAGACAAAGGGCAGTGAGCTGTTCACTGTCTCAAAGGGAAGTGCATGCTCAGCCAAAACTGCTTGTTTCTTTGCTCTCCCTCCAAAAACAAGCCCTTAAGCATAACAAACAGAGTTGCTTCTGCAACAGGAAATGTAAACACAAGTAAAAAGAAACATGCAGAAGGATACTTGTTTTCTCCCCTTCTCCCTCACCTGCTGTGATACAGATCTGACTGCATTTGACATACCACCGAACCCCTCCTTGTTTCCTCCACAGTCTCACTTGCTGAACACACAGGCACCTTACCTGGGATGGATGTCCACAAGCAGCACCAGGGTCTGCATAGTGATCACGTCAATCCGCTTACAGTGAAACCGTGCCACCTTCAGCACTTTTAGATATGTGAAACACAGGACTATAAGGGAGAGGAGGAAGCTGAGGGTGTGAAAGACCCCAGTGAAAATCACAAACTGTGTCCTATCCTCTGGTCTCTTGTTGTACAGGGTGCAGGAAGCATAGAGGTGATGGAAACCCACCCAGGAGAGAGAAGCTGCCACTATCGGGAACGACACCGAGTGTAACCACGTGTAGCTGAGTATGAGAGCAGCATCTTTGTACCTCATTTTGGAGTGATAACTTAGAGGGAAGACCACAGCGATCCACCTGTCAATGCTCAAAGCTGCCATGCTCAACATGGAGTTCGTGGTGAGAAAAGTCTCCAGGAAGCCCACAACGTGACAGATCTGATCTCCTCCTGGTTGACTCTTGTAGATGATGCCAGCCAAGGTCAGGGGCATGCTCGAAACACTCATCAACAAGTTGCAGAAGGTGAGGTTGAGGATGAACAATCCCGGGACCTGCTTGCGGATGTCGGCGCTGTACAGGAAGCACATCAGCACCAGCACGTTGGCCAGCAGGGCCACCAGCATCAGCACCACCACCACGAAAGCCAGGATCACTTCCCAGATGCTCATGGTGCGTCCGGTCAGAGAAAGGCCATGTCGGGAAGTGCAGGGCGCGGGGTGCTGGCCTCGCCCTCCTCCTCAGCCTGCTCACATTCAGCCTGCTCACACTCTTGCATGCCCCTCTGTATTTTTGGAAGAGCTGCAGGTTTTTTTTTCTCTCCAACCTCCCCCTCCTCGCTGCTCCTTTCCACGTCAACGCTTCCCGAGACGTGCACAAAAGCGCCGGGAATGCCCATCAAACTGTGAGGAGGGCTTAAAAAATATCAGCAGGACTGAACCACTGTCTCCATTCCGTCCATTTGAAGGAGAGAGGGTTGTTCTGAGAAACTGCTCTCCTGAGATCCCTAATTATCAGCCCCAAGCTTGCAAAGCAATTCACCGAGTGAATTGTGCTCTCTTTATCCCTTGCTTTCTGTATGTCTCTCTCCCTCTCTCTCTTGCTCTTTCTCTCCCCTCCCCTCTCCTCCAACTCTCACTCCCTTCCAGGCTGAATGTAACCTGCTTTTTATGATCACAGATAAAAACCCCATTAATGGATTAAAGCATGCACACTGCTGGTGATTCGCAAACGTGATTATGTCATCCCCACTCCACAACTCCTCCCCTTCTCCGTGCGACTGTAACTAGACTTTCCTCAAGAGAAATCCCATGCTTTCATTTAATTGATATAACCATTAATTTGCAAACAGCCATGTAACTGAATTCCTGCACTCTGCTGTGTTTCCTACATTTCGGTGCACCACTTTCACAGCTGCTGCTTTCTCCCAGCCAAGGCAGGGGCTTGCTTTCCTCTTTGTTAGCTGTGCTCAAAATACGATGGGGGGAAAATTGATGTAACCCGCTACTTCTCTGGAGCTGTCATGAGGCTGCCAGAATGGTTTTACTGCTCTAGCTTAGTGCTTTGCAGTCCAGTGTCTGCAAGTGCAATGCATAAGAGGGAAATTATTGCCTCCTCTCCTCCTTTGAAAGCAGGAAAACCAAAGCCTCAAAAGTCACTGTCACATGCCCAAGGTCATAGAGCAGGTGAGTGGCAGAGACATCACTGTGCTCTAGGACTTGCTATGCAGTCAGGCTTTCTCCCCTTCAACAGCCTTTGCTTCTTCCTAATTAAAGCCTCTCTCTGTGAGGGTGAGCACCCTGTGATGGTGAGCATTCTGTGAGATCAAAACTAAGAACCAGCTTGGCAAAGGAAACAGGGATGAGGCTGTTTTGCACACAATTAGGTGTTAAAATTAAGTTTGCTTTAAAGGATGGAGCAGAAGCTGTTTTCTGATTGCCTTTCCTGTCTCTTTAAAGCAGTTTTAAGTGGGAATGCTGAGAGCTCCTGAGCCATCCAGACAGCTTTCTCATCAAGGCAGCCGAGCCTTAATCCTTGCACAATAAAAAGGCAAAAGATACCCTGCAGCATAGTTATTGTGGCTTAGCAAGTGCCTCTGCACGTGTGCAAGAGCCAGTGCTTAGGCAGAGTTTTCTCTGTGCTCGCAGCCCCTGCCTGAGCCATGTGTGCTGGATTCACAGCAGCTATTCAGGGTAGAAACCAGTGCTCATTCCTGCAGTGGCAGAGCTGTCACCCTGCACGATGTCAGAGCTTTGCATGTTGTAGGAAGGCCCCTTCTCTTCCAATTTCGTTTCTTCTCTTTTTTTCTGAAACCAGGGTTTAATGGGCTCCTAGACACAGGAGACTGACAGCTTGCACTCCCCAGGACAGCTTAGCTGAGTGCACAGTTCTTCCACACATGCACTCAGCAGGACAGGAATGGCTCAGGGTGCAGAGCCCAGGTCTGTCAGTGAGCCTTATGAGCTCCCAGTCTCTAGAACAGAAATACCTGGTTGAATGGAGAGCAGGACTTCATGTGTCTGCTCTTCTCCTGAGGCTGTGATCTAAAGCCACATGAGAACAGCCTAAAGGTGACTCCTTCTTTAAATATAAGGGGTCTTTACTCTCTTAGCAGAGATAGGCTAAGCAGATGAGAGATAACATGAAGATCCTGCTGCTGCCATGAGGCCTCAGAACCTCAGCAAGTTTGCTTCTTGGGTAGGAAGCCACAGCCCTGGCTGAGAAAGATGTGCTAGCATCAACAGCCTGAGCTGAGTGTCCATGTTAGAGCACCTACCACGATGCCAGCTTAAATCTCAGCAAGCAAAGTCACTTGCACAACTCCAGAATGAAGCCACATGAGTTGGGAGGCACTGAGAAGAAAATAAAAGACAAGACTTGATGGAAAATTAGGAAGGACAGGGAAGAAGGAGTGGAAAATCTGCTGACATATGAGAGTCAGGTACTCCGACAGTGGTAGAGGGGAATCTTATGCTCACTCGTTGTTAAGGTAATACTTGACGACTCGTGCTCAGCCTCCTCCTTGGCTCAAATCAATCCTGAAAAGCCCTCAGCTGCCTAAATCATTCAAAGCCCAGAGGCACAGGCACTGGGTAATTTAGTCATTTATCTTGTCTTGCAACTCATGAAGCTATGGGCTTATCAGGATGGTTTCCTAGAGCAGTGTGCTGCTTTCCTTTCAGTGAGCTGTTGTGTCTTCTGGATTCGAAAGCTCTTCTTACGAGTAACTTCCTGATGTGATGGGAGTCTGGCATCGTTGTCAATCCTGGGTGGACAAGGAAGGAGAAGGAGGTGAACAACTAGGGAATGCCAGTCAGAAAAGGAGGATTTTCCCACAATAACGGATCAATGCAAGGTAATGAGAGGCAGAAGGAGATGATTCGGTGAAGCAGTGATGGGATATGAAAGGACAGATCTGTGGGCTGCATGGGATAGACACTGCAGTGGATCTCTCATGAGCTGATCAATGTGGATCTGAGATTGTAGAGGAAACAGTGGATGGACAGTGGAGCTGATTAAATCTTCAATACTTTAGGTTGACCATTCCCTTTCAAAAAGTCTCCAACACATGGATGGAAAATTTGGTATTGCTGGGGTGCTCATGAAGGAATGTTTTTTTCTTTATGTGTTTTCCCACTGAGATGATGAAATAGCTACTAGGGCTAAATGAGATTTTCAATGTCCTAAATATCCTAGATGGAAGGCTCTTCTGATGACCTACCTAAAACATCCAAGATACTCTCTTCACACAAAACTAATGTGTAAGGCTTTACACCACTTAGAAAACTACTTGAAAATCTAATCTGAAAATGCATTTGAGATCTCATGTCTCTCCTTTGTAATGAAGTTTAACTCTCCAGTTTTTCCCTGCCAAAATTGGAGCTGAATTTCATGCTGTCACTGCCCTTCCCTCTACTATTGTCTCACCTTCCTCCTTTGATCAGCACTGTGCAAACTTTACAGGACTCTAATAACAGAAGCATTGACACATGGAAAAGATTGTTTCTCCTTTATCTGTGTCGTAGCCAGTTCAGAGACAACCACTTTCTCCTGGGAATCCAGTGTGCCTGCAGACAGCCCATGGGTATTTCCTCTTGCCTCCAACAGCCTTTTCTTTTTGCTTCACAGCTGTTTGGAAAGTTTGTGATACGTTCATGAACTGTAGGATTGGGTTGTTTCACTTTATTGACAAATTAAATGTTAGTAACAGCAGTATTGTTACTGTGATTGTTACTGGGAAAAAAACCCAAAGTGTTATCCTCTTTTATATAAGTAAGATAATGGCTCATGAAACCATCATTCTGCTGGATTGATGGTAAAGTCTGGCTGACTCCAGCAGTCAGAATTTCACCACGTTTGTATAGAACAGATAACGTGAGTAATGTCTTGTGTAATGTCTACATATTTTGTCAAGATGGGAGACAGACTTAACAGGGCAGCTGGTCCTGGTGGTTCATTGCTCCATTAACAATGTCAGAAGCAGCAGAGAATATTTTCTCCTCTGACTCTGCAAAATTATAACTTTTGATTAAGTGCATGGCAAATGATCCAAGCCTTTGGTTGCTATGCAAGGACAAAGGCTTGAGAAGAGAAGGCACGAGAGAGGTCTTTAAGCACTTGAGTAAGTTGACTTTGGTCTCTCTTCAGCCTAGTACCATGCAAAACCTTGGCAAGGTTGCTTTGTAGAGAGAGAAGCCTCATCTCTGTCCCTCATGCAGAGGTAGCCTCTACACCTTCTCTGTCACTTTCACTGACCAAAGTTCCTCTCACTTCATCCTCTACTCTTCCCAGTCATAAATCAGAACATCACACAGTGGCCTTTTGCCAGTTCCTTGCTCTCCAGCAGGTGCCATGTGTAGCACATAGTGAACACTGCATGGTACACTGGGATTAACTGGAACTTGTTGGCTAGCTAGATGGTTTCTCATGGGCAATCACTTTGAGGAACTGGGGACATAAACTCTTCTCTGCCTCCACATGTAGTGCTTGTGCTTCAAGTGCCACAACAGCTAAAGCAACTGCTCACCAAAGCACTCCTGATGAATTATTCACACTCAGGTTGTCACTGTTAGTTTGCTTCACGGAAGCAAAGAAACATCAGGTCCTGAGGCACATGGCTGATGCTTCCGGCATTTCTGCCTGCTGGATGGATTTTTAAGGGCTCTTAGGGCAGCTAAGGAAATCAAATCAAGCCAGCAGCAGCAGCAAGCCATGTGAACCTTTGAATTGAGGACTTCAGTGGGTGGATGTGTGTGTAGGTGGAAAGCACAGCTCTCCCTTTCCCTGGGCTGCTTCTGAACCAGGTGAGAGTTTTCTTCCTGGGGACCAATTAGTGGATGAGCAAGCTCAGACACTTGGTGTGAGTAGGAGAGTAACTAGGTCTCAGTGCTTTACTCCTGCAAATACAAGGTGTTAAATGACATATTTCAGCATGGAGTTTGGTTTAGTTTGTGTTTTGTAATACTCTGTGTCAATATCATCAATGATACAGATCTTGAGTCCAAGTTCATCTTCCTATTGAGCTGTATTAGAACAGTATTCATTAAAAGGAGAGAGTGCATGGATGTACCTGCCTTATTTGGTTTACCTATAAAAACAAGAAGGAGGGATCAAAGAAAAGCTTGTTAAATAGATTTGTAGGTTTTTAAGTGCACTACCATTCCTCACAAAAATACATTTATTGGCAAGGAATAATTCATTATATTTGAAGTTTTAAAAGTCATCAGAGACTTTCAGGTTTGTTTTCTGATTTTCATTTTCCACTCTTAGCCTGTTTTCACTCCTCACCTTTTCTACATGCAAATGAATACAAGAATAATCTGAAAATTAAGATAATTTTCTTTAGATGTTAAAACTCAAATCAGACAAACAAACAGACCCTTTTTTAAAATTATAATTGGGTAAATATATACATAATATTGCCAAATTGAATCTATAAATAATATTTGAGAGAGGAAGTAAGTTTTTCCATCAGCTCCTACACTATTCATCTCCTTGTATACCTGTCTGAAGAGGTTAGTTACTCAGCACACCCCAACACATGTCCTGATCCAAACCCTGGAAGGCATTTATAGCCTCCAGGAACTGTTGAAACATTATCTACTATGCTACTTGCATACTAAGTTCTTTTGAATGAGAATTGCCTCCCACAAATAGGGAAAAAGGAATTCATGCATTTGAAAGCCTACTTAGATGATGCCACCTTATTTGCAAGCTGCATAGCTGTTCTGATATTATTCCCATGACAACATGTCAATCAAATAACACTTGAATTTAAAAAAACTGTTATTATTGCTCTGAGTTATTCCTCTGTTTTCCTGTCAATGTTGTCACAAGGATGAGAGCAAACAGGCGTGTGTAAAAGGGGCTCTGTGAGTACCCACAAGTGTTTCTCCCATGACAAGACATAACAAAGACTATCAAGTACTGAGGTTGTCTTGACAAGAGCTCAGCTGTCATAACTGATGGTGATGTCCTCTTCTTTTCCAGGTTTGCTATGAGGATACAACATGGTCCCCTAAAAAGCAGAGCTGCCTCATGAATTGACGTAGGATCCTGAGCTCAGGTAGGGCTGCATTTCAGACTCGTCACTTGTAGAGACCCAGCATGTGCTAACAGGGATGGCTTTGTCTTCATAACTTTTTAAGGCACAAGCCCTGTCTTTCTTTGTCTTTATTCATTAACCTTAGAAGTTCAGGATCACCTTGTTGTGTGGTTAATTTGCAGTAGTGATAGAGGTCTCCAACAAAAACAAAGGCATTTCATCCTAGCTGCACTTATGTAGTTGTGGGAGGAAAACCTTTCCCTGGGACATCTGTGCTTGTGCAGGTGACTTTAAAAAGATCTGGATAGATTTAGGGACTCATGTCCAAATGAGAAGGCAATGTAACTGAGAAGGCACTCATTCAGGAAAAGTAATTAAGCTTAGGAGCGACCTGGTGAACTGCTCATAATACCACCTGAGATGTGGCACTCTGTGATTTAAACTATCATGAGAAAAATGTTGGTGATTTGAAATGCAGGGCATAGATTTTAGAGGAAGATGAAAGACAATCACTAATTAAAAACCTGGGAATATTCTTGAGTGTCTGAAGACAAGCAAAACTAATTAATCCCTAATTTTTGTGGAAGAAAGGCAGGATTGAATTTGCCAGATCCTACATTTGATATTGCTCCTGTGCTCTGTGATTATCTGTGTGGTATCTGTCACATCCGCACTCTTCTAGGCAAAATTCGTTCTTTTTACTCTGCAGTTCTTCAAAATGTCAGAGCAGAAGTCACTTTTCTCACACTTGCTCTTTTTAGATATGCAGTATTTCAGTTTCCTCTTGTTTTAAACTGTGCCGGCTCCTTCTCACTCAGCACAGACAAAAATAGAGCTTTGCAGCAGAAGGCTTTTAAAATGGTACATAGATGTCAATGCCTGCTTCTATATAAAGTCATATGTGAGCACACACTCTCACAGACTTCCATTTAGTAATTAGCTGGGTAATTTCTTTTTTTATAATGACTCCTAATATAGCAATTTTATGTGGCTAACCACATCTATTCACTTCGGGCAAAATGTCTGTTATTAAAAGTGTGTTATCTTCTGATTGAAAGAAATAGTTTTGGCACCTTATTTTCCTATTGAGCAGAGTAGTGTTCCTACTCTTTCCAATCACTTCTGCAGGAAGGAGGTTATTATATGTAAAGGGGTGTTCTAACCAAATACCTCTGCTTTATTAAGGAAGGATATTTGAATCTTTGCCTCAGGCTTGGTGGAAGAGTTTGGGTTCAAAAATACTTTTCATTTACATAATCATATGTATTTTTTACAAACATTACTTTTGCTTTGCTTCCCCCCTTGTCCACCCCCTACCCACTGTAGGGGAATTTTGAACTTCAGAGCTCAACTAATTGTGAATCACCTGAAATATCTCTAATTGGTTCCTAAACTATTTGAAATATGCTGGAAAGCTTATTAATACCATTCCAGCTCAGGGATGGTAACATTCAGCTCATAGGTATTTAAGAGACTGAAAGACTCATTGCAAAACATTCTATTAAAAGCTTAAGTTGTTTCCCTGTAACAGCTCTTCTGGATTTGTGATTCCTTTGGATTTGTGATATATTGAAAAGATTTTGTAAGGTTTCTTTTTGCTGGAAGCCTTCCTCCAAGACCCTTAACTTTAAGGACCTAAAAATTCTGCTTTTAATTATCACTGTAACTGTCTTTCCATCGTAATGGAGGAATTATGCAACCCTTTTGACAAGCTCAGACAGACTTTTTAAAGTAGATGTGTTCTTTCCAGGCCCATGGTATGGGAAGCACTGTTAATGAGGTATGGCTTGTCCTTGATATCAGTTCAGCCTTTTTATTTTCAAATGTTATTAGCAGAAAGGTTTTTAATTAGAATTTGTAAATCTGGATCAACTTTTAACAAGCATAGTGGAGAGCAAAAAGGAGGTGAACACCAACCATATTTGGTTTTTGTGTTAATTCATTTGACCAGTGACCACAACCAGCAGGTTCTTAGACAGATTGTCATGTGAAATTACCACCAATGTTGCTGTACTGGCATTTTCTTTGTAATCAAGATGGATCACCAGCCCCTGTTTGAAAAAAAACTTTACCACCTTGTATTCATTTTTTAAGATCAGCATAAATCAGAAGAGCTGATTCTGCAGTCCTTTGTTGACACCAAACGGGACTTCATCTCTGATATGCCATTTGTAAGTTCCACTAGTTGCTTTCTACAGTTGGGAGCAAACAAGTTATAATGCAAGTCAGGTATGATGGTTCCCCTCAGGCCTAGAGCAGAGCATGTTCCAGAAAAAAAAAATACAAATGTATAGCTAATTGGTGAGCAGATGAGTTGCTGCAGCAGGAGAGGTTTCTGACCTGCAAGAGCTCACAGAGGCACTAGAGTTAAGAAGTCAGAACGCTCTGCAGGACTGTAAATGAAGGTAACTAATATGAAAATACAAGGTGCTGATAGGCTACCAAATTGAACAAAAAGATCATTGAAGAATTAAGCAAAATCTTTTTGCATTTCTGTTGGGCAAAAGCACACTGAAATGTGAGTGGTTTCAAGCATCAGAAAGCTACGGATCAAGTATTCATTTAAGTTGCCTGAAGATTAGTGTCTACTAAGAAATATGGTAACTGTATCAGACTGATATCTTTCATTTCATCTTGCTTAATTTAATTTAGTTGAGATATCAATTTTGTGTATAGTCAATAAAAGATACTGGTTTGATTAATATTATTTTAGTTTTTACAAGACATCTTCAAATTTGCCTCATGATAAAGGAAGCTTTTAATGTATTAGTATTTTTTTTGGAAGGGCTCCTCTGTTCCTCAGGAAAAAGAAATTAATCACTTGATAAAGAGATTTTAAACCACTTTTTTCTTCTGTTCCAGTTCTCAATATGACCCAAAGGCAGAGGACTCAGCCTTTGCAGGTTAGGTCTTAGCCATGAAAATTAAAGATGGTCTGTATCCTCTCTTGGTGGCATCAGTGACAAAGCATTCATATATTTCATAAGATCCTGTTTTCCAGCTAGTCTGGAAATGAAGTGGGCTTACAGAAGGGAGAAATGAGGGCAAAGCAACAATACAAAAGCTGGTTATCTTTTCTTTAGATTACANGGGAGCAAACAAGTTATAATGCAAGTCAGGTATGATGGTTCCCCTCAGGCCTAGAGCAGAGCATGTTCCAGAAAAAAAAAATACAAATGTATAGCTAATTGGTGAGCAGATGAGTTGCTGCAGCAGGAGAGGTTTCTGACCTGCAAGAGCTCACAGAGGCACTAGAGTTAACAAGTCAGAACGGTCTGCAGGACTGTAAGTGAAGGTAACCAATATGAAAATACAAGGTGATAAAGGTGCTGATAGCCTACCAAATTGAACAAAAAGATCATTGAAGAATTAAGCAAAATCTTTTTGCATTTCTGTTGGGCAAAAGCACACTGAAATGTGAGTGGTTTCAAGCATCAGAAAGCTACGGATCAAGTATTCATTTAAGTTGCCTGAAGATTAGTGTCTACTAAGAAATATGGTAACTGTATCAGACTGATCTCTTTCATTTCATCTTGCTTAATTTAATTTAGTTGAGATATCAATTTGTGTATAGTCAATAAAAGATACTGGTTTGATTAAAATTATTTTAGTTTTTACAAGACATCTTCAAATTTGCCTCATGACAAAGGAAGCTTTTAATGTATTAGTATTTTTTTTGGAAGGGCTCCTCTGTTCCTCAGGAAAAAGAAATTAATCACTTGATAAAGAGATTTTAAACCACTTTTTTCTTCTGTTCCAGTTCTCAATATGACCCAAAGGCAGAGGACTCAGCCTTTGCAGGTTAGGTCTTAGCCATGAAAATTAAAGATGGTCTGTATCCTCTCTTGGTGGCATCAGTGACAAAGCATTCATATATTTCATAAGATCCTGTTTTCCAGCTAGTCTGGAAATGAAGTGGGCTTACAGAAGGGAGAAATGAGGGCAAAGCAACAATACAAAAGCTGGTTATCTTTTCTTTAGATTACA